>CAMXCT020003902.1:224735-239059 GCA_947184155.2 Cladocopium goreaui
TTTCCTTTCTCCTTTCCTTTCTCCTTTCCTTTCTCCTTTCCTTTCTCCTTTCCTTTCTCCTTTCCTTTCTCCTTTCCTTTCTCCTTTCCTTTTTCCTTTCCTTTCAACCAGACAGTTTTACACTTAGAATGCTGCCAAAAATGTTACACATAGAATGCGTCCAAGGGTTTTGGGGGCATGGGTTTTATGATTTTTGCTGATTTCCACATGAATTGTGATTTCCTTGACGATTTTTGTCCCTCCCGGCTGCATTTGTAACACTTAGAATGCCACACCAATCCTTTCCTCTTTCCCTTCCTGTTTCCTTTCCTTTTTCCTTTCCTTTTTCCTTTCCTTTTTCCTTTCCTTTTTCCTTTCCTTTTTGCTTTCCTTTTTCCTTTCCTTTTTCCTTTCCTGTTTCCTTTCCTTTTTCCTTTCCTTTCTCCTTTCCTTTCTCCTTTCCTTTCTCCTTTCCTTTCTCCTTTCCTTTCTCCTTTCCTTTCTCCTTTCCTTTTTCCTTTCCTTTCTCCTTCCTTTCTCCTTTCCTTTCTCCTTTCCTTTCTCCTTTCCTTTCTCCTTTCCTTTCCCCTTTCCTTTCTCCTTTCCTTTCTCCTTTCCTTTCTCCTTTCCTTTCTCCTTTCCTTTCTCCTTTCCTTTCTCCTTTCCTTTCTCCTTCCCTTTCTCCTTTCCTTTCTCCTTTCCTTTCTCCTTTCCTTTCTCCTTTCCTTTCTCCTGAAACTCACAAATGCGATTTAGGGGACAACAACTAGCATATTCACACCAGAACAGGGGATTATATAATAAATTTTATATACCATCAAGAGTTTAAGTCTATATCTCTAATAGCAACGGACTGAAACTTAGAATGCCTTGGACCAAAAAATATTGAAAGGGTCTCCAAATATGGCGATAATCATGCGCACTTAGAATGCCTCATAAAGTCCAGCTCGCAGGTTTGAATGTTTTAGCGATGGAGGCATTCTAAGTGAGGCCAAAAAAAAGGCATTCTAAGTGGCACCGTAAAAAAATTGAGAAACATGGCGGCATTCTAAGTTTCAGTCCGTCACTATAGATAAACTTAGACTGTTTCATCTGCTTCAGGTTCACCCCTTTCCTGGATGGTCACCCATTGCATCCAATTTTGGTCGATGTTTTTCAGGTTTTTTGTGGCCAGGGGATGCCAGGGGCCCCTCTGGTAATTTGTTACAGTTTGCTATGGAAAGATCCACCATGCTATCAATGGGAAAATCCACTATTTCGACTGGGCCATTTTCAATAGCGAACTGTTAGTTTACCAGAGGGTAATCCGGCCATGTTTTTTGTCGCCATCCACTGAGAATGGCCATCCTCTGCGGACCAAGGCGATGTGCTAAAACGAGTGGGTCTATCTGTGCCCGGCATTGCCGCATTGCGTTGTAGACTGGAGCCAAAGTCAGGAGTAGCCACAGATTCTGAGGTTTTTTTGTAGGTGAACTCCGCCAATTTTTTCTGGGGTTCAATCCCTGTACTCCGCAGCCCAAATAGGTACTGAGCAATACCAGCTATTGGCAGCGTAGCCGGGAGGCGTTGAAGGGTTGGGGGCTCCTCAAATCTGTCAATGGCGATATTTTCTGTGGTTTACGGTTTACAAACATATTTTGTTTCAATATGGGATATCAGTGGATATATATATATAATTATACATTATATATATATAATTTATATGACTTTATTTATGACATTCTATGATTATTGCCTTATTGCCATTTTACCATATTTTTACCTAGAAATTGGAGGGTTTGGTATTTGAAGATGGTATTGCAGTATCCATGATTTTCCTCTTTTTATTCGTCACCCAAGTAAACCCCGTTAAACTTCATCAAACCACACCTTAGGCCCCATCTTGGTCTTAGTTCCCATTTTGGCCTTTATTAAACGCATTTTTTCATGATGACCATCTTCCCATTACCACCCAACTAACATACACCCTGCCACGAGTGGGGCGTTGGCAGATTGGTTTCCACTTTAAAAAGATGGCAATTCTCAGGGTCCATGTTAAGTTTCCATTTACAAGTTGATCACATGCCATTATCTACCCAGTTTTTCAGGGGATATGGATGGATATGGCCTTACAGAACCATTTTTTTGAGCCATGCTCAGCATCATTACAGTACATATCATGACCATGGGGGAATCATAGGAATTTTCCCGTTTAGGTCCATGTTTTTCCCAGCTGTAGACCTGCATTGAGTTCGGGGGGTCTCGTTTGCCACGTTTGCTGAACGGAGGGTAATCTTGGTGTTTCAGTATTTGTCTGGTTGGTGGTTTCAAACATTTTTTTTAATTTTCCATTTCATATATGGAATGTCATCCTTCCCATTGACTTTCATATTTTTCAAGATGGTTATTGCACCACCAACCACGTGTGGATATTTGTGTCATGAGCTGATTGAACACATCGAATGGCTGAATCCGATTGAACAACTGGTAGCCACGCGGCCCCAAGTAATTTCTGAATGACCCAGCTTGGTTCCCAACCACCACATTATTAACCATTAATCAACCATTAATTAACCATTAATCAACCATTAATCAGCCATTAACCAACAATTTATCAACCATTAATCGACCATTAATTAACCATGAATTCACCATTAATTAACCATCAATCAACCATTAAATAACTATTAATTAACCATTGATTAACTACTAATCAAGCATTAATCAACCATTGATGAACCATTTATCAACCATTGATGAACCATTTATCATCCATTAATCAACCATTAATTAACCATGAATTCACCATTATTTTAGCATCAATCAACCATTCATTAACTATCAATTAACCATTAATCAACCATTAATTAACTATCAATTAACCATTAGTTAACTATTAATCGACCATTAATTAACTATCAATTACCATCATTCAACCGTTAAATAACTATTAATTAACCATTATAATTGGGACCAACACAATCCCTGCAGCCAGGAAGCCTCCGATGCAGAGCAACAGCTGGCGCAGCTGAAACGCGAAGCTCAGCTGCGGCAAGCGCGCTGCGAGGGGCAGCGGGGCGGCCCAGCGGGCCCAGCGGGCCCAGCGCAGCGCGCAGCCGGGGGATGAATGGTTTCTTTAATGGTTGCCATCTGGTTATGACCAACAGTTTGCCATGGAAAACCCACCCAATTTTAACAGGTAAACCATCTATTTCTATGGACCATTTTCCATATATATAAATGTACTATATTATACTATATTCATCTATCTAGATATATATATATATAATACATATCTGGGTAAATTATAACGACCTCACTGTTCTCCCTCACCGGAATCATGGTTAGCAAGAGGGATCATCCCAAAATGGCCGAACTATTCAGGTTATACCCAGATTAACGGTTTCTTTAATGGTTAATCATGGTTAATAGCGGCTTAATCGTGGTTAACTTATGGTTAACTAGTGATTCACTAATGGTTAACTAATGGTTAAGTAATGGTACGCACACATACCTGCTTTTGCCCATACGGACAATGTGGTGTCTGCGCGCATGTGTAAAGACATGTATATTTATGGACATGTTCTCGCATATCCACATGCAGGATGTGCAGCTGTCGAGGACACTGAAGGGGATCTGCACACAGGCACCATGACACTTGTTACTTGTTCCTGTATGATAGACCTCTTACTATCCTTGAGGATCAGAATCATTATCAGATAATGTAGACAAATGTACACAATGACATTACTTAAAATAGTAATGACCATATTTGATAGTAATGATCATATGATGCTGCTGCTGCTAGGCTCGAAAACCTGGCGCGGGATGCCAAGGAGGAGCAGGCCAGGATGGGATGGTCGGATGGACAAAAAAGAAGTCGATGGACCAGCCGTGGATTCAGCGATCGACAGATAGGGATAGTAGATTGGCCGATTGCTAGATTGATGTACTGTATATATATATATATATGTATATATATGTACGTTTATCTGCAGAGATATGCGCAGTTTAGAGCGAGCCCAGACAAGGTACGAGGTAGACATAGCAAATTCACGAGGCAATTTGACTAATTCACGTCCCTATGAGGTGAGGCTTTTTGCTCACTTTTTGAGTAAACGGTGGACAAAAAACTTTTCAAAGGCTGAACAGTTTTTTTTGGTTGTTTAGTCGCACTTGCAGTTCTCCTATCAGGTCTAGAGGGAATAAACTTTTCAGCTTGTGAACAGTTTTGTTCACATACAGTTTTGGCCCCACAGCATTTGGCTGAGGACTAGTGACTAGGGAGCACCAGCGTGCGTGCCATGGCTTTGTCAAAACAAATCCCCCAAAAAATATTGCAGAGTTGAAGATCGCATCAGATTCGACTTCGATGTTCATCCAAGCTATTCCAAGCTGGTCACACTTAGGCATGGTCAAGAAACAACAGCACTCGATGGGATATGATTTTTTTTGGGGGGGGGAGTTACCAGAGCTTGCTTCCAAGTACCCATCATTTACCCATCATTTACCCATTTACCACACATAATGATGCTTATCCACATCGGGATGGACCAAAAGCTGTGATTCATCGATGGGTGCTTGGATGATCCTCCAGGGATGAACCCCTGGCGCAGCGCAGGAGAGGCGGCTGATTTCGGACAAGATCAGCTTGGCCCTGAGATGTCGAAGAGTCAATTCAGTCGATGTTCGGGTCCCATCTGCCTTTGGTGATTTGTTTGTAACTTAAAAATATATAAAAATACCGTATACACTTAAATAATGGATGTTTTATGATGTTTGCCACTTCCAAGAAATCATGATCCCTTCATTTGCTATACAAAATGCATCCTTCCCTTGAAGATCCTTAAGGATCCCTAAGGCATATTCCTTCAGCATGGCTGGCCACGTCAGGTAAAGAGCTGGCGAGTCTGAGACAGGAGCTGCAGAGAAAAGATGAACTGGAGGAGGAGCGCTTGCGCCACTGGGCACGAGTCCTGTACTAGTATATAGTGTTTTTCCTTTAAACTGTTGCCAGGTGTTCGTACCGCGATTCTTGCGATTCCTGCGATGTTTGTGGAATTCGTGAGCCCTCAACTGGGACATGTTATGACATATAAAATATTGGGATATACCCCACACGACTCGCGAATTCTGGCGACATCGTTTTTTTTGGCAAAAAACACAGCTGTCGGTGGCTAAGGCTGTGCCTAGATGGTCATGGTGTTCGAAAACCACCAGCGATTTTTCATGCGATTTGCAATAATGTGGGTAAAACAATGCCACAAACCACCCATTTGGGAATGGCAATCATACTCCCTATAAAGATGGTGATTACTGGGGGATGGTTTATGACATTGTCTTACCCACACCCATTCATTTTTCCAACTAAATCACTAAATCACCCTTTTCTGTTTTGCAACGTTGAATTTCGATTACTCAAGTAGTAAAACCAGATTGTTTTTCTTTTTTTATTTGCATTTGGTGTCACATTGGCCAGCCAAAAACGATTCATAAAATTGCATGACGCAAAGAAACATGAACATAGGAGACATGACTGACAAGAATGTTGGTAAAACATGGTAAAACAATAGTAAAACAATCTTACTATTGCCAGTGCTTTCCTATTGTTTTGAGAACATGATTGATTTTTCTACTTTGATCCAACGACCATGGCGACAGCCGAGGTCATTTGTATCGTGGCATCTTGGGCCCTGCAAAAGGTGTGCAACTCAAAAGTGGGTCCAATTCATCCGTTTTTTTTTCATGCGGGGGGTTTAAGCAATGATGAGTCAAACTCGGAGCGGCTCCCAAAATTGATGATCAAATCTCCATAAATCTCCATAAATCTCCATAAATCTCCATAAATCTCCATACATCTCCATACATCTCCATAAATCTCCATAAATCTCCATAAATCTCATTGATATTCCAAAATTTGAAGTACTGCCATCCTTGAGAGACTCCTTTGATCGGACGGCATCAAGTCCTGGCTCAGGTGAGGTTAGCCCGTGCCTTGGCTTCGTCTTAGACGCTTGGGATTTCCGATAAAAATGGCGTGGAAATCTTCCAGAGATCCTGGGGTTAACATGGGTTAACTCACAAACAGATAAAAACACTACCCTCTGGTAATTTAACATAGCTATTGAACATGACCATTTATAGTGGATTTTCCCATTAAAAATGATGATTTTCCATAGCTATGTTAGTTTACCAGAGGGTATATAGAAATAGAAGACCTATTGTTTTTGCAGAAAAACTCATCTGCAAATGGTGGATGTTCCCTAGGCGATTCCCATTATCATCAGTTTCAAGAATCCATTGAAACCATTGGAGACACTTTTATTCAAATTGCTGCAAGTTATGGAAAAGCCTCACAACAAACCTCATCACAGATGATGGTTAGTATGATGATTAGTAGTGGAATCTGTCACATTTTTTGACAATACATAGTGTAGCTTTGAGAGTTTCTGAATTTTGTCCAGATAAATGAGGATTTCCGTTGTTTTTCGTTAGATTACCACTTTGCGGTGTCATAGAAAGCTATGATAACACGGATATCTGGGGAAAAAATCGATGTTTCCCAACCTTGACCACCGCTGACGGGGTTCGCCTTAGGCTCTCTACCGCCATGGTGGAGGATCTGAGGCCATTTTTAGGGACCATGACTCCAATGACTGGGGATGGTGAACATGGCACTCATTCCAAAATATTGGTATGGGTCAATACCTATTAATACCATTTTTAGGGGAATGAACATCCATTTACCAGCTATTTGATGTTCACCAGGGGTACAAGGTTTTGACACACTGCCATATGACATGGGGTTTACAACATTACACATTTACCGAGGTTACAACATATTACAACATTGTAAGATACACTTACCTGGTTTTTTAAGCATGATTTGACACGAAAAATCTCGCGAAGTAGAGGCTTGTTGATCCCCAATTTCTGCACCTTTCCCAGATTTTTTTGGCTCAGTCGCTTCAGTCGCCAAGCAAGTGACCTTTCAGTCGCCATTTTCAACACCCCGTGGTTTCCACCGGACCCAGGAGCAAACACACTCCGCTGATCTTCTCAGCAACTTGGCTCTGAAATCTCCGAATGTCCTGCGTTTTCTGTGGGAACATGGAGGAATTTAATCATCAAAAATGACAGAAACAATGAGATTTAGCCAACATGAAAGGGAATTTATAGTTGATGTATAATTGATATGTATATATAATTATATATATATATATATATGTAGTCACAGTAATTTCTAATTCTATTATTTCACAAGTGGTGAACGACCAGGTTCAGAGTGTATATATATAATATGATTAGTGTTATTATTACTATTATATTGCTATCATTATCATCAGTAATTTTATCATCATCATTATTATCATTCTTATATATATACAGTATAATGTGGATAGTTCGGGGGGTATTTGCGGGGCACTGCTCATGCAACCTGGTGAGGTCACAACCAAGATGACACTTGTGAGATACGGCCACTTTTTGGATTCCATGATAGATGAAATGTTTTAGATGGGGACCTGTTAAACGCTTATCCCTTGTACTGAGTCACTAAATCCTTTTGAGCTAGTCTGTTCAAACAACAAAGGGTTTCTCCAAAATCAAGGTACCCCCAATTAAACGGGTTTTATCGTCATTTTCTCCATTCAGAAAATGGCCGCGCATTGCGGGCAATTCCTTCTTTTATGGGCAGACCCAACTGAAACACCCAAAATCACCATCAGTGGTTATATACAATCCTTTAAGTCAATCCCTATGACAGTTCTTCCGATTTTAGATATCCTTAGGCCCAAGAACTACAGTAGGGCACAACAGCAACCATTGGGCCTGCGCAGCATCCAGGAAGCCAAGCTTCTGAGCGACGACGTTTCCGGCGCATCGCTGCGACCAGGTGCATCAGTGGAGGGAGCAGATGTAGATTCGGGGATGTCTCAAAGATCTCAAAACAGACCTGCAAGGCCTTACATCTTTATTCCTGGTTGGTGGTTTCAAACATTTTTTTTATTTTCCATTTGATATATGGGATGTCATCCTTTCCATTGACTATGACTAATATTTTTCAAGATGGTTATTGCACCACCAACCAACACAGGTAGAGTTTGGGCCTATAAGAGACATGCCCATTTTATGATGTTGAAGACTCGAGATTTGACCCACCAAAAATGCGCGATTCTGTGGTGATAGAACGCAGATTTCTTTCAGATATCCGACATATGGGTGATTTTTCACACCCAAAAAGGGCAGATGCACATAACGATGCAAATAAAATCAAATAACGTTATTCCAAGACGTGTATCAAGGTTACATCTAAAGGAACACCCAATATTTGATGGGGAAAGACACAAGGGTTCCTGTGCAATTCCTGTAAAAACAAGGCGAGAATTTCTGGTCAAGCCCCATCACATGTCAATGTATGATGAGGAAACATCTTGGTATCCCATGAAAGGCTTAATCCTATCTTGGCCCCCTTGAGAAAAAGAAACACAAAACACATTCATCGTATCAGTTCAGATGGAATCCCATGAAATCCCATAAAAGTCCCATTTAGACCATTGCATCCCATAATTTCTATGGATTTCTTTGACTACTTGGAGGTTCGTTCGGGTAGATCTGATACAACTGCTGCAGGCGACGGCCTCCGTGTTTCTATGCCGAAGAAGGCATGAGGATCTGATTGTGAAAAAGGATGTTTTTTTTTCCCAAACACGGTGAATCAATCAGTCAAAATGGTGACATAACAAAGACTGTTGATTATCTGATTTAGCAGGCAAGCCTTGTGATTTCGCCATGAAAAAAAAATGGATTGAACCAGAAACAACGGGGATGCAGCAGGGGATTGAAAGTTTCACATGGTGATTTTAGCCACTGACATAGGGAGCTAAGCAACAAAGCAGCCACCCTTAAACTGACCTTGGTATGTTTTGCAAACCAACCAGGTCTACTGTAGTTTGGTGCCAGTTAACAAAGGGTGTTTCAACACAGCAGATAGTACAGCAACAATCAGGGTAATGTTCGTAAAGCAATAATACACCGTCCATATAAAAATTCATGGTATACCAATAAAAATGGTAAAAACATTGGGATGGTGGATCCTATTGCTTTACGTTTGATATCTTTTGATCATGACACAACCAGGTCCCATGGAGGTCCGGTGATAGTAGCCTCTAGACTCTAGCAATAGTTTGCCATCGGAAAATGGCCATGGGTGAGAGGCAAATCATCTACAGATGAGTCATTTTCATTCATTTTCCATATGTTGAATTACCAGAGGGTCGCATCTTAAGTTCAAAGGATGTAATGTGGGTAAAACAATAATCAACCAACCATTTGGGAATGGTTTATACCGCCTATTTATGGTGATTTGGGGGATGGTTTATTATTGTTTTACCGACATTGGCCATGTTGTTTCACAATGTTTCGCCGGTTTCGGTCACGCCGCGAGGCTCGACCAGGAGCGGGTTTGGTGCTTGGGAGCGATCCGAGAGTACAAAGTGAAGAGCTGAGCTGTTTTCCACTGTTTTATGGAAATCAATGGTGATATAATGGGATTTCATGGTGATTTTATGGAATTCAATGGTGATATAATGGGAATCAGCGTTTCAAATGTAAACTATCAGCCACGTGGGGTTTCTCAATGAATCAAAGGCTGCACCTGGAACTCCAACCCAAAGTACCAGGGAAGTTATTTTTGGTGCATCCCAGTGAAGGTGTCAGCATATCCTGGAACATCCGCAGATCGTGGGTTTAGGGTCCACGGAGATTGATCATGATCGATCATTTTGAGCTTGATATCATTGATGTATATAATAGTAATGGTGATACTAATGTATTAATACATGTATATCAATAGTAATAGATAGTAATAGGTTATTATTGATACTATTAATAATTATCACAATGGTGACAATGATAGTAATGGTAGACAAACATGATGATGAATAGGTTGACAACAATAACACAGACCAACCACTATCATACTAATAACAATAAGCATCCTAACAATGAACAATATATATAAAAACAATATATAATGATAATCAATCATCCAATTAACAATAGCAACAGTAACAACAGTAACAACAACAACAACAACAACGACAACAATACCGATAATAACCAATAATGATATGATGATTAATTAATAACAATAATATTAATGATAGCATTTATAGTAATAATGATACTATTAATAATTAATGACAAGCTCCGACCTTTCATCACAAGCCCAATAGGAGCGCTGGATGGACCGGTGCCATTTGTGGCCTCGCGTGGCGAGCGCGGTGAACGTGGCGAGCGCGGAGGCGGGAAATGGTGCTGTTACGGTGACATATGGTGACTTAATGGGGATTGAACCAGAGATGTCCGGCTGAAAAAAAAATCACTTCTATTACTTTCATCTCTACGGTGACATATGGTGACTTAATGGCTGAACAATAAAAAACAATGAGAAATTCAGCCAGAGATGGTGAGTCTGGAGTCGAATTCCCCATGCTGATTTTTCACCGACAGAGATGATAGTTGTCAGGTCGAGCCTCGGAAGCCGAGAAGCTGCTCAGAGTGCCTGATCTCCGTTGAGGGGATGCCCTCTTTTGGATGGGAGACCGAGGTCAATATGAATGGTTCCCCCAACAAAAGGCCGGTTTCAAGCGGGAGAATTCTAAGATGGGGGATTTAATCCCACCTGGCAGGGTGATCCTAACTTCAGACTCGGGGATTGTGATGGTTCAACGTGGTGAAAAACCACCACTCAGATAGTTGGTACATGGTGGGGCCCAGTCCTAAGTTGGTTTATAACCCCCACTGCTTGGGAACGCCGGGCCACTGGAATTGCAGGTGTTGCGACTTGACTTGGAAGCCAATTTTTCAATCTATCTGCGAGAGATGTGCAAGGTATGTGCCTACAGCGCTATCCGCGAAACATAGGGTAACAGCGTGACATGTGCTAGCGTAGCATCTAAGGTATGTTCACATATCTGCGCGCAAGTGCAATAGAACGTCCAGGAGGGTAGCATAACATAAGTACGCACGTGCAACAGAACGTATGTGCGCAATTGTACTTGAACCTTGTTAGCTCACCCCACCCCACCCCAATGCGCGACGTAGCTCATTTTGAGCAAAGAACACAGTTTGCACCAGGCCGCAGACAGCGCTGTTGGCAACTACTTCTATGGATACTGTATATATCTACTGTACCGTAAACCATAGTTAATCCAGTCACACACCAAGTTTATCATAATTTATCATAAATCAACTACAGTAACTACAGCAGTATAAATTCCTATTTCTTGTTGGCTAAACCCCAGTTTTTTGGGCGAAGAAAAAAACCCATCGAAGCAGTTCAAGGGTCCCCCATGGTCCCAGGTGAACTTGGCGCGTCTTGAGCGCTTGGAGCGCTTCGGGCTGTGAACACCGGATGCTTCTTATGGGATAAACAAAAAACACCTTCATCACAGCAACCATAGCAATTCCTAGTTACCATAGTTACCATAGTTACCATAGATGCCCATAGTGATTTATTTACTTTATTTTTATCCACTATCCAATCTTATCCATATTATATGTTTCATTTTATTTCTATGATCCACTCTGGTGTATATGCAAAACATTTCGCAACCATATATGTCTAACATTGTCCAAGTACATCACCTGTTGATTGGGGGCATATATATATATATAATCTATTCATATGTTGATGATGATTTGTGACTGCTACACCTGCAGTTAAGACTTCTGGGTTTCTCGCCTGGAGCCTTTCGAACACTGACACCACTCCACTTTTCACTGGGTCTCGGCCGTGACAAATGTCATGGGCACCGTGGCCCGCTGTAACGCTAGCGACTGTAGCGTCCGAAAACCGGTGTCCTGGCGTCCTGGCGACCTGGCGATGTGGAGGGGAGAAGCCAAGTTTTGCCCCCTATCCTTGCTCAAACGGGCCACAGGGGTATGGACATTACTATAAGCCTCCAAAAATTCATGCCTTCTAATTCATGGGCACTATTGGCCATCAAACAATGTGGCAAATGAATTTTCGAAACCATGAGGTTTGAAGGGACACCCCCAATTTTCAGACGTACCCATATGGTGGGCCCATTCTTTTGCAACCCACTTTTTTGGGATGATTCTGAATGCCCCGCAAATGAACAAAACACATGGTTAATGGTTGTTAATGGCATGGATTACATTTGAACAGGGAACTCCAAACATTGAGTCCAGAAGATGATTGAGTTTCGGGTGATTGCAACTGTTCATCATTCTTCCATATTAGATTCATGTGGGATTCACCCCATGCCATATACCTACCATTTGGGAATGGTTTTAATCCAACCCACAAACATTGTGATGTCTTGCGATGGTTTATGGCATTGGGTTTACCACATTAAATCACACTTGGGGGTAAAATTAGAAAAGAAATATCATAAACATTCATAAACTACTTATATTTTGATGGTTTATACCACCCATTTATGGTAAAATTGATGTAAAATTGCGGTGGATCCTATTGCTCAACGTGATGCCGCAAAATCTCTTCGGTTCATTCTGGCTCCAGGGACGCGGAAAATCGGTCACCGTAGATTCGCGATGGGGAGCCCTACATCGCAGTGCTGAGTTTCTTGATCTGGTCTTGATCGATGGGTCCATGGGGTACCTGAAATACGACATATATAAATGGTTAATAGTGGTCATTTGGAACTATTAACCACTATTAACCACTATTAACCACTATTAACCACTCTTAACCACTATTAACGTTATTAACCACTAGTAACCACTATTAACCACTATTAACATCTATTAACCACTATTAACCATCACTATCCATTGAAATTGGATGTGTAGTATGAAAATTTCGCCTTTAACCATCCAATTGACTTCGTTAATTTCCGTGAACTCGAGGGAATTTGGGGATCAGCCATGGAATTTCTTGAAATCTGTGGTTGGTGCTGTATTGATATGGGCCGATATGGATATGAAATATTATGAAATGATACGAATACTACTGAATATTAGTGTCAAGACCTTGGTTTCACATGGCATTCAAACCAAAAAAGAATCCGGGCTTGCCACATGGACATCCCGAGAATTCCGATGGTCCCCTCCCCTGTTTCCCATACCTCAGGTCGCAGCATCGCGGGAAAAAGCGACGCGACAGCAACGCGTCAGATGCGGCGCAGCTAAGTGTCAAGGCCGCAACGGGACATGGTGGGCCGCTGGATGTGGTGCTTTGGGGTAAAAAGACATGGATCTCACACAGTCTCAAGTGGGAAAACGCTGGACATCGTGTTTCATTTGAAAAAAACATCGAATTGTGAAAGACACATAGGTTTCCCCAGCTTGAGGAGACGCCTTAAAAAAAGAACCTAAGGAGCAGATTTGGGTCATTTTTGCTGGACCCATAGAATAGCCCACTGCGGCTTCAATGGAAAGCAAGAGGTGGACACTTTTTAGCAGACTGGTTCGGCATGTCGCTCAGGCTTCCACTTCATATATAATTATATAATATTATATATAATATACACACATATAATATGTATACACATGTTTTCTGATTTGTCTGCATTGTTGCAAGACATGAGAGCCCCGTCATTTTACAATGATCCTTGCCTGTTTCTGGGGTCCAAATCCATCCAGAGACACTGAATTTCTGGTGCTGCCAATATCTGCCGATGCTTCGGACAGGCCACGATATGTGCAGGTCTGTCCTCCCCCCAAGCGGACAAAAGTCAGCGGCGACATCTCAGGAGTAGCATGAACAAATACGACGTTCTTGGAGTGGTGGGCGAGGGTGCCTATGGAGTAGTCTTGAAATGCAAGAACAAGGACCCGCTGATCCCGCTGACTCATGTGACCCATGGCCTAGAACCTACAGCTTCCCCAGTGACGGTTGAAGGCTTTGGTTGCAGCTTTCAGCCCGAAAAATGGAGATTTCCTAAAATAGGGGTACCTCCCAAATCATCCATTTGAGTAGGATTTTCCAATTATAATCCATCCAGCTATTGGGATATCCCCATTTCAGGAAACCCCCATATAGCATTACATAGCCCTATAATTTGGAGGGGACCCATCCTCCACGGTTTCAAGCCATGACATGGCGAGGACACCAATGAAGTGGTGGCCATTAAGAAGTTGGATGCTCAGGGCGGGCGACAGCGTTTGCGCATCATATCTCGGTATAATTTGGTTTTAATTAAAGGTATATACCACCAACAGATATATATGTATATATACACGTATAACTATATATAAAACTATATATATATAAAACTATATATATAACTATATATATATAACTATATATATATAACTATATATATAACTATATATATAACTATATATATAACTATATATATATAACTATATATATA
>CAMXCT020003902.1:239159-296659 GCA_947184155.2 Cladocopium goreaui
TTTCCTTTCTCCTTTCCTTTTTCCTTTCCTTTTTCCTTTCCTTTCTCCTTTCCTTTCTCCTTGCCTTTCTCCTTTCCTTTCTCCTTTCCTTTCTCCTTTCCTTTCTCCTTTCCTTTCTCCTTTCCTTTCTCCTTTCTTTTCTCCTTTCCTTTCTCCTTTCTTTTCTCCTTTCCTTTCTCCTTTCCTTTCTCCTTTCCTTTCTCCTTTCCTTTCTCCTTTCCTTTCTCCTTTCCTTTCTCCTTTCCTTTCTCCTTTCCTTTCTCCTTTCCTTTCTCCTTTCCTTTCTCCTTTCCTTTCTCCTGAAACTCACAAATGCGATTTAGGGGACAACAACTAGCATATTCACACCAGAACAGGTGATTATATAATAATTTTTATATACCATCAAGAGTTTAAATCTATATCTCTAATAGCAACGGACTGAAACTTAGAATGCCTTGGACCAAAAAAAATTGAAAGGGTCTCCAAATATGGCGATAATCATGCGCACTTAGAATGCCTCATAAAGTCCAGCTCGCAGGTTTGAATGTTTTAGCGATGGAGGCATTCTAAGTGAGGCCAAAAAAAAGGCATTCTAAGTGGCACCGTTAAAAATTTCAACAAACATGGCGGCATTCTAAGTTTCAGTCCGTCGATATATAGCGGAAAAAAACACTGCATGCTGACGGATCTGCGAGTTTCCTGGCCAACTCACTCCTTACATTTCTTAAAACTTTGCACTTTACAACGATTTATATGGGGCGGTGGAAATACAACAAGCCGCAAGATGTAACAAGATCGAACAAGCATTCTGAGCTGCCTCATGTAGCAAAGTCAATCCGATCGATGCATAATCAAACCTGGAGCAAGCAAGAAATAAGGCAGCCCCCACCCAAGACATCCCAAGACTACAATAGCAAGAATCGCAGACCAAGCTATACTTTCCAAGGCACTGCTTCTTTAGGACTCGTGAAGGCTGCTTGTTCGGAGCATCCCTGTACTCCACCTGCAAGGCAAATCTGATCCATTCATTTAAACACTGCATGACAATCACAGCGATTGTTGGTTGCAATTTGAGACTGAAGATGTTGAAGCCATGTGAAGCCATGTGAAGCCTACAACATCCTACAACCTTAGTTTCGGTCCGCCTGGCCTTGCCAACGCGACGGGCCAAATCACCAGCAATTTGATGGAAGATGCGTGCAGCACGCTGTGCCTCCAGTCATGCAACTCTCTCCACATCTCTGCACCCATAGATTTGACCCGGGCACCTCTCCCATAAGGAACTTGGTGTAGGCGCCTGCCACAAACACAAACGGATTCGAAGACAATCCCGCAACAGACAGAAGTTCTATTTCTTGCAGTTGGCAGTGCTACAGTAGCATTCTGAGTTCATGGCTTCCCCAAAAATAGAGAGGAAGGCGCTTGTCCCATGCACCAAGCCTCAATTAGTCATGGTCCCTCAGCGTATGCCAAGGTTGCGAATGCACGTCCGCAATCGTAAGCTGAGAGATGAGACTGCACTGATGACTTTGAACCGTCACTTGCACATATCCTTGGTCAAATGTGCCAAGAATATCTAAACAAGCAAACTGACAAGTAAGCATATGCCTTTGCAAATGCCACAAAATGGCACCATAACTGGCACCCAAAACATCCCAAAACACTGGCCCGTCTACATTGGTCGTCCTACGCCTTTTCAACGATGTTTCACGCTTTTCCATGTCAAGCTCCAGACTGTGCATTCAGTTCACCAACCCAGCTGCAGAAGTCCTCACGCTGGCATGCATTTGTGTGCATATTTCAAGCACTTGGACAGGTGAAACCCACGAATCGATACAAATCGTGCCCGCTCGGATTTCTGGTTTGCAAATGCATGCAACATGCACCCAAATTCCTAGTTGCTTATGCTGTCTTGCGCGCCACAACCTCCTTTTACGCCAAGGTCTGTGTTTTGCAAGATTGCAGAAGATTTGTACACAAGTCACAGAGCCAGGATGGACCAGATTTTGACATTGCCGGGGAAACTTTGGCATGGGATGGCTTTATTGTACCACTTGATTCCCTTCTTGCTTCGAAGTCGTCCTTGACAACAGCTGGCCAACGGCATCAATGCTGGCCCATTCTAGAAAGAACGCTCTGGTGACATGGGGTGTTGATTTAGAAAAGAAATGCAAGCTCTGCCAGCAAAGGGCAGTTGCACGAAAAGCGGTCGCTCAATGTGCGACAATCTTTCTCTATCAGATTATGTTCAACATAATGTAAAACTGCTGCGAAAATCTATGCTTTGTTAGCATAGCTCAGCCGTAGCGAAGAACCCTACTTCCGCGAGACTCACTTCTGATCGATGCCACCTGCAACCTGGGCAACAAGCCTTGGCCAAATGCAGAACAAAATAACAAAACCACACAAGCCTGAGGAAATCTGAGGAAACCATAGGAAACAATAGGAAAATATAGGAAAATTAGGAAACATACAAAACCAAGCATGGCCAGCTATGGTTCGGCCTTCATCCTTGGGTGATTCATTTGGATTCTGAGATGTTCTGAGAGCCATGTCGAAGATGTTGCCCCGCAAAAAAAAGGGCAGTCTGTCCCCACAGATCCGAGACAAATTGATTGGGCATTGTAGTCATAGTAGTCATAAATACGAAGTTTAGCCTCCTGATGGCATGTCTATAATTGTCTACAGTAATATTGTCTATATACTCGTTTGATCTCGTTTGTGGTGCACTTTCCTAGTCTTTCCCGCATCTGCTTAATGAAATCCCAGGGGCGCGAAGAAGGACTCTTGTCTGCATTCTTCCTCAAATTTCTCAACCTGCAAGAAGCGTTCCAAGATGTTCTAGGATATAAAAATAAATATTAAATAAATATATATATATGTGTGTGTGTATAATTATATATATATACTTCCCAAGGCGGTGTCATGGCATTGGCATTTGTTTTGATTTTTCTCTAAGCCAAGGTGAATGATGTGATGGACCTGATGGACCGGTGACAAATGTGTGTCCCCAACGCTCGTCCTCAAAGTCTTGGCATTCTGATCTGTTTTGGAATGTTCCACAAAGAAGCTGCGAGGCAACACAGCTCCATGCACTACAGAAGGACCGGCCTCTCCCTTCTCCACAGCATCCTGTCTTCGCTGCCAGGCTTCTGCAGCTTCCTTCTTGTGGCGATCCATCACGTCCGCAACGAGCACCTTCACTTCCTCCTTGCTCCATTTGTAGGGGTGGAAAGAGTACAAGAAGGTGAATTGGGCTGTGAACGCACCTGGTAGAATGTGTCTGAGGTAGTTGACGACCACAGACTCGTAGCTCACGTCACCACGGCCCTTGCCATAAGGCGCCGACAGGCCCTCCTCCGCTTTCCAAGGGAAAGTGAAAGTGCCCAACAGAATGTCTGAAGCCACACGCGACAGTCCCTGCACGGCAGAGGCTCGGAAAATACGGGAGCGGTAATAGTCCTGCAAAGCATCAGGCACTTGACGTCTATCAGTGAGATCCTTCAGTTTCTGCAAGATGCAGTGAGCATCTTCCATAGCCTGACCGCCTCCTTGACCCAAGTTGGGCATCATGGCATGGCATGCGTCGCCCAGCAAGGCCACTGGTCCGTCAGCCCAGGACTTCAACACACTTGGGGGACGGTCATACAAGGATCGATCTTCCACGGTGTTGGCAGGAGTGGCATCCAACAAATCAGAGATCTGGGAAGACCAACCCTGGAAAGCCGCCTTCACGTATTCTCTCTTCTCCAATGGGTCTGATGGGACTTCCTCACCTTCAGCAACAGCCACGAAGGCATACCATTGGATTCTGCCACGGCCGACATCTGAGGTCACAAAGTATCGCTTAGGACCCATGTAGACCTTGTAACCCACATCAAAGTAGTCCTCAGGCTGGTAGATGGTCTCACCTGCAAACACGATGTAACCACTGTAAGTGCAGCCAGAGCCAGGACCCTTCTGCGCTTCGTTCCACATCTGGGCCCTGGTGGCTGACCAAATGCCGTCGGCACCAATCAGCACATCGCCTGTGTACTCCTTTCCGTCCTGGGTTTGGACCTTGACACCTTGGTAGTCTGGAAGGACCTCGTAACTCTTCACCTTTTGAGAATTGGACAGGCAGCCTTCTGGAATGGCATCCAGCATGATCTGCTGCAGGTCGGGCCTGTCCACCACACCAGTGTAAGGCAGGTCGAACATGTCTGCTGCATCTTTCATGGCATCGAAAGTGCAGTACCACTCCGAGCGCAAGGCATCCACCAAACCGTTTCGGCGGTATCCGGTGAAAGTGAACTTCTTCATGAGTTCATCAAAGAGTCCTTCATCGATGTCGCGGATTGTAGACAAAGTGTTGGAAGCCAGCTGGATTGGTCCACCAAATCGTTGGAAGGAGCTGGCCTAAAGGCAACACACAGACAATTCTATTCAAGTCTGTTCAAATCGGTCGAAAGAGGAACCAAACAAGCATCTGGGAGCATGCCAAAACTTCACTACAATTATATATATACAGGAACCTTGAAGGAAGGCCTACTCTATGGCTAGGCTAGGCTTGCAGCAGAGGACAAACATGACTGCACGCGTGCACTGCGCTATTTGGATCTGAATGGTTGATAATGGTTGGTACTTATGCCAAAAGGTTGCCAAAGCGATACTGTAGATATTCGTGGGTGAATATCAACTATATACCAGTAGTACCCGCACGAGGCGGGGCGGAAGTTGCCTTAAAGATATATATAAGACCTTTCTCATCTATAGAACTTGCATGCGCCGTGCGCCAGCCAAGCCCGTGCGTGCGTGCACTCTGCGAAACTGGTGTCGTGTTTCACATGTCACACTTGAAGCCCCACGTCACACTTCACACTTGACAGTCTTCACACTTCACACTGCACCCTTCTCAGTCAACACTTCACACTTCTCACTTCACACTGCACTCTCCCCAATCCACACTTCACACTCCACACTTCACACTTCACAGTCCACACTTCACACTTCTCACTTCTCATTGCTTTCTTCACACTCCACACTTCACACTTCACACTGCACTCTTCGCGCCCCACGCTTCACACTGCACTCTTCACACTCCACACTTCATCTCATCTGAGCTCTTCTCGGCGCTTCTGCACGTCAGCAAGGTTGAGCGTAACTCATGTTGATTCTTCTACATGCCAAAAGGCGTAGACCATAAAATATTTACAATATTGAGGTCATTAATGCCAAGCGTCACTACTCCCTTTACCTACATCAATATCGTACACAAAACTCGAAATAGCAACCTACATCCACGAAATAGCTGACAAACTACTTCCCAGTACTACTTCCCAGTACATACTACTTGGCACTACACAGCTTGCACCCACTACTACTTTGCACTACAATTCCCAGTACTACTTTGTACTACAAAACTTGCACAAAGTACTCCCCAGTACTACTTTGTACTACAAAGCTTGCACAAAGTCGTTTCCAGTATGCTACAATTTGCTGCTCCAAAACCGGATCTCGACGCCAAAGCAAGAAAAAGACGATTTTGAAGCATTTTTGAAAAGGAATTGTAAAAGGAAAATTACTAGCGCCAAATTTGCGAAAATCTGCTGACAAATGACTATCGCAGCCTGGATGCAGCCACTCCAATACGATTTACAATCTTCAGCTGCAAAAGACAATAGTATTACGCATGCAGCCGCGGCGGCAAGCATCCTTGAGGCAGCCACTCCAATGCGATCTGCAGAGACTGAGTTGCAAATCACAATAGAACTAAGCGCAACGGCGTCGGAAATTGCAGCTCCAAAACCGGATCTCGACGCCAAAGCAAAAAAAAGACGATTTTGAAGCATTTTTTAAAAGGAATTTTAAAAGGAAAATTACTAGCGCCAAATTTGCGAAAATCTGCTGACAAATGACTATCGCAGCCTGGATGCAGCCACTCCAATACGATTTACAATCTTCAGCTGCAAAAGACAATAGTATTACGCATGCAGCCGCGGCGGCAAGCAACCTTGACGCAGCCACTACAATGCGATCTGCAGAGACTGAGTTGCAAAACACAATAGAACTACGTGCAATGGCGTCGGAAATTGCAGCTCCAAAACCGGATCTCGACGCCAAAGCGAAAAAAAGACGATTTTGAAGCACTTTTTAAAAGGAATTTTAAAAGGAAAATTATTAGCGCCAAAATTGGGAAAATCTGCTGACAAATCACTTTCGCAGCCTTGATGCAGCCATTCCAATACGATTTACGATCTTCAGCTGCAAAAGACAATAGTATTACGCATGCAGCCGCTGCACCAAGCAACCTTGACGCAGCCACTCCAATGCGATCTGTAAGCACAGATTCCAAAACACCCTATAACTACGCACACACAACCACACCCAAAGCAGCTTCAAGCCACCGTTACACTGCGGCAAAAAAAACCGACAAACCGACCGCAGCCGCAACCGCCGCACAGACGAGGTACCTTTCATCGCCGGCTGCAGCCACTTTACACGGAAAAACGCAAAGATTCGTGCTCCGGCTTCCTCCCCAAAACAGAGCCCTTGCAACATCATGCAGCCATTCCAATGCGATCTGCAAGCACAGATTCCAAAACACCCTATAACTACGCACACACAAGCACACCCAAAGCAGCTTGAAGCCACCGTTACAATGCGGCAAAAAAAAAGATAAACCGACCCCAGCCGCAACCGCCGCACAGACGAGGTACCTTTCATCGCCGGCTGCAGCCACTTTACACGGAAAAACGCAAGGATTCGTGCTCCGGCTTCCTCCCCAAAACAGAGCCCTTGCAACATCATGCAGCCATTCCAATGCGATCTGCAAGCACAGATTCCAAAACACACTATAACTACGCACACACAAGCACACCCAAAGCAGCTTCAAGCCACCGTTACACTGCGGCAAAAAAAAAACGATAAACCGACCCCAGCCGCAACCGCCGCACACACGAGGTACCTTTCATCGCCGGCTGCAGCCACTTTACACGGAAAAACACAAGGTTTCGTGCTCCGGCTTCCTCCCCACAACATAGCCCATGCAACATTCATGCAGCCATTCCAATGCGATCTGCCACCACAGCGTCAAGAAACGCATAGAACTACGCACACAGGAACAACCACTCGTTGCAAAACACATAGGAGGAACCGATTGAACTCGAAACGATCCAAACCGCAACCGCCGCACACACGAGGTACCTTTCATCGCCGGCTGCAGCCACTTTACACGGAAAAACACAAGGTTTCGTGCTCCGGCTTCCTCCCCAACTCACCACTTCCCTTCCTCACCACTTCCCATCGTCACCACTTCCCATCGTCACCACCTCCCTTCGTCACCGCTTCCCTTCCTCACTACTTCCCTTCCTCACCACTTCCCATTGTCACCACTTCCCTTCGTCACCACTTCCCTTCGTCACCACTTCCCTTCGTCACCACTTCCCATCGTCACCACTTCCCTTCGTCACCACTTCCCTTCGTCACCACTCCCCTTCATCATCACTTCCCTTCTTCACCGCTTCCCTTCGTCACCACTTCCCTTCTTCACCACTTCCCTTCCTCACCACTTCCCTTCGTCACCACTCCCCTTCATCATCATTTCCTCAAGGTCAATTTCATAGCTTCTTATTCTTTTGTTATGTATTGGTACATTATGTATTGTTATATTATGTATTGTTATATGATCTACCACCCTTCCTCAAGGTCAATTTCATTGCTTCTTATTGGTTTGTGATGTATTGGTACATTATGTATTGTTACAGGATCTACCACCCTTCATCATAGTCAATTGCACCAAGTAAAAAGTCATTCGTAACTCGGAAATTGCTTCCCAACTTCCTTTGATGACTATATATAGGTTTAATATGGTGATTACAAACGTACTTGCTGGTGACAAATGAACCCAGGAGACACGTGACGAGGTCGAAAGCCCGCCTGCTCCAGCAAAGTCACCTTGATGGTGGGTTCTTTGCTCAGGGCTTTGGCCAAAAGCAGGCCACCAACTCCAGCTCCCGAGATGATCACGTGCAACGGGTCCTTGCCAGTGATCGCACTGGGCTTTGCAGCACAGCGGGCCACCTGAGACCAGCGTCCGATGTGTTTGGCTGCACGCCTGCGGCCAGCAGCAGCAATCACAGCCACAGCCGCAACCCCCTGGGCCAACGTCGCTCGACCAAAGGTGGCCGAAGGCTGCGCTGGCTGAGAGGGTGTGCCTTGTGATAAGGTACGCTGAGAGCGCTGAGCATTGCGGGCAGGCAAAGTGGTAGGAGATGTGCTCACGAAACCAGAGACAGGACCCGAAGACATCAGCACAGCCAGCAACGCCATGGCTCCAGTTCCAACCCCAACCATGTGCTTGGCTTCCCCAGACCATGGGTCCATGTTGGCCCTGGCAGTCTTGGTCCGCTCAGCCCGGCCCATGATTTTACGAACCTCGTCTGCTTCTGCTCCCAGGCAGGGTTCTGGACGGGGTGCTGAGAAGCTAGCGAGAACTGCATACAAGGCAATGAAAATACCAGGAATCACCAACGGGGCTGCAATGCTCCAAGCGCTTCCGAGGAATTCTTTGGCCTTCTCCAAGCTTGCGTTTTCTTCAATCAAGTCCTCCTTCTCAATTGCATCCACAGTTGCGACCACTTGTTGCTCCACTGCCTCTTCCTCAAAGACAGCATCCTTCTCGGCACGCTCAGCGGTTTCTGCAGCTTGACTCAGGGCAGCCTCGTATTTGTCCGCTGCAGCTTTCTCGAGCAGCTCGGCTCTCTCAGCAGCGGCCTCTTTGGATGCTTCAGCTTGTTCCAACGCTTTGCTCAACTCATCTTCTGAACGCTGCTCCGCAGCAAGAATGGCTGCCTCGGCTTTCTCAGTTGCAGCATTGAAGGCAGTCTCACTAGCTTCCTCCGCAGCCAAGCGTTCCTCGTCCGTCTTCGCTCGCAGGGCATTCTTTTCCATGTCTTTAGCAGCTTTCTTCTCTTCACGCTCTACTCGGCGAGCTTCATCAATGGCAGCCTTCTCATCCTTCTTGATCTGTGCTTTTTTTGCGTCCAATTCTCTTTGGATCTTGGCCTTTGTTTCCTTCTCCTCCTTCTCAATCTGAGCCTACCAGAAAGGAACAAGTTGGAGACGTCATGAGAAGTCTACTTCCTTTAAGAATCGCTTCCAGTGTCTTCAAACCCTTGTAGTTGCATCATTCGCACATACATATAATACATGACAACCGGAAAACCAATCGATTGCAGTTTGTTATTCTCCGTGTGTCAAGAACCCAGTTGGTACCGTCCCCTCAACTTTGTCTCTAAGTTTGCTGCAGCGAGCCTTCTCACGCTTCTCAAGATCCTTGGCGCGCTCCTTTTCCTTCAGTTCCTCTGCTACAATCTGCTTCTCCTGCACCAAAAATTCTGATCGACTCCACATTAATAGAACTATCGGGAAATTTGTTGATGCCTTCAGTGCCATGCAAGTGCAAGAATTGCAAGCTGGCATGGACCAACACAAAAGATCTAATTTCATCACATTTCATCACTTTATCAATATCTCGTACTGTCTCGTGATGACTTTTGCCTCCTGCAGTTTCTGTTTCTGGGGTCCATCTTTTTCATGTGCGAATCACATGTCCCTGCACATATCCCTGCACATGTCATCACATGTCCCTGTCCCTCAGAGCCTTGAGGCGCTCTGTGATGCGTGCTGTCTGGATCTCGTCGCGCTCCAACTTTTCCACCTGCCAGTGCTTTCGAAAGCTTCTATACTACTCATTGCTCCCCATTCCTGCAAGATCCTGCAAGTACTCGCAACCTGTTAGTTAGAAACGTTAGGCACATCAACGTTAGATTAGAATATCATGGAATCATAGTATAGCAGGTCATTAGGCACATCAGCACGGTGACGGGATGCCTCTGACAATTTCAGCTTGGGGCGGAGCTTCTCTTCTTGCAACCTTTCAATGCCCTCGTCACGTTGCGCCAACTTGCTCTCCAAAGATTTCAGGGCATCCTCCGAGTGCAGTGCTGAAACAGGCGGAAAACGTGCCGAGAGACGGAATTTGTCTCCTACATGGAGAGAACATTTAGAGAACTCTGTCTGAATCATTCTCTTTCATTCTGAAAAAAACGATCCACACTTAGACCAGAACACGAGTATCATCCAATATCCGCACATATCCTTACCTACTGAAAACATATGAGCCTCCTCGGCAAGTGCAGGTGTTGAGGTTGCAAGAATGGATGCCATCATGCTGGCGGCTGCTGCATTTCGAACAGCCTGAGGCAAGCCTCAGCTGAAGCAAGGCATGAATGAAGCCAGCAAGGCAGCTTGAAACATCTGGAATGAATCGTGATCTGTCTCAGGAAGATGCAAGAAATTGCAAGCAACCATATGAAGCGATCAGCCAGCCGACCTTCTACGAACACAACCAAGTGCAACACTCTTCTCATCCTTTCGTCATTCTTTACAGCGCCAGGCAATCTTCCATAGGTTTAGATTCTCAGAAGAATGTGTCCTGTGTGCCAATGTATGTTCTTGGTACATCACGTTAATCGACGGGGCGTGCCTACATTGTTGCTACCTTGTTCTCAGTTCCCGTATCGTTTTTTGGTGGGGCCTGATTTCGTTCTCCAACGCTGCACTTGTTTTTGGTAGCTACGAGCACAGTAAATGCTTTGCATGCAATGCGCTCGTTCTGGGGGTGTTCCTTCCAACCCAAATTTGCCAAAAAATATATAATTATATATATATATATTATACATATGCAAAAATGATTCCAAATTTATCCAAACTATATCCAAACATGGTGTCCCAAGACTACGCCTCACTTCACTGAATAAAAGCCGTCCTGTGTCCTGGGGCGCCAAGCCCCAGGAACTGCAGCTCCAGCCCATCACGTTCCCACACCGAGGTACTGAAAGCCTCAGTGTTCTCCGCGCTATCTGCCGACCACCTGCCATGTTCACGTCAAAAAAACACAAAGCAATGTTCTCGACCAAGACCAAGTTGTTCTCACGTGCTTGATTTAAACCAAGCAAGTTGCGCACAGTGATGTGAATCAAAAATGATCGAAAACCAGCCTTTGGATGCCATGTAAAAGCAAAGCTCCCAGAACCGCAAGCAGCAGAGTCCTGCACAGAAAGGATCCCATCGTCTGTTGACTGTGCTCACAGGATTTCAGAGGCATCTGAAACATGGCCTCTTTGCTGTTCTATCAGATCTGTACCTTTTCATACCTTTCCAATCCTTTCCAAATTCAAATGGGAACGCCATCCAAATCATCCAAATCCAAGCCTTGCAGGAGTGCGAGGCGCCATGACCGAATAGGCTTCGGAAAATATGGGCGTGCAGCTTTACTCTTTGAGCCAAACACTTTCAAAAAAATCTGATTTTGTTTCAGCTTGAAGATCGGCAAGCTGCAAAGAACCGTACCTTGTGAGATCAAAGAAAACAAACACAAGTTTCAGTACTTACAATGTGGAAGTGTGCCACAGAAGATGTGCGATGTCCTCCATGCTCACGATTGCCCCTGAGTGGACAAGGGCCTGGGACATGTGTACAGCATGTAAAGCTGACCAAAACAAAGTACCAAAGTTCTGCCGAAGAGACATATATATATGTATATATCAGCTATTATTCAATTATCATTATTATTCATTATTTATATATATACACGTATATATATTCTTATCATGTATTGAACATATATGAACATATTGGGTTCGTTCCCTAGCTGCAATGGCTTTGTCAAGAAAATCACTGAGATCAGGCCTCAAACGTTCCAACAACGTTCTGCTCTGTCAACCACGGCAAGTCATTGTGAGCATGCCTCAGGTGTTCAAACATGTTCGAACATGACATGCTCAAAGCAAACAAAGCCCCAAAAAAAACACGGAGCAAAGCAAGTTGCACAGCCGAGTCTTAGGACCAGTCCATTGGTGGAGCGAGCGGCCTGCAAACTGTGGCCTACTACCCAGCAGCATCTCTGCCTGGCATTCCCAGCCCGAGCAATTCCAATGCCCCGATACCCCGATGGGCCCGATGGGTGGCCACTCTTTTCCCATCCCAACAGCATCGCACAATGTCATCGCACCTCTGTTAGTCGTGGGAGCCTTTTCAAAGCTGATCTTCTTTTCTGAAGCTCCTGCAAAAGCCCATGACAGGAAAGGAATTCTGGCGCTACTGTCATTACTTCAATTAGTTTTTGATAGTTTTTGCATGTTCTCTTGGAGCGGTGTGTGCATGCTCGATTCACTTGAGTGCGCCAAGTGAGCACCTGGTAGCTCCTAAAAGTTGACCAGGGACGTCGAGTCCAAAGGGGCATTCAGAAACCGTCTACAGCGAAAACAAACAAGAGCCTGGTCATAGTGCGCTAAAAGATCTGCCGCCAACTCTTTCGCCTATTTCGGTGCAGTGCATTTGGCACGGGTGTAGCCGAACGTTCTTCTTAGATTAAGTTCCCTTGTGCATTGGCGAGCTGCGGTGGTGCTGCAAACTTCCCTTGTTGGTCTTAAACTTTGAATTTTGAATGGAACTCTTGGCATCTTTCCGTGATCGATGCAAGCTCGCAGGATCCTGAGATTATTTTGCTAGCAAACATGGTATAAAATAGCGCTGCATAGCACTGGCTCATGTGAAACAGTTTGCATGCTAAGCCACTGCTAAGCTGCTATTGATCACACTCTAGGGACTCTAGGGCTACCTCTTTACATAGCCGCAGCAGGCAAAGCAGAATGTAGCTAATCTGTAGCTGACTGACTGTTGCACTGCTCTGTGCATGCCTGAGCTGAATTAGCTCCAAGGACTAAGCAAGATTCAAGGGGCTCATGCATGTCTATATCCATCTGGATACGAACGGCCGTTCAGGCTAGACAAAAGCATCGCAGAAGCTTGCGGACACCAACGCTGCAAGCGGCACCAGAACGCCTCCCAATATTTCGGCGCAAGGGCACTGGCAGCTGAAGCTTATGTGTCCGATAGGCCAGCTCCTGCCCTTCAAGCTCTAAAAACATCCAATCACTATACGCTTCTGCGAACTGATGCGGATCCCCCCCCAAGTAGACTGGAAGCTCGCTTGGGGGGCATATTCCAGAGAAATTGCTGGTGCCACCTCTGCCACCTCTGCCACGAGTATTTGCAAAGCGGACTAGCTTCCGCGCATCTGCCGGGACAAAATGTTTGAACGCGTGCCAGGAAAGCAGAAAAATCCGCGGTGCATCGAGAAGCCACACTCGAGATATGTGACATGGATGACTCAACGCACCACGGATGACGTCACGAAGTGCCATGGGATCGAAGGTCACATTTTTCAAACCGACACCCTTCAGGTCATAGACAAAACAAATACCTCGCCGATTAGCTTCAGGCCCACTGGCCAACGATGCGTCTTGTGCCATCCATGTATTCTTCACAACTTGCGCTGCCGTCATCACAGAAGGCACAGACTTCGCAAGCCTCACCCAGATCATCGGTCGACCGTCGACATCAAAGCCGGAGCGGACACAGAAACCAGCCCTGTACGCATATCGTACCAAATCGTCGCTGACATCCTGTATTCCGAGTTCTCTGGTAACTGCCAAGTGTTTGCGCCAAACATCTACAGCTGCATCAACATCTAATTTGCGAGACCAGGCCAGTTGCAGCAAGAGTCCTTCCGGTGGCTCTTCACCTTTGGAAAATCTCTGTCGGAGTTCCTCAATGGCCAAATCCTCAGTTGACGTGTGGGCCAAAGCTTGGACTCGCGAAGGGCTTCTCTGTGTGATTCTGAGCCCTTTCTTCCCATTCTTCCCATTCTTCCTATTCTTCCTGCCTTTCTGAGTAAAACTGAGAGCAAAAGCGACAAGAAGAGTTGCCACGAGCCCAGCCGTGGACCACACTGCGATCGGAGACTCACTGAGAGTCATCAGCCAACATTGGCGAGGGGTCTTTGAATGCCGGTCTTGAGCCAAACACAACCAGCGCGGAGAAAAAGCAGCAAAATCATGCACAAAACTAACTACATACATACACAAATCTCCCTTTGTTATAGATAGACATGCGACATCTGCAGGCCAAAATTCAACATGTCAAACTTTAAAAAAACTCAGCAAGAACGAGCTGAGACGGCAGGCCTCCCTTGGACACCATTTCATGACACCACTGTGGAGCAAATACCTGGCGAAATAGTTGCACCTTGGCGAAGCAACCACCAATGGACCAAGACAATAAGCAACCAAATGCAACTAAGAAAGAGCTGCTGTACCTCTGCCACAATCACTTTGCTTCTTTGCAGGCTTCAGCTGTTTAAGTTATGACTCTTATGACTCTTATGACTCAAGAATCAACCACCAAGCTGGCTTTACCGGCTTCTGAGGCCTTTGCTCCGGGTTTGGTGGCTGCCTCAGTACAGCTTGTGAAAATGTAGCGGCTGTTAGCGCTGGTAATTTGATCGATTCGTTTCAATCTGTTTGGATTGCATCCTGTTACAGCATCCCTGAAGGGTTTAGAGCCAGGCTGGAGGGTGGCTGCGCGAACCTGCGATGTGGATCCTAACCTAGTTGTTTTGCCTTCAAGGGCTTCCTTCCCTGCAGTGAAGCTGCTGCTAAGCCTGTGGGAGCAGCAGTTTATGTGCACCTTAGAATGGTCCCATGAATGTGAAGCCTCTCAATCCTCTCAGACATTGTGCTAGGCCAGCTTGACAGGCTTGGACTCTGGCACAACAGGCCACGTCGTTCCCCCTGAATGAACACAACGACGATGACAACTATAGCGGGAGCCTGACTCGTCTCTATGGGTTTGTTGAGTCAGGCTGCCTCTTCCCAACCACCGTCATCCACTTCACGCACTTCCAGGATTTGCCTCAACTTGGACAAGTTGTAAAACAAAGCGGCCCAGGCAGAAGGATTGAAACCTGAAAGGAATGAAGTGTATGGGCTGTATTAGTATTCTGTGTTGACAAAAACCACCTTCGTTGAGAACACGGCAGGAACACTTCACGAACACTTGGTTTTCAATATACACTTGAGGATCACTTGATTTTGAGGCTGTGGCTCGTATAATCTAAGTTTGTCATGTGCAGAGATCCGCTTGCCCTCCTTGTCCGCTACAAACATAGTGCCAGGCCTTAGCATTTTTGACTGACCACATCTGACCACGACATCCCTATCGACCACGAGGGCGCCCTCGCAACTCATTGCCACGGTGTTGCGTAATTTCCACACTGGGCTCAATGCCCGCTGGGAAATGCGATCTCCTGCGGCAAGGCTGATTATAAATAGCAGTTCTGAAACACAACAATCACAACAAGATACAACAAGGATCTGAAGAGGGAGGAACTGGGATTAATTTATATTAATTTCAGCTGTGTTCAGTCCAGAAAGGCACGAGCAGCTGCAGGTGGATCATCCGCCAAGTTGGCAACAGCGGATTCAAAGTTTTCCCACGGCAAGCGGCTGTGTCTCAACAGGTCCCTGCACCGCAGAGGCATACACCACATATGCACAAGATATTAAGATATGATATGCAGATATGCGCTGGTGATGCAGTACAGGGGGCATGTTCCAAGTTCTGTCATGGCTGTTCCCAAAGTATTGTCTGCTTGGAGTAGCAGCGAACATTGCATGATACCATATGATGGTTTCCTAAAATGCGAGGGGGTACCCCCAAATCATACATGCATTTTATGTAATAGGATGTTCAGGGATTTTCCATTATAGACCATCCATTTTGGGGTCACCACCTCAGAGAACCTCAGTCGCCAGGCCTGCATCTGTTGATGCCCTTGATCTGCGCATGGGTCATGCCTCGTATCGCCCGTGCCCGCAGAAGGGCCGTCTCGCCCTGGCAGCTCTTCAAGTACAATCTGCACACTGTGCACCATGAGTGAATCTTCACATCATGGCATGACCTTCATGTTCTGTTTCACCAAGCCAATTTTAAAAGAATACGAGCATATAATATATATATAGTATATATATATATAGTATATATATAGTATATATAATATATAGTATATATAATATAAATATATTATACTACATTATTATATTACAATATCAATAATATAGTAATAAATATATATATATATAATTAATAATAGTATATTATAATTGTAGAATTATATATATATAACATAATTATATATATTATAGAGATAGGAAAAGTATCGACATCCGATTCCACAAACACCGAGTCAAAAGTGTGCCTGCAAGCTTACAATCGTGGCATCAGCTCCATGTGCCAAAAGAATTTCCACCTTAACGAAACTCTTCTGTTGCCATTCCACGGCATGCCATGAGATCCCATGGGAAACGACGACATGAATTTACGGTGGGCTAGCAGCTAACATGCCACAGATTGGACAAGATTGGACCATGCTCAAGCCTCTCAAAGCACTGAGTATCACGCAATATTTGCGTGACCCCCTGCCGCCGCAATTCCAAGTGCAGTGTGTCTAGCATCCTTGGCAAGTAATTTGCAATAATGTGCTGTAACGCCTTCATGGAACCATTGGATCGTAATGCAAACAAAAGACAAATGGCTGGACAATCGAAGCAAACCACTCGTTGAGAATGCCTTAAGAAATCTTTCAAGCCTTCTGCATTCAAGTCACATTCATGGAGTCCACATCAGCCCGAAGCTTTAAGAGCTCCTTGCATGACCGCATGTTGCTGGGAAGCAGTGCAATGTCTATCAATGTACGGCATGCAGCTACAAGAACTCTCATGTCAAACTCAGCACCTCGATGATGCCAGTCTTCACTTTCCAGCCGTATTCACAAGCCTCAGGCTTCTGACATGTTCTGACAGTCAGCCCTTCAAAACTTTACACTGTACACTTCGGCAAGAGACTCCAAAGAGAGCGACTACCAGGTGACTACCAGAGCCTCTACAAGAATCTCACAAAATCATACAAAATCGTCACGCTAAGGCCCTTGTAGGGCATCTTACATGACCTTGAAACAAGAACCTCCTAAGAGAACCCAACAAGAGCTTACACACAAGCACCTCTAGCAAAGATCTTCATGGAAGGACTCCTCAGAAAATTTCACCAAGATCTCGACAAGATCTTCTCACAAGGACCCTTACAAGCTCTTGATCAGGATCTTGACACAAGGACCTCTATGAAAACATCGCAAGATCGTCAAAGAACGACCTTCATAAATCCTCCAAGAGTCTTACACCAGAACCCCAAAGAGTGCATCCCGCAAGGGCTTGCACACAAGCACTTCCAACAGGATATCTTCAAAATCTGGATGGAAGGATCATGAAGGATCTCTCAGAGGATTTCGCCCTCATCTCTATAAGATCTCCTCACAAGGATCCCTACAAGATCTAGACCAAGATCTCAAGGATACCTTGTAGAGGACAGTAGAGGATCCTGGAAGAGCTTGATTCATCCCGAAGCCTTGCGCCTGCCAAACAGGAGGTTCTGATCCTCTCACCTGTGACATCCTGTGACCAATCTCTGGCGCCTGCCACGCAAAAAACGTACATAGGTCCACGAATGGCCAGCGCACGCAGTTGAGAACACACCTCTGCAAGAGAGGTCTCCACGAACACATTTCGTGCGAGGCTACCTTCAAAAGCAGAAGATTGAGGAACTCTTGTGCTGCAAAGGTCGCCAAACTAGTCAAACACGGATGTGCGAACCCTCGATCAATCCGGCCTCAACTATTACCGTAAGAACCCCATATAGAGTGTAAAACACAGTGGTTGGGGAAACGTATTCTAAAAGAAAAAAGGCATGCATAAGGTCGCCGCATACGTCAGAGGTACTCGCCCTGTGGCTTGATCTCTGTAATTCACATTCGCCTCTCAGTTTGCAAGACTTGAAATCCATCTCGGGTCAGTCCCGATAAAAGTCAGTCATCACTTCACCACACTGTCTATTCTTGCATATTCTTGCACACTAAAGGTGGGCTAGAAGCACCATCTAGAGATGGAATCTGTGAATCTTTAATGAGTATACTAAGTTCATCTAAGTTCTCCAGAAAATTAGACGCCGCACGTGTCTAGATGTGTCTAGGTCATCTCCAATGTTTCTCCCTAACGGCCACTTTATCCACTTTGCAGAATGGCAACTGCGGCAACCCCATTTGACGATTTTGACGCAAATTCCCAACGCCTTGCGGCTCACGAGATCCTGCAGCAACAGCCGCGCTTCTACCTGGCGATTCATAAATTTCATAATGAAAACAGGTTTTGAAAACATGTTGGAAATGGGAAAACGGATGAAAAAGGCTTGTCACTACAAAATACATCAAAATACCACAAACTCAGGAGGGAAATGCAGGGAAGCTACAGGCAGGACTGAAACATATTATGTATTTTATTTATGGCCTTGCCTCCAGCATTCGCGAGCTTTCACGGATGGGGCCCTCCATGTCCACTAGCCATCTGGAGAGCTCGTGATCAAACTCTTCTGCCAAATCCTGCAGCGGAAGGCCAAGGAACGAGATCCGTCAACTCTGTGCATTGACTTCGAGGATGCAGTGGCTGCAGCCATTCACAAATGACATCAGATATATCATCAGATGGCGCAGCAAGCCAAGTCGGTCCAGCCTTCTTTCCATGAAGTACTTGATGAATTCGGTCCAGCCGGTCGGCTGTCAGACTCTCATCCACCGAGTCCCAACACCTTGCAAAATCTATTGAACATGGGCAGTGAAAAAGAATGCAAAAATAGGCAAATTAGAATCGATTAGAACCAAGCTCTGGTGTCAACTGACATGCAACCAGTGCAACCAGTACAGTACGATTTCATACAATTTCAATAAATTGTTTTAAAATTATGATATAGATCGACTTATCTAAAAATGCATTGTAGTATATTGTAGTGCCCCAAGGGCCCCAAGGCCCCAAAACCAAATGAAATCAAGAATAATCAAAATGAAGTTCTGAAGTGGGCTCTCAAATCCAGCCTTTCGTATTCCTTGTACAAGGCCTGGCTCATAAGTGCTCATGGCTACACCACAAGCAGTATGACATCAGTCAATTCCATGCGGCTCCTGCGGCAGCAAATCTGCTCGGTACAAAGGATTCGCTCTCCTCTCACCTTGGGCAGCAGATGGCAGGTTTTTGAAACGATGGCAGCAGGTTTCTGGTAAAAGAGTTGTTGGTCTGTCCGATTGGTATCGGGTTGACAATGGCGCGCTTGCTCCGAGACTAGCACTAACCAATTGCTCTTGCTCATACCCGATGCGAGGCATCTGTATGGTGCCGGGTGTGCTCCATTCTGTCCTGAAGGCGACCGCCATGGGCCAAAACATCCACAAGCACTATCAATAGTTGCAAATTGCATTAACTCAATGCGGATTTGGGCAAAAAGGCAGCAATCATGAGATGTATTGCTGTATGGTGTGATTGCGTAAATATTACGCATATGTATGATTATGTATGTATATGTAACAAAACTCACGAAAAGTAAGGCCCGTACCAGCCGCCAGTAGTCAAGGCTTGAACCTTGAGTGCTTCATTTTGTGGGGAGTGCGTGAGGAGTTCAACGGTCCAAAATGATGATATTCAATGATATTCAAACATAAACGAATAGGACAATAGGATAGATTTTGGACAAGCACCGAAAGGCACACTTGTCACAGTGGACAGCTTCCTAAACTGAGCCTTTCACTGAGAATTCGTAGCTGACCTCCGCTTTGAGCCCGACCACTTCATGCCCTGTGAGCTGAACCTGAAACGGTAAAAGGTTGCCGGGATGACAAAGGCAGCCACAGTGTGATATCATGATTATCATGCCTCTGTTTCGAAAGGCGCGCACTGTACAATCATAATCATTTCCTACCTGCAAGTTGATAGCATCCCAGCCATCCTGCTGAACTGTCAAACACGGCGGGGCACCATCTCGAGCTTTTTCTTCTTCACCAGCAGTTGCAGCCATTGCCTTGCAGAATCTTGGCAGCAGCTGTAAGCTGCTGCATCACTGTGTGCCAGCACTCAGTAATTACTCGCTGGAAGACACTTCATACTTCAAACCTCCTGCAGTTCCTGCGTTCACACTAGCATCCCAGCACCATTTCCCCAAGGGGTCAATCGCTAAGGAAACCGCTCATCAAGCACCTGCCGTCATGAAAAGTTACCCAGGAAAAAGTAGCCAGAAATATCTAGAAAGAATGGCAAGCAGGATGCGCTGTGTCTGCAGTGGGACTTCAAACTTATCTCGCTGTTGGCACTGTGCATGAACGGCACTTTTTTGCACAATTTGCTGCCGTCTGCCAGTCATTGGGACTGACACACACTGACAAAACTCAAGACTGCCCAGCAAGCAATGGTTGTGGACTGGTTTAGCCAAGATGGCGCGCTGCCAAACATTAACAAAGTTTTCTCTGCCTTTTCAGACTGTTTGGTATCTCAGCATCTTACCGAGACAAGACAGCAGATAATGCAGATACAAGTTGCCTAGCATCAGCAGATGCAAAGGTCCTCCCCAAACTGCTCCGGGAAGCAGACCTTTGCCAACTTCTATGGAATTAGCTGGCTGCCTGCAAAAGGGTATCGAAAGATAGCATTGATTGTTGACCTTCGCGGTGAAGATTCTGAAAGGCGATGCGAGCCCAGGAATCAGCCCAAACACGAGACCTTGCAGATACATGGGCCACAGGCACCACTTGCATGAGACCCTTCACCAAGTCAATGGCCTGAATATCGCAACGGACAAGTGCCTTGGCTTTCAACTGTCCACCGGGTCCACCCTGCAGCTTTGCAAGGTCTTCTTCACTGCACTGTGCAACCAAATGCCGGTCTGCTGTTCTCAAGCGGCCACCACCACGAATCTCAAGGACCACGGATTGCTTGGACGGCAACTCTTGGCCTTTCTCATCTGGCGTGTCCACTACAAACCGGCTCACGTGCCGATCCCGCCACAGGCGTGCCACCGGGGTAACAGGTTCTGAGACCTGATAACGCCCTTCTCGGTGCAGGAAAAGCAAGGAATCTTTCAGGTAACCGAAGTCACCATAGTACAACTCCTTCAGAGACTCAGCAGTGGCAGGCAAAGCACGCACCAGTTGAAGAGGCCTTGCTCTTCTGGGAGCCTTCTCCCGCATCTCCTCAAAGCGGGACTCAAGCCAGAACAAGCGACATTCTGCTTCAGTGGCGGCCAAGTCAACATCTCCCCAGACCAAGACATCACAAACAGCATACTTTCTGTTTCCTTGTGGCCGACGACGACGGCCTTTCCCACCCTTCTTGCCACCTTGGCAGCCCATGTCTTCATCTGCAGATTCAGCCTCTTCTCCCTCGCAGTCCTCTTGTGTTGGAGCTTCTTCCATCTTTGAAACCGGAGGCTCTGAAGGTGTCTTGGGAGCTTGCTGGCCTTGCTTTGAAGGACCCTCGATACATACTACGTCGAGGATAGTCAAGCCTCGGGGAAGGCGGGAATCTGTGTAGCGTTCCAAGACATAACCATTCTTCTTGCGCACTTCGACGCGGCCACCATCTGACAGGAGAAGGCATCTTTCACCCTCAGGCTTTGCAAGTACCAACCAAGATTGAGCCAAATCACTGGGAGGCACAAGCATCCAATCTGGCACCTGCAACTGTCGGGCAAAGAATAGAGTTCGATGCAAGCGCCGCAGGCGCTGCATCTTTTTGCCTTTGCCATAGCCTCCATCCATGTCCATATCACCATCGACATCTTCATCCTCATCGTCTTGAATCTCAACCTCCTCTTCAAGGTCGTTCTGAGAATTTCCACCCAACAAAGCCTCCATGGCTACACGGCGCATCTGCTCCAACCTTGTTTGCCGGTTGTCGCTCTGTTGCATGGTCAACGCCGCTGTTAGCCTTGCAGCTTCATCACTGCGGGAATGGGTGGCTTTGAACTGTCCAATCCGCCCAACTGTAGCACGTTCCCGGGCATCATCTGGAACCGTCATCGCCACCGACAAAAACGGGCAAGTCCTGTACTGCGCAGCTAAAGTCTACGACTTGAAGCCAAAGCTACGAAATGCTTCGAACATGGCTAGGTGAGCATGTGCTGACATGAAGTGCAAGACAATGGCAAGGGCTCACTTCCAGCTTGGGAATCAGTGTGGTAGATGGCACGACGTGTCCATCAAAAGCATTCAAAAGCAATCACAGTGCGAGGTTTTACCTGGATCCTATCCTCATCCACCTCCAAGATCCTGCAGTCTGCACTGGTGCAAGTGCCGCAAAGAAAACGCATTTGGTCACCATAACCTATGACGGCCTATGACATCTATGACATAGCTGCTTCATGAAGCAAAAGTCTAAAAGCATATCTGAAGCGGCAGTGTTCTAAGCAGGGGACGCAGAATCTATGCGACCTCCAACTTCGTTCACACTGCCTGAGACCTTTCAACGAACAGATGGGTGAAAGTGCTGACTTGTGATTCCATTACTGGTCGCGTTTGATGACAGAGGCCTGCTTCTCTTCGGTAGATGCCATGGGCGTCCCCTGAGACCGATGGCACTCGCAGCGGCAAATCCGATAACAGCTCGACAGCTTGGGAAATCTATGGAAATCTTGGTCCTAAATGCTGCTGCCTTGAGGTAGCTATTGCCATCAGCCACCCAAACGGCCTGGCAGCAAGCTGAGAAATCTGAAAAGATATGCATGTGTGAGTGTGTATAATTATCTCAATCTATCTCTCTCTCTCTCTCTCTCCCTCCCCATTTTATGTGTAATTATATATTATGGTGGATAAATAATGATAAATCATCATGCATCAGCACACATCACCCCAATGTATACAAACTGCATTGGACATTACAATGTTATCAATATATATCAATATTACATGACATTCTGGCATCATGTTGCCCATCATGTGGCATCATTCGTTGGCTGGACAGGCTGCACGTCTTTTCAGACTCGCAATAGCTCCGGTCCCGATGCGTCGATGTACATCGGCCAGTGGCCTGCACCTAAACTACATGGGGCCAAAAGAACATGATGCACCCCTCATTGACATAAGCTGAACTTGATGAAAATATGTGAAAATGAAAGAAATTAATTATCAGCGTTTCTACATCTAAAATGGGATGACTTTGAGATACACTGTAGTGACCGTACTCCCTGCAATAGTGATGGATGCATTGGATGCAGTACATTCCAGTGAACACTTTCGGCCTCATACTGATAATAATACGAAAAACACCTCGACCGCGTGTGCCAGTCTCGCTTTGCGATGGCTACTGCCAAAGGCTCACAAAAAAAAATCGGGACTTACACACTGGCCCTGTAGTCATGTCGTGTGCAGCGCCTTTTTTCAATTCACTTCCCATTTTTCATCATTATCGCAAACACTTGTGTTCTCGCAAGGGGTTGAACTACATGCCAAGAAAACAAAGAAGTTGCACCATTGCGTGTCAAATTTGTATGGTTTTCTATGGTTTTCTGTCATGTTCATCATTCTGCATCTGTGTATATATAGACATGACATGTCTTTTTGACCTGTCCTGTCAAAGGCCAGAAGCAGCCCCCAGTCTCGTGAGCTGTGCTGCCACGCAGCTAGGGGCAGTCTCATCATCTCAACACGAGCTTGCAGCGAGAGCCCGCAAGATTCTGCGGGCTCTGAGGGCCTTTGGCTGGGTGCGATCTGCAGCATCGAACACCGTGAGCTTCAGGCAGCCTTGGAAAATGATGGAAAAAAAACAAGAACACCCCAACACACTCACGCACACACACAGACACTGACACCGACACCACACAGCCGCTAAAATTAGTGAAATTGATCTTCAAAAATCCGGCAACACTTGAGAAAAAACATAGATTTGGAACCTGTGAGCCCAATCAAGTCCAAACAGCGAACTTCTGCAAACATCATCAAACATCTGCACATCACACGCGGACTGGCCTCTGAGTACGCCTGGCTAAGTGGGACAGAACAAATTGGACAAGTATTCTTGCATTGCCTCGGCTGCCACAACGAATCTGACTTGGCAACCAATTGCTCACCCTCTGGCCTCCCTCACCACAGAACGAAATGTACAGTAACGACAAAAACAAAAGATACCCAAAGCATTCCGCACTAATTAAAGCAAGCACTGTGCAAATCGACACCAATCGCAGATGCAGGCACGTGAGCCATTTCTTGATACAAGGGATGTGGAACCTTACAAGCACACAGAGACCAAAAGCTCATATGTCGTGTGCCAGCGTGCGCCTCATCGTTGACCGAGGGCTGGACCTGTGACTACATGGCAGCTTCGCCACTTCACCAGAGCTCAGGTCTGACAAACCTTTGGTGTGTGGATGGTGGTTTCCATCTGAAAATGTCTGAAGATGTCTGAAGATGTCTGAAGATGTCTGAAGCAACTCTGCATTTCACCATGGGCGTCGCCTTGGATGTTGACTCTTCATATTTCTTCTGTTTGATAGAATTCTTAATTGAATTATTTAGAATGTGTTTTGATGCAAACATTCCAAACTCTGCACATCAACAACGCTTCCTGGGAGTAGACACACCCAATGATGCCCAGGTGCACACCCCGCACTCTCCACTGGACTTCTCACGACCACGAAGTCGGGGTAAATTGTCAACCTCGCCTTCAAAATCTTCGAAGCATGATCAAACATCCTCTGGCATCATTTCTCAAACTTCCCCAGGATCCACAGCTTTTGACAAGATCCCAAAAATGCCACCATTTTGCAGCTGGAGCCTTCATCAACGGTGTTCCTTTTTGGAACCGCCTCATCAAGCTTGCATAGCTTCCTCGGCTCGATGCCAGACCTTTTGGTGGTGCCAAGAAAGGCCTGTTTTATTCTGCAGCCTATGTCTGCGTCAGGTGTAACCAAGGAGCTCATAATCCTCTGGTGTCAGCTCACGATGCCTGCAAAGAGGGGACTAAGTCTTGCATTTAGACGAAAGTGGCAACTCGATCTAAAGCTGTAAATATAGGCACAAACGGCACAAACAGCCTCAAGCAGTCACATGACGTAGATTCAAAGGCGAGAAGAGCGAGTGTGGCTTGTGAGGGGATCCATTGAGAAGAGATAGGCTCAAGAGAGGGCTGGCTGCATCAAGTTCGCTAATCTGACTCGGAACATAAGTACTCGACTTATACATCATCGGTCATCGTCGCGGCTATTGCCACCAACTTAATACTTTAATATACTCTAACTCTCTTGAGGCCAAGAATCCTTGTTGCGCAACTAACAACTGGATTTGAAAAGTGAAAAAGAACAAAAGATATCAAAAGATGACGAAAGGAAATGTAGCGGCGCAGAAGTCATCACAAGCCTGTGCTCTACACTTTTTGACCTTCGTTGCTGCTAGGCCGCATCATACTTACTGCTTCATGTTCGCGAAGACCACAAGGAAGCATCACCTCAACACAAATGTGCTGAATACATCTGAATACTGGCTCCACCGCGGGAGTTGGTCATGCTGAGCTGATTTGTTTAGACATCTTATACTGCTTCACCCACCCACCCAAAAAAGGGCACGGACAAATAATTAATTAAAGTCCAGTCACATCCTCAGATGACTCGAGGTCAGAGCCCATGATTTCCCAATCAAAATCATCCTCACCCTCGAGGCAGTAACCACGCATTAGTCTGGCTATGTTCCTGAGTGAATGTACCCGGTACATTCCTTGGCGGTCGGATAGGGAGACTGTAATTGTCAGTCTGGCACTGTCTGCCACTTAAGAAAGTTAAACTCAACCATGTTGGCATGCTCAGCCCTGTTCAGGTATGCTCAGCGAGTAAGGTGCGAACGCCGAAGATAAGAACTCTTTGTTTTTCGTTGCACCCTCTGACGCTGTGCCTTGGCCAAAGCCATCCGCTTGAAGATGCTTGAAGACAAAGTGTCCACTGATGTCCACTGCGTCCGAGGAACGGCAGACCTTACATCCAGGCTTTGCACAGGTTATGGCAAGATATGGCAAGGTCAATGAGTCTTGCAACAAGATGCAACAAGCAGTTGCAGCATATTGCAGCAAGCTGATTCCCATTGAATTCCGTGAAGTGTTCGCTATGCAAGGGTAATGGGTTATCTTGTTGCTTACTACTATATTATATATATATACAACTTATATAACATTTTAACAATTGTCATGATAGGATCATCAAAGGGTCTCTGAGTTGCACCCTTTTGTTCGTTTGGCCCTCAGATGCCCTCGGGCTGCACTGTGCTTCCAACGACCTTTCCAGCGCATTCCCACACCCTACTCTGCCAGTACTAGCCGCAGAGCTCCTTGGCCAGCAAGAGGTCAACAGATTATTCCATAACCAAAACATATTATTCTGTAACCAAAACGTATTATTCCTCAACCAAGGATTATTCCATAACCAAAACGTATTATTCTTCAACCATGAAGTGTTATTCCTCAACCAACGATTATTCCACAACTAAGACGAAATATTCTTTAACCAAACCGTATGATTCCTCAACCAACAATTATTCCATAACCAAAACAGGTTATTCCAAAACCAAAAGGGATTTGAACCAAACCAAGACATGAACTGCTCTAACCCAAGTTCCGGTCGCATCTTCTAAGAAGCGGGGCTGCTGGCTGAATACTTAAATTTTGATCTATTGGTTTGGGGGGGTGGGGGATTTTGTAAGTTTCTTGTAACTTGTCAAGAATCTTCTATAATGAAAGTAAGTAGCGGCAGTCTTCCCTAGGAAGCAGGGCTGCTTGCTGAAGACTTGAATTTGATGTATTGTTTTGCGGGGGTGGGGGATTTTTTAATGTCTTGTAACTTGTCAAGAATCTTCTATAATGAAAGGAAGTAGCGGCAGTCTTCCCTAAGAAGCGGGGCTGCTTGCTGAATACTTAAATTTGATCTATTGTTTTGCGGGGGTGGGGGATTTTTTAGTTTCTTGTAGTTTGTCAAGCATTTTCTATAATGAAAGTAAGTAGCGATAGTCTTCCCTAAGAAGCGGGGCTGCTGGCTGAATAATTAAATTTGATCTATTGTTTTGCGGGGGTGGGGGATTTAAGTTTCTTTCTTTGCTTGTCAAGAATTTTCTACAATGAAAGTAAGTAGCGGCAGTCTTCCTGGTGGAATCAATAGTTGTTAGTTGTAGAATCGCGAGATTTTGGTTGTGGAATCCTGAGGTTTTGGTTGTGGAATCGTGGGAGTTTGGTTGTGGAATCTTGAGATTTTGGTTGTGGAATCGTGGGAGTGTGGTTGTGGAATCGTGAGAATGTAGTTGTGGAAGCGCGCCGGCTTTGGTTGGGGAATCGCGTGGTTTGGTTTTGGAATCGCGTGGTTTTGGTTCTGGAATCGTGAGAACGTAGTTGTGGAATCGCGCTTTGTTCCCATCAAGAGTTTTTAAATAAGCTTGCGATACAGCAAAGCATAATAGATCAGACACATGTTCACATAAGATCACAATGATCACATAAGTATATCCTGGACATACGGACATGGACTGACATGGAGAATTATAAAGCTTTAGGCTATACATTGTATTGAATTATTTGTGTGTAGTGTATCTGTGCGTCTGTGTGTGTGTGTGTCTGTTGTGTGCGCGTGTGCAGTGTTGTCAGTTGTGTGATTGTTGCATCAAAACGATTGTAAACAGATATAGACAGATTATGACAGATTTGATTCAAGAAAAAAATGTAAATGCACGTGTTTGATGCAAACACATCGACCGAGGATACGACCGGCAAGCATCGGAAATCTAAATATGATTCCACTGAATTCCAAAGGCTATATCGGGATGTCACGGGATGTCAGCTATGGCATGCTATGGCTATCATGGTTCCTGGTATGGTAGTTCGCAGGTATCGCCGGTATGGTCGCTCGTACTTGCTGGTATTTCCGATCGGCGTTCGCATCCCATTATTGCCTCTTGTGGGGATCTAAACCACCACCACTTGGGAGTTCGAGCTGGATTTCAAAGTAGTTTAGTATCCCCGTTCAGATTGGACCCGAGGGGTTGGGAGCCCCATTTTGTAGCTACAGAACGGCGTCCCCAAGGTGCCCTTCTTACAAGTTGGCAGAACCCAACGTTCACCGAGGAAGGTTTTTGTTACAAAATGGCAGTCCAAGCTGACCCCTAGTTACAAAATGAGTCACCGATTTTGCTCGACTCGCATCCGCTCGCATCCGTTGGCTCGATTTGCCCTTTACAGAATGGTGGGGACTGGGGGTGGCTATACTCGCACTATCTTAGGATCCCTGGCAAGTAACCTGCAACAGCCCGGCCAACCGGAGTCGCGGTTCATTTTTTCCGTTCTTTTGCGTTCATCCGTCTGTTTTGGCGTGACGCTGTCTGAGTGGCCAAGCTAAACATTAAATACAACGTTGGATGTCATAATCAAAAAATATAAATATCGATATATATATATATATTATCTGACCCCTAGTTACAAAATGAGTCACCGATTTTGCTCGACTCGCATCCGCTCGCATCCGCTCGATTTGCCCTTTACAGAATGGTGGGGAGTGGCTATACTCGCATCCCTAACCTACGAGTTCATCCGTTCTTTTGCGTTCATGACGCTGTCTTGGGACGTTGGATGATTATCTGACCCCTAGGAGTCACCGGCTCGACTCGCATCCGCTCGGTTGGCTCGGACTGGGGACTGGCTATACTCGCACTATCCTAGGATCCCTGGGAAGTAACCTGCAACAGCCCGGCCAACCCGAGTCGCGGTTCATTTTTTCCGTTCTTTTGCGTTCATCCGTCTGTTTTGGCGTGACGCTGTCTGAGTGGCCAAGCTAAACATTAAATACAACGTTGGATGTCATAATCAAAAAATATAAATATCGATATATATATATATATATATTATCTGACCCCTAGTTACAAAATGAGTCACCGATTTTGCTCGACTCGCATCCGCTCGCATCCGTTGGCTCGATTTGCCCTTTACAGAATGGTGGGGACTGGGGGTGGCTATACTCGCACTATCCTAGGATCCCTGGGAAGTAACCTGCAACAGCCCGGCCAACCCGAGTCGCGGTTCATTTTTTCCGTTCTTTTGCGTTCATCCGTCTGTTTTGGCGTGACGCTGTCTGAGTGGCCAAGCTAAACATTAAATACAACGTTGGATGTCATAATCAAAAAATATAAATATCGATATATATATATTATCTGACCCCTAGTTACAAAATGAGTCACCGATTTTGCTCGACTCGCATCCGCTCGCATCCGTTGGCTCGATTTGCCCTTTACAGAATGGTGGGGACTGGGGGTGGCTATACTCGCACTATCCTAGGATCCCTGGGAAGTAACCTGCAACAGCCCGGCCAACCCGAGTCGCGGTGCATAGAAGGCATGGGTAAGCCGCAGTGGGACAGCAAAAGGTTGTCATGGGGTGCCTGGGCTAATTGTTGCTGAGCCTCGCAAGTCGCGACTGATGTTAAATTTGTTCACGTTGGCATCAATAAAGTGCACTTATCAGACTGCATTGGAACTTGATGCATTCAATATACACTCTTATTTGAGATCTCCTAGGCTATGAAAATTATTCTGTGATTTTTTGATTCCATCCAGTTTGTAGGGGCTATAGTTGAGTATTATCCATGTACGCTTTGAATCCATCCAATTTGTAGTGGTTATTGATTAGCCCTCCAGACTCCGACAGAATGGTCGGGACTGGAGGGTAACAAACTCGCACTTCCAATGCAAAATTCCGGTACCAGGGGGGGGTCCACTTACAAGATGGCAGAACCCAGGGTCAAAATTTTGCACAAAATGGTAGCCAAAAACCATTCTGTAACGGCCCTGAGGCCTCAGATTTAGTAACAAAAATTTCAACGGGTATAGTTTAGTAGTTTCTGGAGAAATCTGGCCCTGTTTGGGGAAAGTGGTTTGCTTTGAAAAAAATGGAGAAACAGGACAAACGGTGGACAAACCATGGAACGCCTATATATTGGAATGTGGAACAAAAAGGACGGAACGTTGAAAGGACATACCGGAACGTGGAAAGGGGTGCATCAATGTCCAGCATGATTTCCTTCAATCTCCTTCTTTTGATTGAATTTACATACGAGACAATTGGGGGTGATAATGTGATCAATACGATTCAATATGTTATGTCCTAGCCTATGGCAGATAGAAGCATAGGGTGTTTATAGTGATACAGTACATTATAGAACTGACTGATGCTACTTTAGTACAATCACACCATCATGAACATGCATGAAATATAGAGTAAGAAAATGCAAGAAATGAATGCAATTGTCTCAAATAATTGACCAAAAATTGACTAGTGACTAGTAGTTGACTAATTGGCTAATTGATCACGCACCACAGAAATACAACCAAGATCAACCAAGCTTCCGGGATGCACTTGTAGGATCAGGGGGTGCTTGCGCAGGTTGGCGACCAGAATGCCTCAACGCCCACAGAATCGTTCCAGTGCGAGAGAATGCCATGATGCCATATGAATCCATATGATGCCAGCCGCACAAAACCCCAGTGCGCATTGCTATATTTGCATATATTTGCAGCAAAGCAACTTTTTTCGAGCCTGAAGTACCAAAAGGCACAGCCTCATGCAACATCCATGACATTACATGACAAGCATCTTGGAAAGTGATGGAAAGGGCAGTTTCAGACATATATTTCGCCTGACCATCCTGATTATATTTTTTTCTATAATTCCAACAACAATATACGCCTGATACCTGCAAACAGCTCTTTTTCTGTGCAAAGATGCGCAAAGATATACAAATATTACACACACGGTATGGTAGCAGCCAGACCCGACTTAGCACTTTGAACCTGGATGAACCTGGATGAACATGGTTCAATCTCATCCAATCTCGCCTTTTCCTAGAGATTCCTTCCACTCGAAGCGGCATGGCAACGACGGCAACGCCGTTTCTTGAGAAGTCAAAACTTGCAGCAAAAATATGTTCAAACAATTGCATGAGCAGAAAATCTTCTCTGGTCCTGCTTTCAGCTCTCAAGCACAGCAACGTCATGGCAAGAGAAACTTCTGGACAAACACAGCAAAAGTTTGACAAAACAGGACCTCGATCCAGGCAAACGGTATCGTGTGTACCTCGTCCTGATCACTGAATAGCTGCACAAAGGATCACATTGACATAACATTGACAAAGGCAACTCTCTGGTCCTTTTTAAATGTATAATGGTTTCGTTTCGTCATATTCTGCCAATGTGATGAGCTCCTGGACCAATCCCAACTTCTGCGAGCACTGCGTGCATGCCAGCGCCTTGGCATGACGTACAAATCCAGCTGCACGCCAGCTGCGAACTTATCTGAGAGCAGTACGGAGGTAGGAACTCCACCTGCCATCCAAATCCACCCAGCGCGCTGGGAATGAGCAAAATATGTCAGGATACATGATGATACATGCCATGACCATGGCTTCACGGTTCTATCAATGTCCGCTTCACGCGTTCTCCGCGTAATTATTAAAGCATGATGGGATTGCCAATGCAAAAGTCATCTTGAGGTCTGACAAATTCGACTTCAACGGATCCTGTTGCCCGGTCGACCTAAGCAAATCGCAAAATCATCAATTTGCCAGCTTCAGATTATCGAGCCTGCAAACCAATGCCTACATGGTCAACATGCTCAATGGCCTTCGACCGCATGGAATCTGTAATAAGAAGCTCTGAGATAGCAGCGCTGCGAACCCTCGCAGCCCCTGGTGTAGAGGACTTCCGTTTGTCAAAGTCACCAAATGCGCTGACCCACAGGCCTTCAACCTGAAGAACAAGTCTAAATTAAAGTACTTTTGAGCCCTCAGAAGAGAAAAACATGAGACGAAGAGCACAAGGAGCAAGAAAATGGAAGAAGCGACGAAAGGCAGCCCTGCAAACTTTATTCTTGCACCATCTTGCACCTCTGCCTCCCAAAAATGTTGACATATTATTGACAAACCTGAGGGCATGGCTAAAGGCACCAGCCGGGAGCGCCAAGCCAACGTGGTGTCTTCATCACCTGGCCGAGTATCGTCCTTTGTCTTTGAGGGCAATATCTTAAATCATATCAAAGCATCTCAAAGGAGCTTGGCCATTCCCAGCACGCCCTGCTATTGAGGCCCAAGCGTGCATGACCAAAAGAATCCAAGCAGAACCATTCCTGACAAGGCAAACTGGAGTGGATCAAGAGAGTGAGATCACGAGCTCTGAAGGTGAGCTGCAAAGGCTGAATGCATGATTCATTCTCAATTAATTATTATTGATTTCAAAGTTATTCTCTTTGGAAGCAACCAAAAAATAGTAGAGCACAGTAAACTTACATCAGGGACCTTCGCACCGCGTTCGCGCATCCTCAAACGAAAGCATAGTGGAGCAGGCTCCTCCGGAGTGAAAAAAAGGGTGAAAAAAGGGAAAGCGACCCCCCGAAACCTGCGCTGTTAGTCAGGTTTAAGATGGTTTAAGCAATGGCGACTGTAATTTCTGAACATTCTTCCTCCCAAGAGGCGGCCGTTTTAAGCAGGAAGCGATGAACGAATTGGAACAAGAATCAGTATACAGTATATAGTAAAGTTATGTAATGTTAGTAAATGTTAGTAATCAACCCCCCAAAAAAAAAGTTATGATTCACAAAAAAGAACATGCACATTGGTGCCCTCCTTCGGCAAAATCCATCGAACTTGGGCTCCTCAGCTTTGGCTCAGCAGTTTACATCAGAATGATCACTTGACAAAACTGAAACACCTGGTGATACCTGGTGAGCCGGTGAGATAAAAATATGCCATTTCACTGGCCCTGCTTGTGAAATCTTGTGAATATTGATGTGGATGGGAGAAAGACTGCAGCTGGTCGGGCTTCAGCTAACTCCGCTGTACACGTTGTAGTGGGATATATAGTAATAGTGGGGAGTCGGATGGGAGTCGGTAATGCACACTGTACTGTGGTGGCTTCATGTGGCTTCATGTGGCTTCCGCACCTTCCAGGACACCTATCTTGACAAGGCTCTACTGATGCTCAAGACGGTCGGCAGCGGCGGAAGCGGGGGTAAAGGCTGGAAGCCTGCCTGGCAGACAGGTGAAGTAAAGGTGCATGTCACTTGGAATTGAGGCCGGCCAAAGCTTTCACATGAAAGACGAGAACAATGCTGCTTCATCCACCTGCTAGTAGCTGCGTGTCACCTCTTTCAACCCTTACCGGAGGCCTTCAGCACGCGGCAAGGTTTGCTTGGCCTTAGTTGGGGCAGTGCCGGCAGCAACAGAATCTATCTGTGATCCTGACATGTAACAATGCTTGCTGGGATTCTGACTTGCTCCAGTGGACGTTTTCTCCACCAAAGGCAGCAGAAAGGCCAACAGAAACCTGGAAGAATCTGGAAAAAAGGCGATGTGAAGGAAGGCAATGCAGTGATACACAAAAATGTAGATGCCATAAAGATAATATTTTATATATTCATGTAATACATTGCATATATTACTACATGCATGAGGATAATCTAACATATAATAATAATGCATATAATCATATGTGTATATAATACGTATAATATATAATATATTATATATATTATATATATATTATACATTATATATATATACACTGTATATTATAATAGTGAATGTGTGTGGGAGTGTGTATGTATGTATATACACTATAATCACTATATATGGCATATATGCATATAAGGCAAGGGAATCATCATACAATGTCATACAAGTATATCAAATGGATTCAAGTGGAAAAAACATTCCTGACTACAGTGCAATCAAATGAGTCATGGAAAGATTGCAATGTGTACAACGAGCCTCAATCTCATGCATCTCATCTGGAAGATCGTGGATTGTCAATTCGGGATGCCGAAGCCTGCACGTGATTCCAACATATTCCAACCGGGCAATCGCTTTCCAGAAAAGCTGGAACATGCTGGAACATGCTGGAACTAGCCAAAATTTCGAGGAAAACAATGAAATTAATGAGCACAAGCAGAAGTGCTTGGAGTGACCGCACTGGAGTAGCATTCATGGAGTATAATTTTCATATATTGTCACAGAGACTACCCAGGGCGGTAAGCTAAAGGGGCCGGCTACTTTTCTTGGCATTTTTGGCAAGCTCCAAAAGCTGAGCTTTGCGGGCACGCGCTTGCCGCTTGGCTTCGCGCATCTGCTGAGCCTGCAACCTCTCAGGAGACAAGCTGCGAGGTGTCCGCAAATCGCTGAGAATGGGAACTGGAACTGGCGCTTGTCCCGACAGAATTTCATCAGTCCAAAAGGCCCAACAAAAGGAGCGCTGCCAGTATCCATTCCTACCCTTTACTTGTTCGCGAGACAAGTGTAACTGTGGATCGCTGGCCAGTTTGAAGCCGTTGGCTTCAACTGCTTTCACCCATTTGCTGGTCCTAGCTGCTAGATCGCAGTGACGCCCCACTGTGCCCTTCGTATCTGCAATGATCAGGAGGCCACGTCCTGAATCTTTCAACACTTTGCGAGCTTTCGCCGCAGCTATTCCTCGAGCTTCAGGGCTTGGCAGCACGGAGAACAGCAACGCCATGATGACAACATCGAAGTGATTGGCAGGAAGCTCCTCTGCAACAAGACCTTCTGGTCCATCGTGTATTTTCATATGGGATCCAGAACCTATTTTCAACTCTAAGAAATTACAGCCCAGCACTGACGAATGTCCTGGGGCGAGGTCCAGGGCCGTAACATCCAAGGATTCTCCATGGATTCTTCCGAAATAGTTGCTGCAACTTCCCACATCCAGAAAGCGCGGACGGTCCACTAGAACTTCAGCAGCAGCATTTCGCACCGCAGAAGCCCAAGCATCCGGAGAAAGCCTTGGGAGGTTCTGATCCCTCTGGGCAACAATCTTTCGCAAAGTGTGAGTTAGAACGGTCACTCTGAATCGCTCTGAACGGCTGCCCGTCAACCACCTGCATCTCAACTCTGAATCCAACAAAAAGTAATAGCAGACTGTTCGGAAGCACCACTCCTTGAAGGCCTTGCTCCACTGCTTCAGGCCATGTACGGCTGCGGCATCCACGCTAGCCTCCTCTTCCTTTATTTCAGAGGGAGGGCTGGTGGAAAAGGCTACGCTGCTTTGGCAAAGCCTCCGCAGCTGTCGCTTTCTGACAATCGCCATGGAGCTAAACGCACGAAGCGATTCAACTGAATCCCTATGAATATCTGCCAAATTTACCTCAGGCGCATGCAAGAACCATCGGACCATGTTGTCCAAAGCCTGATGCAGCCTACGCCTCAACTCCCGTCTGTGGTTCTGATGGTTCTTGGGCGGGCTCAAATCCATAAGCCCATCCAATCGACCAGCTCGCTCAGCAGCTGGCAGAGTCAGTATGTGGCCAATTTCGTAGGACAGTTCACTCAAGATCTTGTGAGCCAAGAGGGTGGCTTCCAGGCCTCCCTGAGCCTTTCCAGTATCCAGCAAACAAGGTGCCAAGTCCTTTGCCAAATATACTGGTGAGATGGGTAATTCAGACTGAACGCCATCAGCCCAAACCAAAATCCCAGCATTCTCCAGTTTGTCCAAAGTCAGGTCTACCCTGGAGAGAGTGCCAGAACTTCGTCTGGGAACAGCTCTGACCCATCTGGTGCAACGAAGCAAGCATGCTGACACACACGAGATAGACAGCAAGTCTTTCCGACGGCCATGCACGTGGTTCAACCGGTTCGACCCGTAGCATCCATAGCTTTGTGTTCGACGTGCCAGCTCTAGATGGGCGCACGGGCTGCTCTTCAGCCCTTCTCGCAACATCATCATGGCCATGGCTAAATTTTGAAGTAGATTTCAGCCCAAGTTGAGCAACTGCTGATAAATCTGATAATGTCAATAGGAGGTGGATGTCATATGATATCATGCTGCGAAAGGAATCGTTGCCTTGAAGAAACAATGAGTCTAATAGGAGATCCACTCTGGGAGGCTGTCAGCTATATCCCAGCTTTAGTCTGATGTTCAGGCGTCGTGCACATGCCCTCGTAGTGCACCTAGCTTGTCCAATGAAACGGTTGTCCATGGGAGAATCAAAGGCTCTGCTTGCATGAAAGTGTGTGATTTTCTCCGCTTCTCTTTCTATCGCCATCTCGAGTCTAGCCGAAGGCTAAAGGCCAGCCAAGGTCAAGAAGTGTGTGCCAGGTTTAATCTCAAAAGTCTTATGCGAGCAAACTGGCATGATATCTCCCAGTGTGACGTCCCTGTCATGGTCATTCACATGTTTGTTTATCTTTCTTTCCTTCCCAGCACACACAGCTCCACGGTCTGGATCCATGTAGGGGCACAAATGTCATTGCCGGACTGGACGTGTACACACACATACATACATATATATACAGTATACCTATATATATATACAGTAGACATCAGTGGACTCAAGAGCTTTCGCCGGAAGCAGCCTGTCCACCGAGCCATCTGGTTGCAAGTGATGCCTTGGGTTGTGCAAAAGTAATCTGATAAATGACACTCTTGTTGGAGAAGTTGTCACAAAAGAATCCCTCTGATTTCATCGGCTGTGAATCGCTGTTGTCCATAAGAATCAGGCCCTATGTTGAAGGCTGAAACCCAGCGATCCTCAGGCACCACCTGCCGAGCAAAAGCTGGTGCTACCAGCGAAGGTCTCTTTTTGCTTTTTGCCCGGGACAGTGCAACAGGACATAACAGGACAAGTGTCAAATGGAGCCTCATCAAACATCACCTCATAGTGGGATACTTTCGCCTCGTCCCAAACATCATGTTTGTCCAGCAGAAAGTCGTACTGCATAATTACGATAATTATGCAACCGCTGGGTTGCCATGATTGAATGATTGAATCAACAATGTTTCTCTGCTCATTGAGTTCCCGGCAACTGTTCGCACAACAATCCTGCCCCACTAGCATGATGCAGCATCCGGTAATTATTCCGAAAGAGGTTCATGTACTCATGCTCTCCTCAAAACTTACTCAGATCTTTTGGTGCCAGGAGCATGTCATTTGGCGATTCAACACGAACAATGCCAAAAATTCACAATATACCTCCACAGCGACTTATAGAAATAGCAAAGATATGCAAAGATCATGGAGATTCACCATTTCATGCGGCATTTGACTACTTTGCAGGTTGCCACCCCCAGGTTTCAGCATGCAGGTCTACTTTTCAAATCTTTTCAAGTCTCAATAAATGTGTTGAGTTGTATAACATTGTATAACATTGTATAACATTGTAAAGCTTATCTGTTTGTTGGGCCCCTAATTTCGATGATAACGATTACGAGCATGATGAGGTTAATAGTCTAATAGTGATGCTCATGACTATACATAAGGACGATGTTGATTAATTACTATGCGTATTTATATCATAGTGGTAGTGATATGCAATCAATTGTAATCATTAATCATATTTACACTCGTATAATCAAACCATCATATTCATAATTCATATTTCACATAATATATGAATATCAATTCATGATCTTGAATTGGTGATTACAGTGTTTCAGTCAGTCTGTTATTGCTTGCTGTTGCTGTCATTTGTTTGTCTTGTTGCCAGGTTCTTTTTTGACGTTGTCTTTGTTGCAGTGACTCGAGTGATCATCACGGATGTGGTCTGCATCGTATCATTGATGGTCAAGGTTGCAGTATGTTGTAGTCATCGTGGCGGAAATAGTGGGACCAAAGGACCAGCAGGATGGTTGTACAAAAGTCAAACGCAACGCACTAAGACTAGCGAAGTGGGAGACCCTCCATTCATCTACTTACCACCCATGTCAGCCTGGCAAGTTTTCACTATCACACCAGTGGCAACACCGCTGCATCAAATGACTGTGGTCCCGGTTGAAAGCCGGCGAATGGCAAATCCACCAGGTGATGCCAAAGATGCAACCTCAACTGGCCACAGTTAACTGGATCTACAATGTTCGAAAATTCGACTCTCTCGTGATCCTTTCTCTTCCTTTGATTCAATATATTCAATCACATCTACACAACATCACGCAACATTGTACGTTGTGATAGCAGCGGACTGGGCACCAGGCACTGGCCGTGGTAGCATCCCCCCTGCCCAAGGAGAAGAAGGACACCTGCAGGGGATGGCATCGGCGTCAGCATGCGTCAGCTTCTACTTGTCATCGTCCAAAGCAGCACGTGTGGAGAGAGTGAAATCTGCCGGGCCTTCACTCCTGGCGTGAGCGGAATCGCCTGGCATGATTCTGTGGGGGCTGTGGATCATTGCGAACTCCTCATGCCGGACTCTGGTGATTTCCATGTTTTCTAGCCACAGGATGCCAAAGGCAGGTACTTCAATATTGGCTATTCACTGCTTGTCTTCATGACCTGGCCTCGTCCCAAATGTACCCATATGCTGGATGGTACACACCTGGCTGCCAGTTGAGTAACTGTTGAGACATGCTGGGTGTGTTGAAACTAATTAATCAGGACAAGAGCAGCCAGCACAGTATTGACAGGAAGCCTGCAGATGAACCTTGTCTCGCGACAACCTGTCAAATCATTAATGGCACAAGCCGATCTGACCTCAAAGTGCTGAGAGGATCTGTCGATCCACTTCTACTAAGGTGTTGCACCTCTGCCGCGCGATCACGTGCTGTACGAATCACCATCCATTCAAGAACCTCAAGGGGCAAGGAATGGCAAGGATTCTTGGCTGATGGAGGAGGCTCATGATTCTCATGGCCTTGCGTCTCTTCCGCACTGTCCTCCGATTGGGCTCATTGGGCTGGACCTGGGGCTGTAATAGTGCACGTCAAAAACCCAACTGCAAATGAAAATTCCCATCAATGCAAGTAGTTTCATCAACACCCTCGCGCAACTTCAAAACAAGGGGAACTCTCGAAGCCCAACAACCTCCAAGTTTCTTCCAGATCAGACTTGGCAGCTGGCGCTCCATATTGATGCCAGAGGTACTCTCACAGGTTTTCGCTTGTCCATGCCTTGGTAACCGGATGTACCCAGTAAAATCCGGTAAAGCTGCGCGACTGTCACAAACAGCACGCACAACAATTTCTAGGCGTGCTTGGGACATGCCATGATTGTCATGTCAACTTGGGACACGTCATTGAAGGTAAACATAGACCTCTGCAGGTGAGATCAGCTCCCTGGCCCATCGGGAAATGGTCAGCAGATGTCAGAAGGTTGCGTCAGCAGGGATCACGGTCATGGCATGGCAATGGCTGCCACTTCCGAATTTCGCCTCAGCACTTTGCTTCGCACAGCTCTCTCTGAGCGATGCTGGACCTCCCGTCCTCCGAAGAAGAATTTCCTTGCCTCAAAGGGATGCACGCATCGCACAAACATCTTTAGAAAAAAAATCAAACACGATAAGGCGCACCTCAAATATTTTCAAAACAGAAAAAAAAACAAACAACACGCAAACTGTCTTAGAAAATCAACGTTTGGAATGAGGTAGGTGCCTGATCACGATCTTCTGAATCTTGTCTTTCTGCCATGTGGGCACCGCCAAATTGCAGCGTGACGTCACCAGCCTGTCGTGCACTACGGTTTTGTCTCATTGTGGTGATCGCAGTTGATCTGTCATCCTCTCTCCCCGCGTATGTTTGTTATATATATATATATTTATAATATCTGAGAGGGAGGGAACGAAAGCCAGCGAGGGCTGAACATGGATTCAAACACGATTGTCAAAGCATCCTCGAAGTAAAATCCGCATGTGCAGGTCTTTGATGTTCCCGATGTTGATAACAGGTACATACTATCGCCAACCTGTTGCAACAAACATGTGTAGGTCAGTGTACCTCGCTTGCGGCAAGCAACTCATAACTCGGGTTGGTCTCTCACCCCCTCGCATCTGCATCGCTACACCCTAAACCTGACTGGATCGCATGTGGCTAAGCCATCTTCAGCGCCTTGAAAAAAAATGATAAAGCGCCTTCAACGCGAAGACCAGACTAGCCGTTGAGGTTCAGGGTGGCTCTTCCCCTCAGGCCCTATCACCCGCAGCGCTTCATCCATCAGAAGCGATCAGAAGTTTCACCCAAATCCGACCAAAATGTTCAAGCATCTGCAACGCGAAGCCCGTCGGACCAGATCAGCCGTTGAGGTTCAGCATGGCTCTTCCCCTCAAGCTTTCAATTCAAAGCCCACAGGACCTGATCAGCCGTTCAGGTTCAGCATGGCTCTTCCCCTCAGGCCTTCCATGCGACCGGACCAGATCAGCCGTTGAGGTTCAGCATGGCTCTTCTCCTCAGGCCATATCACGCGCAGCGCTTCATCCATCAAAAGGTTTTTTACCCAAATCCGACAAAAATGTGCAGGCATCTTCACTGCGAAGCCCACTGGACCAGATCAGCGGTTGAGATTCAGCATGGCTCTTCCGCTCAGGCCTTCAATGCGAAGCCCACCGGACCAGACCAGCATGGCTCATCCTCTCAGGTCATTTCGCCCGCAGCGCTTCATCCATCAGAAGCTTCACGCAATTCGGACAAAAATGTTGAAGCATCTTCATTCCGAAGGCCACTGGACCAGATCAGCGGTTGAGGTTCAGCATGTCTCTTCCCCTCAGGCCATATCACCCGCAGCGCTTCATCCATCAGAAGCTTCGCGCAAATCGGACAAAAACGTTTAAGCATCTTCACCGCGAAGCCCGCCGGGGCAGATCAGCGGTTGAGGTTCAGCATGGCTCTTCCCCACCGGAGCAGATCAGCCGTTGAGGTTCAGCATGGCTCTTCCCCTCAAGCCATATCACCCGCAGGGCTTCATCCAGAATCAGAAGCTTCACCCAAATCCGGCCCCCAGGCCGCTTCATCCATCAGCCTCACCCAAATGCCACAGAATGTTCAAGCATCTTCAATGCGAAGCGCACTGGACCACCCCGGCCGCTGACATTCACCATGGCTCATGTCATACCAAAACCCTTCTTGCCCAGCCCCTGCGTCAGCAAAAGCTTCACCCAAATCCCAGAGAATCGTCCAGCATCTTCAATGCCACACCCACCGGACCATCTCCGCTGCTGACGTTCAGCATGGTTCATCTCGTATACCATGCCCAGCCCCGCGGCTTGCCCGTCGGGGGTGGACCAGGGGAGAATCGAAGCCCTACCGTCACTAAACTGCCACCTGGCCCATGGCCTGGAAAAGGTCCTTCTGTGGCCAGCGGTTTTCCCACTTACATAAATAATCAAATTGAAAATCGACCTCCTGGTCATCAATTGCCACAGTAACCCCCGCAGACCCCCTAATACTCACTACGTTCGCAAACAACAACGCAGCCTTGCCTGCCGGCTGGTTTTCGTAATATATTTGTGTGTGTGTGTGCGTTTGAGTGCCTTTATATAATGCGTATATTATAATTATATATGTATAATATATATATATACATATTTATCTATTTGTTTATTTATTTATTTGATTGATTGATATCATCATTCTTACTATTATCATTAATTTTTAAATCTGTAGCCAATTGCCAACACCAATGGACTCCGCCGATTTGACACTTTGATGGGACCAGGTGGTCCACATCTTTATCATCTTTGGATATCTTTGGTCTGTTCCCGCCTCTCGAGGCTCGGGGTGGGCGCCCCAAACCTCTCCACCATCTTCTGAACCAACGCTGCTTACTGCCTTGGACAGAGTTTGTCGCAGGGACATTAAGAGAGGCATTTGATCATCTGGGGCATGGACGTAGTAGGCAAGTACTGACTGCCTCAATGCCCCCAGGCCGATCCAAAATAATGAAGTCATGAGATGTCATGAGTGCCTTTAGATCTGCATCAACGACTGAATTTGTATAAATGCCTGCCAAAAACCTGAACGAAATCTGTTGCATTCTTTGGTGCCATGGTGCCCTATGCAAATGTTCCGCTTCGCTCGCTCAGATTCTGGAAGCTCCTGTTTCTGCTAGATGCAGCGGGACACAAAAGTGATCAGAATATATCAAAACCTTCAAAAATGTCATCGTCCACAAATGACGCTCTTTGGAAGGCCCTCCTCGCATATCCAATGCCTTGGAATCACCTGGCAGAACAAAATCAGGCTGATGGCGCTTTCTGAGGTAGCCATGCAGCATGGTGAAATGACCATTTTTGAGGAGGAAATTAGTCTCTTAGTCTTAGAGGTCAAACACATTTATATAATCTGCCGGCCTGCCGGCGTGTCTTGTGGATCTTGCTTGTTCGTAGTTGTACTACGGTCTGTTTTGTCTTTGTCTTGTCTAGACTTTCCCTTTGGCGCAGACTTTTGCCTCGTCTAACTTGAACCCACCCCCCCCTCCCCCTCCCCACCCATGGGCTCAACTCTGCCCACGCCTCGCTCAACACCGGCTTGGTTTTGCACATTTTGCTGTCATTTCGATGGTTGTTTCCGTTTTTTTGTTGTGTTTGCCATCGGTTTGCTCCGTCGCTTCTTATATCCAATGCTTGATCCACTGGCTTTTGTGCCTTTTCCAAAGCCGTTCTCAATATGGCCTTTTCCAAAACCCTGGTTTACACACGTTTTGGTTCAAGCTTAAACCGTGGTTTTAACAAAACCAATGTTTTGCTTCCAAACCATCTTTTACACAAAGAGCTGTTTTACACAAAAACTGTGTTATCCACAAACACCATGTTTTACACAAAAACAATGTTCTTGCTGGGCCTGCGCAATGGCTCTTTGCAGCTTACAGGATAGCTCTTTCCATGGTGGCCGGCGGAACACGCCGAAGGCGGTTAAATTTGCCGCTTGCTGGCATGTACATGCATGGAATATGAAACTCTGCTTGAGCAAGGTTTATCAGCCGAAGAAACTTTAGGGAGATAATGTGCATCCTTTGTTACGACGTTTGTATATTTTAGTGACTTTTGTGTATTGAATGTGCACCTGTTGCGACTTGCTAAACGTGGGAAGCATGCCTGATCATGCCTGCGACCCAAGCTTATGCAGCATCTAGAATATCTAAGATTGTTGGCCTGCACTCGTGGATATGGCTCCAGGTGAACCTTCAGGTCTGCCCGCGCACAAAGCTCCTGTTTGCTCATGATGAATGCCACACTGACTGCTGCATACCGCCAACCATGGGGCATTTTTTGTATAGTAAGAGGCTTCATACCGACCAAAGTCCACCCGTGCTGATGCTTGTTTGCTTCACAGCAGGGTGAACTGGTAGCAACACTACTATATCATACTATATCTACAATTACAAATGATATCGATTGATAATGACATGCTGCACCTCGGGGACGTCTGTGCTGCTCCGCAAGTCACACTCTGCCTTCAATAAAGGCATGGGGAGGTCTGCAAACCTATGATAGCCTGTGACATAAATCTGCGGTGATCTGCCACGTGAGGCATGATGAGGGGACCTCTGTTGGAAGTACAGCAGGCCACCAGGAGCTTATACCTGAAAGCATGTCCCAACGCGCAGGGTGGGCGCATGGGATTGCAAGCTATCGCAGTTGGGAGACTTCTCGCTGGCGCTCGGCTCTCTCTGGATGTCGTCGTTCTTGTCGTTCTACTGCCATCTGGCGAGAAGTCCTTCCAAGCTGAACAATCAAGACATGATCCGTGTCATTCCGTGTCTGTCTAGCACTTGGATCATCTTGGATCATCTTGGATCATCTTGGATCTTCATGATTTGAAACCCTCCTCTTTCTCATCATTCTCCACCACCTGCATCGGAAAATATCGGAAATGCAAAATCAACTCCCCTTCAAGTTGGCCCCAAAGTATCTGGATCTTTCCCGTCCACGCTTTATGCGGCTTAGGCCTGTAGGCCCATGGCGCAGTTGATGGAGACTCGACAGCCCGGCTCAGGAAGATCCACCTTCGAAAAATCGAAGCCGAACAACTTGGGAACCCACATGGATGACTCGCCATATCTCGCCATAAAACCATCAGCAAAGCCAACAAACATCGACAAACCACGTCAAACCACATGAAACATCATGAAACCATATCAAACCACAACCATCCTCCTTCGCACCTGCTGCTTCCAGAGAACAGCGCACTGACGATGTGTTCGAATGATCCGTTCGTAGACCTTCCATGAACTTTAGATAATAGATATAATTAGTATAGTTACATTGACATCTTGCATGAAGGACATCTGGATGAAGTTTGTGTTGGAAGTTGGCGGCCTTGTTCTTGGCAACACGCCACAATCGCCTCAAACAGATCTCAAACATGTGGACACAAGCTGACAGCAGCTGACACGAAATGTCGTTGCGCATCTTTGCGACAAACACCTTGCAAAGGATTGCTCGACTCAACGATGCTGAATTAATGCTCAATACAATTAGTGTCTATCAGCATCATCTGAAGCACCCAAACCTGGCCTACCACCACGACCAGTACCAAACCTGACAAAGCAATTTCATAGATGCAAGATCATGGGAAAAAATGGAAGAACACATGGGAAAACATGGGCAACCTTTGATTTTTCTGCTTAGGACGTCCAGAGCGTTTGCCCGATTTTTTTAAAACTATAATGGGTAGCCTATAAAGTAAAATGATGCAGGCGGGCAAGTTTCAAGCGATGTGGTACCTTGTCTCCAGGAGGCTCCAGGCCACATCCTTCGGATACGAAACATCCAAAGCGGCCAAGGGTGACTCACAAGACAGGTGACTCACGAGGCAACCAAAGCACTGAAGGCATCTCAAGATATCTCAAGGCCCCAAGGCCTTTATTTCGCGTGAAGTGGCTGCAAGCAAAACCCAATCTTGTGGAACACGTTGTCGCAAGATGTGACCCCCCATCAGTTCAAAATCGACCTTGGCTTCACACAAACATCAAGACGTTTGATGCATCTCAACTGTCAGTGTCTCTATCCCTGGCTCTACCGTGATTTAGTTGCACGTATTTGACTAGGTGATTTTGATTGTTTTGCCTGGAGAATACCGTCCTTTTTGATCATTCAAGCTGAATGCAGCTTGGCTACTGTGACGAGGCCCGGATAGTGCGAGACCACTGTGCCTCACATGCAATGGCTTTGCTCAGCTTCATACACTTATAAAAGGATCATCAATCACTAGCACTTCTGGTTGAAAACTAATCGGAAAGTGATTTACTTGAGTTGATGAATGAAATGTGATGAACCGTAACCTCCGATGTTACATCCGTCACGAGTTGACTCAAGCACCGTTGACATCACTCGACCACAGCCTGGAACTGGTCGCTGGCTTTTACGGCCTTCCTCCACGCAGAAGCTCAGGACCTGACCAGGTCCAAGGGCGACCAACCGTGGTAAACCCCGAATAGCTGGATTCTAAAATCACAATCAAAATAAGTATCAAAATGGGAATACGGGACCTTCATATTGAGATGCACTTTTAACATATCTTTACATATTATAAATTATAAATATTATTAATTGATGATAATTGATGTAATTATAAACTATATATAAAATGCCATTACAGCCATTCACATTCCACAGATCCGGACCCGAGTGACATCGTCAAATGATCTAAAATGCAAAGCGACGACATTTTTTTTTAAATGCCCAGAATATCGCAGAACATCGCAGGCACCGAATGGCACCTTCAAGCCTTTTTGAACAAAACAAGCACGGTGCCTCCAGGACCTCAAGGATATTCAAGGATAAGATGGCTGTCACATGCTGTCACTACTTGTTTATGAAGGGGCAAATGCTGTCAAATGCTGGCATGGTCATTTTGATTTGCTCCGAAGCTCTCGCTGAACTGTACCAGTCAATTACTTGGTCTCTTGCAGATTTGTGACTTCTGGTGATTCAATTCGGCCGGAATCGAGATCCACCTGTGAGTGGCAAAGCTCTTCACTGATATCCTGCCAAGCTACCGTGATCCAATATGTTGTTACTACATACTTTTATCGAAAACTGACCAAGATAATGATAGCATCATTGTGCAAAGGCATGCAAAGGCTATTGTGCATTTTGGCGGCCTTCTGCCACTCAGCGTTGGGTTTTGTTGTGCGCACGCGAACTTGCCAGGTGAAGTCCAAAAGCCTGGCAAAGAAGACAAGAACAACCATTCAGTCTCACATAATGTGCTCTTTCGAAACGGGTGAAGACTGCAACTTGCCCCCAAAGGAGAAAACTGCTGAATGCAGAAACCTCTGAGGCATCAAAAGTCAATCTGAGCTTCTCGATGCTCGCCTTGTTCCCTGAAGCTGCCAGGCCACTGACACCTTGTCGTGTCCAGTGCACCTCATCGTGGCATGTCGTGGCCAAAGGCATCGTGAAATTGGTATCCATTGATGCATATTGAATGGCATATTGGTTCGCTCATGGAGTTGGAAAATCGTGGAAAGTGAAAAACCCATGAGAGTTTTGAAAGCTGAGAAGAGAAAGCACCAGACGGGCAGCTGGTCAAGCTTGAATTTAGAGGCTGGAAGTGAGATCTGGCCCCCCTGTGCTGAAGATTCTCGATGAATACTTCCACCAGCCACTCGTGTTTTATGACACGTCATTCATGAATCAAGCCATATCAAGCCGAATGCAGTGCAGCAGTAACCAATGGGGCCATGAGCCAAGGGACTTTGCAGTGGGCGCAGGTGGCACCAAATGGCTCAAAGGCAGATCCAAAGTTCCAGCTCCTGAGTGCAGACCATTGCCGCAAACATGGGAACCTGAAGCTGCAAGGTCCCGACCAAACGGAGCAGAAAATGACAAGGGCTGCTCATCTGGATACCACAAGGGCAACCTGCAACACAGGGATGCAATATGATGAACTGGTATGAAGTATAAAGTAGAATGAAAGACGCACAGTTTTCCAGAGGGATCATAGAGTCGGGTACGTGCATCTGGCATTGCGGCATGACAATCATGACATCGTTTTTAAAAGGCTATCCTTCAAATGCGATGCGGGCTGCTCTTCTAGAAGCACTCCCGAGATGACTTCTTTGGCCAACTGTCAAAGCCCCCGTGCATCCTGCGCACCTCACGGGCAATGGGTCACGTGTTCCATCGTACTCATCCTGATGCAAGGCCGCAGCGGGCCAGTGCAAACGCAGTCACCCAAGATCACCATAGATCACCTTCATCCAGTGCCATCACTGGCGAATCTCTTAGCGCAGTCGTCCAAGCCCAACGGTCCTGCGATGATTCCGAGCTCTCAGGATCAGAACCTGCCCCACGCAGGTTCTAACAGCGCGGCTGAAACTGACATCAGATGACATCAAATGGGTGTGTGTCAAAACCAATAGTACCCCTGTAGTATCTGTAGTTCACATCAAAATAGCTGGGGCTGGGATTGATGGATGTTGATTAGGTATTCATCCCCCTAAAAATGGTATAAAAATAGGTATTGATCCATGTCCAAATGACAGTCATTCGTCCAGATTTCCGGAGCCTCCAGAGCTGTCATCGCGGGGCGGCATGAATCTGATGGTCCGTTCCCCATCCTGCGACAAATACAAGACCTGATCTTACCCGACATCAACTGACATCTACCAATCTACCAATGCTTTCACAAATGATTCCAATATATTCCAATATTTCATGTAACATTAACATAGATTAACAATATTTGCAAGCTCTGACCACCCAGTCCTGCTTCTGTGCGGGAGAATTCTCCTCCTGCAGGGATTCAACGTCACCGAATCCATGGTGCATATTTGGCATATTTCAATTTCGTTCTTTTCTCATGTTCTCCGCTTAATGGAAAGCGAGTTGCACCTGACTTAAAGAGATGTTGGCTGTTGGGCCCCGGCATCAATTTTCCAAAGCTAGGATTGCTCAGTCGTGTTGTGCTTGGATCATCTTAGATATCTTAGATCATCTTAGGGACTAAGAATATTAAGAATGCCATAAAAAAATCCATAAAATGCCATAGAATTGCCATAGAATGCCTGATTGATGGTCTGGGAATCTTTTCGGATGAGGCCCATGGGATGATCGCTGACTCAGGAGCCGAGAAAGTCCAGGTAAGTTGCTGTGAAGCCGAGCTCGTCGAGCTCGTAGCATCTGTGAGTTCTTTCCAAAGATTTCCAAACGTTGCTGGCAGGAAGATGTAAGCCCCGCTTTCCAAGTGTGGACCTTGAACTATGTGGTACCGGGATGTACCGTGTGCTTTGGCTAGCGGCTAGACTAGGGAAACAGCTGCAAAGATTCCATAGTGGTCACTTGGAAAGCTGTTTGTGCCAGGAATTCGGCTGGTACCCAGCAAAGCTACGCTTGAACCTTCCGGCTTCACTCCGATAGTAAGGACTCGATCCAATCGCGCAGCTACTGTGCAGCTAGCCCCCTGGTTGGCGTGAAAAGTCGGGCCAGGATCCGCTGAAATCTCTTTCCAAAGGTCGCACCATCCGGGGATGTCCATTTCACCCTGCCAGTTCATGTCGCCAAGCCAAACAGCTGCATCGCAGTCTTCCAACATGTTGGTTAACTCTTTTAATCCTGCCACGGATGCCATGGCAAAGCAGGAATACAAATACTAATGATACTAATGCAATTATAAATATAGATGAATAATATGTCTGCTAATTATACTACATTCATCTAAATTCCATCTACATTCCATCGAGCCTGTTAAGATATTGCAACATCATGCAACCATTGGTGCTTGAGCTTTTGCGACACATCCAAAAAAAAACAAACAAACAAGACCACAATGTAGAGAGTGGCGAAGCCTTGGTGTCTGCAAACATGTTCACTTTGTCATTCCCTCTCCACCCTCCTTCTTGGAGTTGATGCTCACGAGTCTCTTGACCAGATCGTGAGGCCACAGCGGATTCCAAATGTGAAGTCGCAACAACTACCTTCTTGAAATGCGTGGCCTTCCCCTGATCTCCATCGTCGCTTTCAATGACTAGCCGTGTTGGCAAACGAAGGACCGCGTACTGCAAACCGCGAGCCATAGCAGTGATGGAAAAGCGGAGTGAAAAGGTGTCCACAACCTGCACGCACTTTTTGACCAGCAAGCAAGTGAAGTAGCCGGTCTCATATACAAAGAGATCTTCGACATGTGAAGGGGATTGCTTGAAGACGTGCCACTCCTTTGAGATATGCAAGGTCAAAATGTCCAAGATCCTGTCAGTCATTTCTTGCAAAGCCACAACGTCAGCATCAACAGATTCCAAGATTTGAGCAATAGCCTTCAAACGAATGTCCAAGTCTGATGGGTGGAAGCACACATTGTAAGTCACAAGTCGCAAAGTGCCACTGCAACGTGGTGGAAGAGTTTCAGTTTCATAGGCTGCGGCACTCTCAGCGCCATCATGTGCAGCTGAGGGTGTCGTGCGGTCCTTGCACCCAAGTGGGCCCATTCCATTCCCATGGTCCACATATGGGTATGGGTCAGTACCTATAGATACATTTTTAGTGGGATGAACATCCATTTACCAGGGTTTTGACCCATTCCTCCACATATTGCATTTGGGGCCCTGTTCCGGAAGCCGAAAAAGTGCAAACCCACGCTGACATCCTGCCGCCATGACGGCCATGGCTCCGATTGACAAACTGCAGGCGCCAGGCTTGAGCCAATTCACAGGAACGAAATGTAGTGAAATTCTGAAATGTACCCTGAAATCAGGAATGTAAACAGTATAAACAGTAGATCATTAAATTAGATCCTTCACTGGTTTCTGACCAACCGGTACTGATTCGTACCAAACATGTTCAGGTCCTCTGTATCTTCGTGGTCATCATGCTCCTGTTCCTCTTCGGCCTCCAACGCCTGCGTCGCTGTCGCTGAAGCTCTTGAACGCTGTCCATCTGTGTGGCCAGGCCTTCTGTCTCAGCACTTGGAGGCGCCGTGCCTCAAAGCTGTGGCTGATCTAACAGTGCAGTATAAAGTTGAACGCCCACAACGAAACAGATACTAGAAGCATACAATGTCATACAGACAAACTGCGCATGTGCACAATGTCATCTATAATGCATCTATAATAAGCTATAAACGATTCCGGATGGGCGTACACGCACACGGCGCGCATGATAAATGATGATGCCCAGGCTTGGGTGTGTGCAGGTGAAAAGGATTGAAAAGGCATAGCATGGCATAGCCAAGAGATGCCAAGAGTCAGTCCCTGGACATGCAGATTTTAAGATAATGTTGCAACAATTGTGCAGGCGCCTGGTTCTGAAGCCTTCTTCGCCGATTTTCGCGCCGCCGATTTGCTTCTTCAAGCGCTTCGAGGCGTCTCCTGCCGTCCAGTGCAGTGATGTGCTGCTCAAACTTTCCACCAAGTGGATTCATTTTTTTATTTAAGAGTCACTGATTCCGTGGCCGCCTTCTTTCCAAATCCCTGGCTGACTTTCGCCGGGCTTCTTCTGCGACTTTCTTTCTGGCCTCTTCCAATCAAGCTAAAAGGACTGAAAGGTGTGGCATATTTTCTGCCAGCTGTCAAGCAAATCCGCGCTCCTCAAAGGACGGGACCAGAGGTAAATTTGGCCGAAGAGGGCCTCCTGAGTCCAAAACAGCCGCTGAGTATGGCAGGAACGAAAAATCGACGAGAGATGACAGTGGCAAATAAGTCAAAATGAATCAAAATGATGTTACTCCATCTTGCAGTACCAAGGAACAAGAGATATCAAGGCATGTCATCTAATTCCGGGCCGGTACAATCTTGCACAACTAACTACATTGGAAGCACCCATGCTGAGGTAGTAGCCCTCAATCACGGAGTCATTGTAGCTTCCCTGAAAGATATCAGCCATCCATTGGAGTATGGACTTCTAGTGGCAGCATCACGGGGGCCTCCCCAGTTGCAACCCTGGCTAGTGCTGCATCAGGAAGTGGCAACCTCACAAAAGATACAAAAGAGAGCTGCATGGCAGTGTCAACATGACTTGTTTAACTGTTTGACTCTCCCCTCTCATGATGAGCCAAGATCGCAGCACAACTTTTGCCTGCCCTCGCCTCAAATGAAACCACCAGCTCCACGAATCTTCTAAGATCATGCAGAAAACCCTTGCCAATCAATGTCGAAAGAGGTTGAACTAGGGAAGCAACACACAGCCACCAAGGCCTCAGCTTTACAGCATTGATGAAATTAAGAAGGCGGCCACGCAAGCACGTATTAATGACTATATTAACTCACATTTTATCACCTAAGATGTCCTAAGATGATGGCCATCAGAATGTCGCCGATCACCATCCTGAGAAATTGCCAGGCCGAAATCTTGATGTCGCGGACGCTTTGCAAGCTCAATGTTTCGGAAATTGCGTTGCTAGGCTGACTATGGCGGTTCAAATGTCCTGGAGAACTCCGGCCAAAAAGCACAGAAACGACAATGCCAAAAATGTGCAAAATGATCAATTCCTACAGGATCCTACAGGATCCTGCGCGCAATGCTGAGGCAGTGTCATACGTTGACGTACTGCAACCCAGCCAGTCCAGGCTGTGTCTTGTTTTGCCAAGCCGTCCCTGCAACACGCTTTAAGATCTTGAAGATATTTGAAGATTTGACTGCTCAATCTTCAAAAGCAAAGCTATGGACCACACACTTATGGTGTTGGCGGAGCCTGAGGAACAAGGGGCTGAGCTTTCGCAAGACCGACATGCAGCATCTTCCAGCCACTCGGCTGAGTTGCTGGCGTCCAACTGATGTCTGTGGTCTGGCTAGGCTCTTCGAAGACCTTCGAGCTTCTGAATTGCGGTACAGTAACTGGCAAGCAACCCCAAGCCCAAATAGTGCCAATCAAACACCTCGCGAAAAGTTGTTTGTTGTTTGCTCAAGCTCCAACATCTCCCACATTCTCCCACTGAGGCGAGTAAGAGCCACACCGCTTCAGGCTAGCGGCGCTGGCTGCGATTGCTTTGGTGGCACCTCCGATCAAGTCTTGGTTCTGGCACCTATGATACAGCACGATGACGTCCGTTTAAGTTGAGATAATGAGGAACGTGTTGTATTAGTATCCTCGTGTTGCGTTCAGTCATGGTTCGACAATGCCTATCTTAAGATGTTTTAAGAATGTTTAAGAACCAACTTCAACCGTACTATACCATATCAATCCAATCCATACCATGTGTTGGTGATGTCATCGTGCTCATCATAGCCAGCGAAGTCATTGCTCAAACATGCGTACAGCATGTCAAGTGCCTCCTGGTCGCCATGGAGGCAGTTCGCGCGGCGGCCGGCGCGGCCTGTGTTGCATCTTGCGCATGGCCACACTCACTTTGCAACAACTACAAGAAACATCGAGATGACATCAAGCAACATGGCTCTTCAGTGTGCCTAGATTCATCTGGATTCTGCCCGGCATCATCGGCATCAGTTATATGAAATCCCGAAATCCTATCTATAATCTACATCTACAAATAAACTAAGCATAAATATAAGCTATGCTATGCAGATATATGCCAATCTATGCAGCATTCAGCTGTGCCTTGTATCAGGCGATTGACCTGGCTTCCGCCGAGATCTGTCGGCCACCTCAGGATGCATGACAAGAAAACCTGCAGAAGTTGGCTGAAGAGTCGAAGATGTTCGAACATCTTCAATTTGACAAAATCCTCCCAAAACAATGGTTCAAACAATTTCAAACAAATTCAAAAACACTGGACAGCTGCAATGCAAACCCTGCGCATGGGATTTGTTTTGAAACAAAAGGGGCCGCACTGTTCCGATCAGCATTGCCTCCTTTCCAAGGCATGCAGAGGCGTCCCTCTTGTCTGCAACTTTTGTGCAGCATTCCGATCACTCATTGTTCATTGATGTTCATTGTCTTCATTGGCTGAGTAAAGCGGCCTGTTGTCCTGCATGCCTATGACAATGCTGGTTTCATGGCAGATAATAAACTGCCAACAGACTCAGTCAAGACCTTGTCCAAGGCCTCTGTGGAAGAAGCATTAATTCGCAAACATGCCGCACTTTCTGTGCTGTTCTTTGGACTTCTCTGAGCAACTCGAAGTTCTACCATGACATTTGCCGCAGGGCCCTGAGACTTTGTGGCACTTGTGGGGTCCTGCTTGACACTTGGCGGTGGAAGCGTTCTTGCCCTCTCCAGCCGAGAATCCAGCCAAGACTTCTCTGATGCCTGTTGGGACGGCATGTTTGCTCCCAGGCTCAGTCCACTGGCGGCGTGGCTTGCTTTCGAATCACCTGCCCCAGCATGACTATTGGCAGCAACATTCGTTGCCATGGGGCGCAGGGCCAAGGTTCCTTCTGACTTTCTTTGGCCGCGCTTTTGTTGTGCAGACCAGCCACTGTGTTGTAATACTTCTGCGCTGGGATTCTCCAAGTGCACATACCTCCCATCGGCTGCAAAAACCGTAGTTATTTGCTTCCTGTTTCGAGGCACTGCCTCAGAATCCTGAGCAACTGGAACTCTTCTGAAGGATCCATCACTGAAGAATGTAAGGACGCTTGAACTTGGCTCTGGCTCATCAACTCTTTGCTTCTTCCATGGCTGCGACATGGCAACGCTTGGCCCCCCAGGCTTGAGTGTATAAATCAAGGGGCTGCGGCCGACAGACTGCCTAGACCTGCAAGCACCTTTTACACATGCCATGCCTTGTGCAGCAGTTCATCTCAGCTCCACGTGAATTGATTCCTATGAGCTGCTTAGTTCCCTGCTTTCCGAGTTCCACTTCGACTGATCGAAGTTCGCTTTTGCGGACGGAGGCTCCTTGGTAATAAACACAGCGGGTGCCAAACTAAGGACGTAATCCGCTGTGAAGTGAGCGGAATTTATGGCTCAACAACTGGAGGATATAAAGAGTATATAATATAATTATACATTATATATATATATTAATTAATTTATTTATATATGTGTATACATGTATTATATATATATATATTATATACTGCGAAAATACGAACGGTGGATCCTCAAACACTGTTCTCAAGCAGCGGAGGCTTTCACACGTTTCACACATTAAATTGAAAGGCATCCGTATCAGTGTCACAAATCAGCCGCCTTCTGCTGCAAGATAGCGGATTTACAGTTTACATCAGTTTACATTGACGAACGGTGTTGGATGGTGTTGGATGGTGTTGGCTATGGACTTACATCGATTTGCCTTGGCTGATCTTGGCTGGAAGGTGCTGGACTCCGCTGGACATCTTGACGTCTTGTTGGTCAATTCATCGCCAAGGGGCGTTTTAGGGACCTCTGAGGCCTTGGGCGCATTGCGACCCGCCAGCAGTGGAGACAAGTGAGCCGCTGGAAGATGCTTCCTGCTGAGCTGAAATGCTGACGAAATGAAACGGAGAATGTACGTATATGAGAATGTCATGTACCTCACCATGAACCAGAAATATCATGAAATATCCAGAAATGCAAGCAAACAGGCCTCGTGGGCTCTTCTGTCAGTCCTCTGAGCCGATTCTCTAAATGACGGGCCTCAGCCAGACACGGGCATGTAATTACTTGACAAAAGGTAGAACGCGAAGCAAATCTGAATTCTGGACATAATGCTTCATGGCCGAGTCAAGAAGAACCATGAGCTATTGAGGCTATTCTATTATATTCTATTGCCATTATAGTTGTAATCGATATGCTGCGATGCAAATTCACGCCAAAAGCGTGACTTCCAGCTTTCTTCTTTGAAAGTGAGGCATCGGCCCAAGCTCGACTGCGCTTGTCGGACAAAGGAGGCAAGGATGCAAATGGCGCGACATACATATCCGTCCCCGGCCCAAGAAGGCTCTGGTACCGTGCTCTTCCAGCAAAAAAACTGGCAAATCTTGCCAAGTCCTGTAACAAACAAAGTGGTCAGCTACACAGCTAGCCGGCAACCTACAGGCTCGAAAATGTTCGAAACTTCTTTGAACAAATGCACGGCACTCAGATGCCCAGACCTATTCACTCGCTGTGAGACATCACGACCATGGCCAGCACTCGATAAAAACACACCAATCTGGCTGGAGTATGATTGCGCTGAGGTGGTTTATGGTGGTTCGCTGGAGGTTGCCGTGTTGTAAGTCCAAGTGTTCATAACCTGTTCAAATAATTTAAAATGACAATGGACTAGCCAGATAGAGCCGGGATGTGCTGGCATGGTGTCTCACTTCGGACAGGTGAAACAGGTGAGGCACTAAAACCCAGACAGCAGTTTTCTCACGGTACAATCAGAAAGTGCATTTTTTCGGAAACTGCCGACTGAAATCTGCATAAGAAATCATAAGAATGGATCTTGAACCCAACCGCTGACGCAGTGTGCGAGGGGCAATCTGTAGTAACATGTAGTAACTATGACAAACTGCCAACCACATTCCATCATATTCCAACAAGTCCACATGCGTGCCTGTCCAACAATCGAGCCGGAGCAAAAGCCGCGAAACATTCAAGCAACTGCGTCACCTGTGATCCTAACATCCTTCGAAGCAATTGCCTCAACCTTTAGCTGAAAAGCCTTCACGGCGCACTGTCTCTCAGAAGTATGTTATTTGAATAAATTGTCTGCATCACCTAGTCAGAAGAGGTTTCACCAACAGTTGGCTTTTCATCATTCGTATCCATGCCATTTGTGTGCAAGGAGCTGGGGCAGGTCAGTCAGCTTGGGTTCCGCGACGTACTCGTCACTGCAGGGTTCCGTCTCCAAAAGGGCCACAGACCATGAATGCTCCTGCAACGCTGCTCCATCAAAGCATGGTTTAGCATGGATAGTTAGTCGTGGATTGAGAACTCCTCGGCTTGGATCGAACTATCCATCATTTTCATCTGGATTCACCTTACTTCCTTTTTAATTTGAAATCCGAAATTGTTCCATCTTTAGCAGTCCCTTTCAGAGCAGCGCCGGACAAGGCACATTGATTCCTTAATTGGCTTGGATGCAACGTGACATGAGCAATTATAGAATGAAGCTTGAGACCCTTCGCGGGTCCGGAAAGAGTCTGCTGATCGTTTCCTTGCTCACCTGGACATGTCTGAAGGGCACGGTCCGGCACGGCTTACAAGTTTGAACTCTCAAAGGTCAGAAGTTTCATCGAAGGGTATGCACTTGGGGACGCACACTGAACGGTGGCGGATTGTATCTTTTGCCTGCATGCAATGCAATCTTGGAGAGAACCATCACACATCACAAACAGCCTGAGACTTTCTCCGCCAGTGCTGAACACATGCCGGTGTGACGATCGTACGGTGCCTTTTTCTGATCATACTGCACGCCCTGCAGCTGATCCACTCTGATCTGCTTGGGTCAAAATCTGAGCTGCACCGCGCTGAATATGCTTTGACTGAACTGAGATCTTTGCGACCAAAAGGATTCGTCCACCTGGTCAGCTGTTAGAGCAGCCCATCTAAACACTTCAAATGCATATAGAAAGTCCAAAACCATCCAAAACCTTGGAACCCGCACCTACCCTAAGCAGAGAGCTGAGGCGCTGTACGTACCTCCATGAAAGGTCGTGGAGCAAGCTTTAAAGGGGGCAGTCATGGGTTGCAAGTCATGGCAAGTCAGGCTGACGCAGTTTGCTGTGAGATGTGCTGAGACGCAAACTGGTCCCAAGAATCTGGGGGAAGAGCTACCTGAGCCACTGTACATGGGCTCACCCCTTCTATTGTCTGATCATGTCTGATCCTTCTAGCCTCTGTGCAGGCCAATTCAATGCAGTGGAAAGAGTTGCCAAGGTTGTCCCCAAAAAAAATACAGCATCATATAGTCACGAAACTCAACAGTGAAGCTCCTGTTTACCTCATGGATCTCCACATGTCATACATGTCCTCAAATCGCAGGGATCTCAGGGTCTCCATGACAAGCAACCAAGGCGTCCTTATCATAGATCAGGTCAAACCTCAGCCAGTTTTGCACGTTAGATTCAGGGCACATTCACAGCAAATCCCCCGCGTGATATACCTTTGATCTTTCATCATCAGCATTGCACGTATGGCAACGCAAACACACAAACGATGAGCACTCGCTGCGGCCTGCCATCTGTTGCGAATGTCGAAGCTGCCACTAGGTCAGGCGTGACATCGAACCTCCGCTTCTGACACAATTCAGATGCTCTATGATGCGTCAGGAGTGAGCACAGTGAGGATCACGCATGTCGCCCTCTATGATGTGCAAGGGTGAATGCCTTTTGCCAAGGTTCACCTGCCAAAAATCTTGTAATTTCTTTTTCAAAGCCGTGGCTGGACGTTGATCTGGGTAAGGGCTCACTCTTGCCGCACGCCTTTCCTCTCCACACAGCGGGAGATTCGGTGTAGTATCCTAGCCTCACAACGTGGTACTGTGCTCCTCATGTTCCTCTGCATCTGCTATTGTGCCATTGTGAATGAGGCGTTCCCAGAGTAGGACCCTGGCCCCTGGTCACCAGTCTTAAAAGCTGAGCCGTTCCTCACCGCTCGTCCAAAAAAGGATGATCCCGTCCACACTGATAAACTTATCAAGCCAATGCTTGAATGATTGATCATCAGTGGAAGATACGTCAGATTGTATGTCTATACTACTTCTATATCTTCTATAGTTTTTGAATTGTATGTATGATTCTCATATGCAGCACTTTTTGAAGCACCACGTCCATATTTTCGAACCCACAAAGAGGTTACTTACATATCAAAAAACGATGAAAGAAGGAGCAGAATGCAACTCGAGCTTGGGGCAGGGGAGAAGATTTCATCGTCAGTCATCGGCAGTTTCCGGCGGTCCTTGCTCCTCGAAACTGCTTTTCAGGGAGAAAAGCTGTGCCTTCCCTCCATCCTTGAATCCAATCAGCAAAGTTTAAGATCCACTCGCTCTTTGAATGCAAGCAGCTGCCCCCAGCAGAAATAAAGGCCAACCTTCAATGTCTTTCGACATCACAGTTCGCGACTTCATGCCTTTGACCTGTGCTGACTCAAAGAATGCTTACTCTGATTTTTTGATCAGGACTGCACAACATCTGGTGGTTTAACACTTTCACAGTTTCACTAATCATGTTTGAGTCCGGCACTC
>CAMXCT020003902.1:301659-534226 GCA_947184155.2 Cladocopium goreaui
GTCAGGTGCCAACGAAGACACCTATCCAATGCTTGTGATATCACGGCTGATCACCGTGACGTACCTGCCAATTTGCAGATCGGTTTCAACTGTTGATCAAGCTGTTACACTGCGTTGTTTCGAATCTACACGGTTGCCACAATCTGTATTGCCTGCATCAGAACCTTCCTCAGTTTTTCGCCGAAACCATGTCGCCGACAGTATTTTTTCGTATCTAATCTGCATGTTTCAGGATTCAGTTCCTGCCGGATCATATAATGATCCATTCTTGTCTAGTGTGTGTGATATTACACATGCATACATATATACATATAATTACATATATACATTGTATCTATATGTGTGTGTGGTCAATATGCATCAACATGCAATATCATATAATTACACAACTTGTAATGCTGTATAAGTATTATAAATATCTGCTGCCCGAATGGTCATAAAGACACGCGCATGGCTACACACCCTGCAAGATGTATACGCACATAGAATAAGCGAAAACTTGTTGTTGTTACATACACCTCAGCCGTGTGAAAGCAATGCTGAAGGATGCTGGGATGCCTTCGGGTTGCGTGTAGCTCAATGAGGCATCCAAAATTCAAGCAAGCTGACAGTTCGACAAGCGTTGAGCCAATTCATGGGATTTGACTGATTTCAAATGATTTCAGATGATTTCAGATGTCAACTGTCTTGTGGTCCAAATGACTGTGCAACTCAAAGATTTGAGCGCATCGCAGGCGCATCTCGGACTGGATTTTTCATCAGTGGAAGATCCCACAGGTGTGCGTCTGTGTGTGTGCGTGCGCACTTTGGAGGCTTTTTTGCAACCAGCATTGATCCACTGACAGCTCAATACAGTGGCAGCTCACCAAGAACTTCGGCACAGCTGCTAACCCATGCCTGGCACGATGCTTAGTGGCAGAATATGACAGAATCCACCATTCAAATATGACAGAATATGCAGTTGAGTCTGACAAACGTGAAGAGCATACAGTATATGGATATATATGGTCCATACGTGGTTCATTGTGAGACTTTGGGCGGCTAGCAATAGTGATATATGTTAAGACTCAGGCAGCGAGTGGGGAGTTTCGGCTGCCGGTGCCTGAAGCATCCAATTGTATCCAATTGTGCAATCTGATCACGCTGCTTGTACCTGCTATGCCTGGGCTATGCGGCTATGCCTGGGCTCCCATTTGACATGAAAGCTATTGAAAGCTACTGCTGCCGCGGCCTGCTTCTTGCATGCGATCCAGCCATCTTCGCAAGGGTCCACGCCAAGCCTATCTGCAGAGCCATAGCTTTTTGCATTCAGCTCCGACAAAAGCACCACGATGACACAAAGACATAACATGTCGAAACATGTCGAACCCTCAAGCTGCGTCTTTCCAGCGCATCCTGGCAACGAAGCTACTCACTTGCAACTTGCAACATCTTGCAACACTCCAAAGAAAAAGACAACGCATCACACTTGAAATCAATTCCATGTGATGCCTGCAATTGTGCTGCAGATTTCTCAAGCTTCGTGACCACAGACTCTGCCGCTTTGTGCAGAAGTTCTGCCATCCTCAGCATTGAAATCGGCGTGTTATGATGTGTTCATCAAATAAAGATGAGGACGACAGGTTACACGTGTTAATCATGTATTCTCTCTATATATATTACACCCAGTTGACTATGTTGACTCCTTTGTCATCCTTTGTCCCTGGCACCGGGAGTAGGTTCCAGGTTGGTTTGGAGGATGCGGCCTTCAACACTCAAAGCGCACAATGACTCCCAATCCACACATCCACTCCCCAATCCTTTTGCATAAACCCATTTTTAGAAGAGCATAAAAAGCGACAAAAACCTTGATATCACAAGGCACATCAAGACACGCTATGAGATGCTACCAGCCTCCACAGGGACTCTCAACAGTGCAGCCGCCAAGAAATGCACAGTGACCGGGTTGCCCTGAGAATGGCCAATTTGCAAAGGGGAGATAGCCTACGCAAAACAGCAGGAGTTTCTATGAATCATCCGGCCAACCGTTTGATATCAATTTGATGAAAGTGTTTATGTTCATATAGAAAATTACGTGTCATTCCACAATATTAACAAATATTCTATATATATATATATATCCTATATAGCCGTAGGGATCATATATAGTCATATATATATACTGTATATAGCCTAGGCCTAGCCAATGACTTTCAATGTCTCGTGATGGCTTGAGGGTCTCGCAGGGCGGAGAGAAGATGGCCCAAGCTCCTGCCTTTGGGGCACGAACTTTGACGGACTTGGCGACTTGGCTGTTGGATTTGGCCACCAGTGCGACTGAGATGCAGAATCTTGGCCGTCAGCTCTGGCATGTTGCCTTTGGGAGTGCACCTGCAGCTCATTTCAGAAAGTCAGCTCTCGAAGTTCTCAGAAAGATGAAATGCATCGAGACTGGCCGTAGGCAGGTGAGCTTTCAGCAGTCCCATGGTGGCTTTTCGATGCTTTTTTTGGCATTCAGCAATGTGCAAGTCACATGCCAACGAGAACGTGTCGTGATTCTCACGGCCCTCACTGCATCAACTGTACATGAGTTTTGGTGCACTGAGGCCCTGGTCAATGCATCCAATAAGTGGACTGTGCCAATTGCTACAGCAAGTGCAGAGGCCAGAGCGACACTGACGTTTGCCAGGCGCAAAGACGGCTGCCCTGCCAGTCAATTAAATCCATTGTGGAGCGACAGGCAGAGTGTCAGAGTGGGGACGCCCGTTGCAGGGATGCGCGTCTGCCTCAGTACCATACAGATCATACAGTACCCGTCTGGCACGGTATGGCACGGTCTGCATTTCTGAGACAGGCACCTCCTTCAACCAGCGAGATGTGTGCAAGCATGCCCGACAGCGCCCCGTGGCTCGTAGGTCTTCTGCCGCCTAAGAAGTTCGGCATGTCTAGGCAGACTGTCCACAGTGATGTCTCCCAAACGGAACCTGATAATCCAAGGCTAAACTGCCATAAACATCCATAAACTGTTTTAAACTGCTAAGCATCGGTGATGCTTAAGGTACGTTCGGACCTTGTGCGGAGAGCACTGGGAGCCATCGGAGTCCCTGACGAAGTCCGTGCCTGAATGATCTCGCAACATGCGACAGATGCAATGCAAGTGCAAATGCAATGCAACTGCAATGCTATGCAACACCTTGCGACATGCTGCATTGCGAATTCAGCTGTTTCAGTTCATACAATATATTATATACTATAGTATGAATATATATAATTATAGAGTATATATATATATTATATACATTAATATAATTATATATCGCATCTGTATCGGCAACAATGTGCAACATATTATGACGTGCATCAACGTGCTATTGATTCATTTTACTGAGAACACATTCCGGTTGAGGCGTCAACACCGCAGCTGCTGAAAACGCGATACGCCGGTAGCCTTTCGCAAGATTTCACAAGTACTGGGCTAAACAGCCAAAAGATAGCCAGGATGATCAAGTAGAGTAGAAATGAATCCTACAGAACTGTGCTCTGACTGAAATTCGTGTGGTAGTCCCGAGGCCTCCAAAAGACTGGTCCAGTTCAAACAACTCCACCTTGGCGGAAGTTGGAAGAAAAAATATGGGGCAAAAATTGGCAAAATCTTCGACCTGAGCTGACGACTACAAGGATCGCAGTATGTGGGTTTGCCACGTTGAAGCCCTACGTGGTCAGTTTCAGAAGGGTGGAAGTCAAGCCACATACGACACATATGGTTCCGGATGTTTGGAGGACCCCACTCTGATCTCGCTGATCAAATTGAAAATTATAGCCACATATAATCTCAAGATAGAGTCTGGAGATCAGAAAAGCGGTTTTGATGCCCGTCAATCAATTTTATAATTTTGACAGATTTTGACCAAGTGGGACACGGAATGGGTCATCACATTCCATCAAATATAGCTAAATAGTAACTATAGGCAGCCAAATTAAGGACACGAGCATGAGCTTGTGCTACTTCCTGGCTCAATTCTGGCAAGCAGCTAGTCCGGCAACCTCGGCTGCAAGTGTGACAACAGCGTTAGACAGGTTGAAGTCGCTTTCTGATGTTTCTGGACTCCCGTAAGCCAAAACAGCCATGGACTTGTCCTATTTTGATCCTGCCATGTGTTGCCAGCACTAGCTAGCTGAACAACTGGTTGCCGTTCCAGCAACTGCTAGTCTGACCTGCTGCTAAGGTGCTTCTGGCCAGTAGAGAACAACACCAGAGGCTTTGACTGGATGATAGTCCTTTCCAAAGATGCCAAGGCATATAGCAGTCAACTGAAAGGAAAATCCCAGGCAGTCTCCTGGCGCGCGCAATCAGGAGGGGCGCCCCAAATGCTGGCACTTAAGACCTCGCCAAGCTGTGAGGCAGCGTGACATCGTGCACAGCTGAGAAAGCCAGAGGGAAGCCACCGAGGAACGGGCTACAGAGCCCTTCGGCAATGGGGAATCAATGCCAGGTATAGCTCGAGCTGCGACAAGTCGTACCTGTTCTGTTGCCAGCGGCCCAGGCGGCCCAACTGCGCAAGGTTTCAAAGGTTCTTCCTTTCTGAATGTGTTGAGCCTCCAAGTAAAGTGGTTTGGGTGGTGCGGCTGCAGCAGCTGCCTCGTCAGATCTTCACCAATGTCTCTACGTACATATATTTCATTATATTTCTTACATTGGTCAACTGCAACTGCCATTGCTCTTGCAAAGCTCATCAAAGCTCCGCATCTGGCTGAGAGTATTGCTTGACCCTCAGTTGCCACGCTATTCCTCAAGAAAGGCGGTTTCCTTGGCTTCGCCGCAGAGCAACATCTCTGGCCCCATAGATTCTCTATGCCACTCTAATCTATGTGTTACATCCCAATGCCACTCTAATCAAAAGTCCCGAATAATGTGGAACTGAGGCTGATGGCAACTATAGCAGGAGATGATGGGGAAGCGTGCAATGGATATCAAGGACTCGCGCGTTGAGGGGCACACTGTTGGTTCAAAACTTGATCCTCAACAGATCCTGATTCTTGTTTTTCATGATTCACCCATGTGTGCCATGGTCAATCTCACCATGATTGGGCTTTCCTTACAATAGGCATATTTTAGCCCTCTTGATGCGGGATCTCTCGGGATCTCTCTCCATCGCCTTCTCGAAGAGTTCAGCTGAGCTAAGAGCGAGTGAAAATAACCGTGCCACCAGGGTAGACAGGAGTGTCAGCAGCCAAGGGTATCAACAAGCTGCTTTATTTCTCCCACCCATGTGCCCTGTAGGCGGAACATCTCGGATGACCATGCCCGTTTCGAAAATAATCCAGGTATATCCAGGTCTTGACCATGGCACATATTATGAATCTGATATACATACATATATTATGTATATTAATATATATATATATAAGGAGAAACCACAAAAACAGGCCGAAATGAGGCACAAACAAGCATGCACAGCACAGAACATCTGCTGATGGCCCTGCATGTGTGCCAAAGTGCCTGCTATAAAACTGTTGTATCATGTTGTATCGATTGTACCTGGTACTCCATCATGTCATAATCTCTGGTCGTCAAGAAATGTCAAGAATCAGCACATATCCGCAGCCGCCATTCAGCAAGAAGAGGCCGGTTTGCGCAAGCATGGCCTCAGCAAGACACGTGCTGCAGCACTGCATGGCTTTCTTTTTTGTCCTCTTGGCAGCCCGGCGCCATCACACCCATCACCTCCACATCCCAGAGTTACTGCAGCCATTTGTACCTGAGCAATTAGAAATTACCTTGCCACAGTATACACTTGCGCCAGACATTTTAGCTGTTGTGCTGCTTGCCGGTGCCAAACTCAAAACCTAAAGTTCTAGCAAGTTCCAGCAAGAAACCACTAAGGACGTGGCACCACAAGACCAAGCTGCAGCCAGGTTGTAGTTGACCTAGCTTCAAAGTTGAATGAACAAATTTCCTCGAAGCTTGTACCTTGAACGAATCTGTCGCATCACTCTATAGTAACTAGTATGCAGAATAGGAAGTCAGGCAAGCAACCGGAGAGTGACGCAAAGTCAACGGAAAGCTCAATGATAGGTACCTTGGTCGCACATCTAGGCAACCCGAGTACGAGGCGTCAAAAAATTTTGAAGCTCAAGGCTCGAAATGAAATGCATCCAAGCTGCTGCCGATGATACTCCAACATGCTTTGCCTTGTTTCACATGGCAGCCAAAACGTGTCTGCCACGGGCTAATTTAGAGCTTTGCTTCTCACTTTTCACGTCCCTCTGCAAGATTGATTAACTAATACTGCGGGAATTCAATTTGCGGCAAAGTTTCTGCTTGAATTCTGCGAGGCTGCAAAGTTCATCCGAAGGCAGAAATCCAACCTAGCTCGACTCGCACAAACAGAGTTGAAAACAAGCCTGACAATGCTATGGAGTCTCTATATATATATATACGAGAATTGATGGTGTCACGTCCCTCGCTTTCAGAAATTGTTTGAGGTGAGTCACTGTGATCTCACCCGGCAGCTTCTGCGCAAATGTTCGATCAAACACCTCGAAACTTGCGAAATCTATCGAAATCTGTTCTTCTTTTGGCAGTGGCTGAAAGTTGGTGTACCAGCTGCCCGAACCTGGCCACACCACACGGCAAAACGTTTGGCTGCCTCTTGCCAGGCCTGGCACAGATCATGAGCTGACCAGCATGATGTAGGATGATGCTCCTCGAAGGTTCCATGGCCCACCTCCACAACTTCGCTGTCTTCCACTGTCGAGCCCACACCACCTTCACTGCGCCGATTAACATGGGATACAAATGGATACGATATGTTTACATGCATGTTCTATACATGTTGTTACACTGCATGTTACGTACCTGCAGTGTTTACGCTTTGTGTGTGTGTGTCTCTGTATGTATTTCTGTGTGTATGCATCGATGCGATGCATGCATGTTGGGATGGGATGGGATGCGATGGATGATGGATGATGGATGATGGATGATGCATGATAGATAATGGATGGATGGATGGATGGATGGATGGCTGGATGGATGGATTGATGGATGGATGGTGGGTGGCTGGCTGGCTGGCTGGCTAGCTGGGTGGGTGGGTGGATGGGTGGCTAGCTGGGTGGGTGGGTGGATGGGTGGCTGGCTAGCTGGGTGGGTGGGTGGATGATGGGTGGATGATGGGTGGATGATGGGTGGATGATGGGTGGATGATGGGTGGATGATGGGTGGATGATGGGTGGATGATGGGTGGATGATGGGTGGTGGATGGGTGGGTGGGTGGATGGGTGGATGGGTGGATGGGTGGATGGATGGATGGGTGGATGGGTGGATGTTTGGGTGGGTGCATGGATGCATGGATGGTGGGTGGATGGATTGATGTATGGCTGTGTGGATGTATGGAGGTATGTATGTATGTGGTACCACTTGAATGATGCAACAAAACTCCTTAGTTCTGAAGGCGCCTCGTTCCAGTTTGGGCTTCAAGTCGAGACCAGGATCCATATCACACCCAGGGGCAAGAACCACTACCTTATTCAGAAACAGCTGGATCGGTGATCCGGGGATAGATGCATGACGCATAAAATATGCGCACCAGCAGTCCTACTTCAGGATACTGTAAATCTTGGCGTGCACTTTCATTTGTTGTTCTAGAAGCTTAACCCCTGCGTTTGATTCTATATCAAGTGCCTCCAGCAGAAAAGCTAAGCCGTCAGCAACATGACCTTTGGCTTCTTCAGGGGATGGCATCTCTGCACTGCTCCTTGTGCATGCACACGCACTTTGACATGCCATGACATGCCTGCACAAAATTCATCAAATGTCAAGGTCCTCCACAATCGGTCACCCAGTTTGTCAAACACCACTTCTGCAACCTGCGTGCACGCGAGCATGGTGGAAGGACTAGTCTCAAGATGTTTCAAGTCACTGGAGGCACTGATCTACTGGATATGTGTAAGGTTGAAAGAGTATCTCCGACTATTGGACTATGGTTGCTGCCCTTCGTTTGCTAAAAATTGGTATACATGATCTACCTCAAACCAAATCCTGTCAAACAAAGGATCCAACATGCTTGATATAGTATAGATACTGTTGGTTGCACGTCGATGTACCGGACTCTTGTTGACAACTACATGAACGCACTCTGGATGCCCTGCTTCGAACCTCTCCACGTTGTCTAGGCGAAGCCAGCTGCTGCAAACTCAGGACAAGCCTGGGGCACCCAGGCACTCTGATAAGAAAGCAAACCGACGAAGGAACACCCTGGTTGATCAAAATGGCTATGGATCAATACCTATTAATACCATTTTTAGTGGGATGAACATCCATTTACCAGCTATTTTGATGTTCACCAGGGGTACAAGGTTTTGACACACTGCCAAATGATCAAAGAAATCAGTCGTTTCTACTGAGCTTCTGTCACAATGGGATACTCGCACTGTTGAAAGCCTCAAAATGATAACAGCATATAACAGCCACATACAGCCACGCTCGACCCAAAGAGGTGCGAATTGACTTGGACCCGCACCTGCCACGGCCAGGAGCTCAAGCACATCCTCGGCATCTTAAACATATATCATCGTCTATCCGCATATTATACATGATTAATCACGATTCATTATAGACATGTATAATTTCTGGGTATACCTGTATTCTACAAACTGCGTAAACTGCTGGGCCATGCTAAGAGGTGCTCTGCGAAGGAAACACGCTTGTTTTGCAGCACCACCTGCCAAGTTCTGTCAAGTTGAAAACCCAAAAGAGATCAGCGGAGAATCCTTCTTGATATGGCCTTGGCTTGCAAGGGTACCAAGACAACTCGGTTCAAATCTGTCAGGTTTGAAGGACCACATGGGTCGAGCCGGGTCCAGCCTGGAGTTCTGTTGCCTCCACCAGAGCAAGGCTAAAACATCTGCACCCTTCTTGTAGGAGGCGAGTGAAGGGTTCAAGGTCATTGCCCTCCTGTAGCCACTCAGTGTCAATACAATAACTATCCAGAATCCAGATCAATGGAAAGCCATCTGCATGAAATTTCTGAAGAGATGCGCCTCTGCCATAGGAGAGCCTCAGCCAACAGGTTGAACGTAACATGGTTGAACAGGTTGCCATCTGCACATCTGAGTTCAAATTCTGCGAAATTCTGCAAACTCTGTAGCAAGGAGCATTCAGTCTCATCGAGGGTCTCCAGAATGATGTGGTGAGAAGTGGCGATCCAGTAGTCCTTCATTGGTCTCGTCATGTCACAGGAACCTGGCTGACAAAGTTCTGGTCGAACTGCCTTGGCCAATTGGAAGCTTCCAATCGGGGAGAGGAAATGGATGCGGTGATCAGTGGGTTGAAGTTAAAAGAATCAGTGGCGGGAAGCATCGCAGATGGAACGTGCTACAAGACTCTCACGGATGGTAAGAGAAAGTGAAAAAAGCGGTGCTACGCGTCATTTCGGTTCAAGGCACACTGTTCTCTTGCACGCAGAGACTGGTGGAGAGGCCAGCCAGGGTGAGGTGTCCATCTGAGTCGATGTACGGACAGTCCATAGCCTTCAGCTGGGACGCAGCCGCTTCCACCACCCCTCCTGAAAGTGCCAGGCCGAAGTCTGACCAGCGAGCTCTAGCAAGCAAGCCTACTGAGCCTACTGTAGAGTGAAGAAAAGGGCTGATCAGCTAACCTTCAGTTTGAGGCATGCAAATTCGGAACATTTTGGAACTATAGACATGCCAAGAAAGGATCCTTCTGCATCCTTCTGCCACAGATTACAGTTCTGGGTCGTATGCCACCAAGCTTAGGCCCAGGGTCGCTCTTCATTCTGCACCTGCACTAAGAACCAGCTCCATTTTTCCAGCGTCATCACCGGCATTCCATCACCAAAGCCTTCGTAAATCTTCAGGACGTGGCTACAGTGCTGCAAGAGCAATGGCAAGTGAAGCTGGTGTTGCACTCAATTGTGTGTATGTGTGTGTGTGTGTTTGGCACTGAGTCTGTGTCTTCTATATAGTTTAAAGACTGGTATAAATATTACATATATAGATATAGAGAGAGAGAGATAGATATAGATATATATTATATATTGACATCATATATGTATATATATATATACATATAAATATATACACACACATGTAGAATGATGTAGATACCACCTGCGCGATGCAGCTGTCACATTTCATCCCTGTCTAGCCGAGTCTAGCCATGCTCTCCGCGTGTCTTGCCAGGACACGGCTCTGTAGCTTGGGCTCTGCCAGCAGTTGATCCACAAGGAGCATGGGCTGCCTTGGCTCAAAGCGACATCAGGGTCCGCTGCTCTCCGGCACAGAAAGCATCGTTCGGAAACACAGGAACAATCAATAATTGGTGGAAATGGATGCCTAAAATGCCTTAATAGCGGCATCTCGCGTAAGTTTGAGATTCTTTGAGCTGCTGGCAGCACCGTCCAAAATTCCTCGAAGGTCGTTGTAAGCCGGAACAGTTCAAATCCGGCCACAGCCTGCACAGATCGTCACGGAAAGCTTCGAGTTCTGGCAACATGAGATCTCACATTATGCTCAACAAATTTCAGTGGCGTGGCCTGACCATCCGAAGGGACAGGTGCGTCTGGCTGCAAAAGAAGCCTGCAGCATGAGAAAAATGAAGGCGCAAATGGACACTTTTAAAGGTTTGCTCGCAATTCAAAAGGCACACGCATGTCAGCGCACAAATCTCTCCCTCAGCTACTTAGCATTATTTGGAACATCTTAGAACCTACTGTCAAGAAAATGCTGCAGGAATCCAGCTTAATACAATGGAACAAAAGTCCTGTCATATCCATGCTCTATAAAGAGCCGGTAGATGTTGCCTGTGTAGAAGTCCCGCGCATTCATTGGCAGAGAGGTTGTCTTTATTTGCCTGAAGTGGCAGAAAAGCTCAAACCCCCCAATATAATCTTTGGAGAGAGTGCCTGAAGACACATGTAGCCATTGCGTTGCAATCGATGCCATGCTTATACAGTCAGATATGGGGCATTTGAATTCAGATAGTGCAAATCATTGCAAATCCACCCTAATCTTCGCATAGGAACACCATGGAACACCCGTCTTGAATCGTTTATGCTGTGCTTTCTGCAGCGCTGCCTTTGGCTGTGCCGTCACGGTGGAGGGCCGTGTTTCTTTTGTGTCACTGCTTTCTCTGGTCTCCTTCGTCTCTTTCCTCCGCCCATACCTTGCAGGAAAAGCTAGGCACTGCATGGCCTTGCATGGCACTGCTGGCCACCACTGAAACAATTCGATTGCCGTTGGCCGCCGTTGGCAGTAGATTTCTCCTTGATTCTCTGTTTGACCCCTATCTCGCAATACTGAATCACTGAACTGACATGTTTGCGATGGCTCTGAACAATGAGACTCTATGCTGCTTTAGGATGCTGTAATTAATGCTGTAGGGAACTTTCCAGCTTAGAACCGGGCTGGCGAAGTGCGCTGGAAAGATCGCCCAAACTGCCACTTTTGCCTAAGCCACTGTTAATCAGTGTTGCCAATCATTCAACCGATGCATTGTCATACCGTGAGCCTAAGACAAATGATCCAAACGAGCAAGCTGAGCAATTTCCTCAGGAGCACACGGATTGAAGAGGAAGCTGATTGACGATCCCACAGCTGCCTGGCGTACGCCTTGAACTCCTCCAAATGACCCCCGGTTGCATCTGGACGATGACGACCAATGGACCCTTCAGAACGAATGGCAAGTCTGGGTGAATTCTCCGACGCGTCATGAGGGACGCCTGGCGGCTTTGCCCGTGCCATGCACCCAGGGAGGCATCCGGCAACACAGCCGGCTGGAAGCCAAGTCAATAGTGAAGCGCCTCGACGTCGAAAGGATCTGTGGTCTGTCTGCAACCGCTCAAGCAAAGCCAGCAAGGCATTGCGGCTGGATTCATCTGGAAACACGAGGGTCCGAACCTCTTCAGATGTTTTTCGACTTTGACCCGACAGCTCTGCTTCCAAAAGAGCGAAACCAAAACCACTTAAGCAGTCACGGGGCTCACACCTGACCGAGCCCACAACCCGGCTTAGGTTCAGAGACTCATCCTCACAGTCCAGCTCCAAAGTGTACCGAAATCCCCGGTCCAAACTTAGTTTGCCATCTAAAGGTTCCGCAAAGTCGGGGTCAAGCACTCCACAAGGCAATCCTTCACCTGAGTTCATGGGAGTTGCCATGATGCGATGATGCGATGGTTGAAAAATGTTGAAAAAGTGATGGCAGTACCAGAGCCAACAAAATGGGTCAATATGAGCCAATATGAGTCAATATCGCAAACAAGAAACGGGAAACAAGTTTATCATAGAGGTCTCTTTCGTCCGCATCTGGCTGTTCGAGAGCATACTTGCGCATCATGCCCAGGGCATGATTTTGAAAACTAAATATGTTGCATTGTTGTTTGCCGAAGGCAATTTGGAAAGGTCTTTGTCTGGAAAGGTCTTTGTCTATTTGTTCAGTGGTTGTCCCATCTTGCGAACATCATAGTTGTATATATATATATATGTATGTATATATTACATATGTATATATTAAATATTTATAACTGTAGTGTGTTGGCTGCATGTTCTGAGTTCCCACGACGCGTTTTCCAAGCGATCTTTTCGCGAATGTCAACATATGTCCAAAGGCTGGTTTGGTGCTGTGACTGCTGATGATCTCTCTCTCTCTCTCTCTACTCTATTCTCATATATGTTTCATGCTCGTGGTCACTTGTGACAATCCGCTATGAGGCTTTCAAGCCTTGAAGCTGTAATTTGCGATGGCATTCTGCGACTCGAAAACCAACTGACTATCTCATCCAGAGGTATGACATATTCATATGCATGTCATGATACGGTCCCGCCTTTCCTCTCCACTCATCATTTGACATCTTGATTTCTATGACTCTTCTCGCGACATCTCGCAACTCCTCCCTGGATCTCTCCCGCTTTTCGTTGCCTCCCCGTGGCGCCAGTAGCATCCACCTCACCACAGCAAGCCACAGCACGTTTGAAAGGGACTGTTGAAAGGGACTGCCAGGATACTGCCAGGTCATTTCTGAGGATAGAACGAGCCACAAAAGGACTGGCAATGCCTCGAGTTGATCCAGCTGTCAGGAGAATATTAGGACCGAGATATTCCGAGTCACCGTGGCCATCAAGCGGCAAGGCTCAAATGGGCTGAGAGTGCTGAAAATGCTGAGAGTGCTAGCATCTGAGAGCGCAGAGGAGAGCTCTTCTGAGTGACCTGGACAAATGGCCAGTTCTTGAGAATTCTTTGTGCCATCAGTGCGCCGTGCCAAAATCTGGAGGAACTATGAGTCCAGCCTGCACAAAGCCGGGTCAAAGCCCTCAACGCAGCCTGACAGGTGCTTTCTGTGGTCATGCTTCAGTTTCAAGAGCAGCTGGCTCTGTCTGGCCCACCCGACACCAAGAGAAATCCAAGTAAAAATCATTGAAAATCACACAGCCTGCAGTACTGTACCAATCGCAACAATCAATCTAAAGTTCGATTGAATTTCCATCTAGTTCATCTAGTCTGCAAATGATTGTAGACCTGCACCCCGATTATCATCAACTCCTAGAAATATCAGTGGACCTCGAAATATCGCTGACATGTTGCTGAACCAAAACACTAAGTTCACAAAGTCCAGTGCGAAATGAACAGAAACACAATGCAGCGGTGGTTTTCCCTTATGTGACGTATGTGCGTCAAAGATCATGACAGCTCGCCAAATTGCTAACTCTACTTCAGGATGCGCATTCAACATACATCAGAGCATAAGCATCCCTGGTCCAATTTGAAGAAGATAAATGACAAAAGAACAGCTGACCTGATAGTTTTACCATGTTTTACCTCTTAAAAAAACTGCAAACACTGTACCCGCAATACCCGAAAGTCCATGCAAATCCAAAAATGACAGGTTTTGTTTGGAGAGATTCTTTGGCCCACTGTGATGCCCTCAGGTGAGTCATTGGCCTATGGCCTATTCTGACCATGATAGGCCCTGTCTGTTTATCCCTGATTCTGCCTGATTCGGCGATCTGTTTCTGATGGCTCAGTTCAAGGTGGGCTACTAGTGATTGCTGAGAAATGAAGAAAGAAAAGCTGAACTTGCCCCAAGCAGCCTGAAAAGCAAGAACTCCCTGAATCATGTTCCAACAAAGGCATACATCCACTCCTCCTGTCTCTTTCTACCACCTGGTTCTCTTAAGGAACTCCGGTCAGTCTGCTTCTTCCTACGTCTATGAGTCTCTATATATATATATATATATAAGTAGCCGCTTTTGTGCCTTGACCCCAGCAAATGGCCCAATCCGCCACAACCATTACTGAAGGTGCCCAAGGTGAGAAAAAAAAACATGCAAAAAAGGACATCACACCCCACCTCTGCATCCCCAGCAGCTGTCTCGACAGAGAGTGCGGCAACGGATAGCAACGAACGTGCAGCCTTTCAGCAACATACAACTTGTTGCAGAATACAAAAGATCAACAAGTCACAACTTGATCAACTTGCTCAGAGAAACTTCTCGAAATTCTGAAAAGCAAATGGAGGGATCTTCAACAATTTTCGCAGCTTCAGAGTGTCCACGGCACGGGAGCCACAAGGACAGGCCTGCGCAAGAACTGACCTGAAGAACAGTACCACAGGATCAATCCGGATCGCATTTGATGTGCAACGATACAGAGTGTGCTGGACCACATTTGATGCAGAAAAAAAGAACACTGGGCCAGTTGCGGATCAGCTTTTCCCAAACGTAAGGCCTTCAGAATCCCGTGCAGATTGGTTCAACTTTGAAATTGTGAAGTCTGATGTAAAATCACATGCCATGACAATGACATGTATCTTGAGCAGAGAGAAAGAGAGAGAGAGAGAGGAGAAAGAAGGGGAGAAAAGAGCGGCAGCAAGAGAAAGAAAAAGAGAGAGAGAGAGAGACAGAGAGAGAGAGGGAGAGAGAGAGAGAGAGAGAGAGACACAAATGCATCTGTGAGTGAAAAGTATGAAATCAAAGACTATCAAAGACTGCAACGAGTTCTATGCTTGAGATCTGAGACTCTGCAGCTATGTCGGCATCTTTGACTAGCAGTACGGAAACGATTCCCTTGGATCACAACGATCATTTGTGCTCCCTTCATCTCCCTTCTGGGGCCCGCCTTCTCGGATGACAACAGCTGTTGCCGTGCATCTTTCCATAAAGCCTTAGAGATCGATGCTGAGTTTGAGATCTGGGATCAGCGGAAGCTGTCGACATACCAGAATATGCTGGAATGGGCCCGCACTCCGGCCACCTTTTGCTGAGACGAAGCTGGCAAAAGCCAAAGCCTGATGAAATCTGCAGAATGGCGTAGAATGGGCACTGAATAGCATAGAATGACAGTTTCAAAGACTCGAAGCATCTTGAAGGTTTGCCTCTGATCAAAAAACCATTGCAAGCTCCTCATGTGGATATCTATCCTGTGAGTTCAGATTGAGGCTCAGGCACTTTGTTTCCGGCTTTTGTGGCTTCACTTGACCTCCCAGCTCTGCAAAAACCATCAAAAACACCTGTGTCGCATCGGCTGCGGCTTCGGTTTCTGAGGGCCAGGCTCAGCTACCAGGTGCGGCTGCAAATGCTGGCGAAGCCTTGCGGCTCGCACAAATTTGGAACCAAATGAGGCAGCGAGGACCCCATCTGAAACTGGGAAACATTGGGAAACATTGGGAAAGGCTAACATGCCTCAGTTCATTCCTCAACAGTACTTCACATACAGTACACTGAGAAACATTTTCTTGCTGGCAGAGGGCTGAGGCTTAAAAGTACTTCATCGCCATGAAGGTGGACACGCGCTTAAAATAAGCATCAAACGGCCCATCAGGATCTGGACCCCATAGGTACTCGAGCTGAGGGTAGCAATGAACCATGCCATCCTCAACAGTCGCATCAAGCTCCACACCATGATGCATCATACTATCTGCCAGCCTCTCAATTTGCGTGCGAAAGACTTCACAGCCCCCATAGTCCAGCAATGTCCGCGGAAAGCAGGGCGGCCAACTTCTGCAACGCCCTGGCGACACACGAGAATCTCGCAACGGAACGCCTTTGGCGTAAATTCCAGCAATGACCTCGGCATGTCTTGAAGGAATGTAGTCCACATCTGCGTATTTCTGCCATGACTCACCATCTGTGTCCGAGAGATCTACCCATGGTGAGAGAAGAATCAGCCCCTCAGGAGGTGGTAAGGACAATCCACAGGGTGATTCATCCATGCCCTCAGCAAGCTCCTTGGTTACAGATAGCACCAGATTTCCACCCGCACTGTCGCCACCCAAAAAGACTGCATCAGCATATCCCAGCTCTAGGATGCCTTTGTACACCCTGAGGATGTCATCGCGTGGAACAGGAAAGGGATGACGTGGCGGCTTTCGGAAATCAACACAGAAGGTGGGAACACCAGTGTGCATGACTATCCTGGCAAGGAAAAAGCGATGTGTAGCCGGAGAGCACAAAACAAAGCCACCTCCATGAGCCCAAACCAAAATGCTCTCTGTGTGAGAATTTGGCTTTTGGAGCTCATAGTTTTCAGGCAAGATCCACTCACCCTTTATGTCGGCGATGGTGTCGCGAAGGACACGAACTCCAGACGGCATAGACAAGGACGACACGGTCCGCAAAATAGACTCAGCTAAAGGTTTCACGAAGGTTTGAACCGCCTGCTCCGAACCTAGAAGAGATAGGGGAACCCGTCGAACTGTCTCTCGAACTACGGCGATGGCCCGCTTGAAGCGTGATGGCCACACTAATCCAACTAAGTGCTCCTTGAACTCCTTCTCATCTCTCCAGAATGGAGATTCTTTCCGCTGTCCCTGCCACCACTCAGCTGCAAATTTCACCATGTCGTTTGCGAAGACCACAGTCTTTCTCTGACTCTTGTTGGCGGCTTTCTTTGCGGCATCTCCCATTCTAGTTGCTGCCAAGGCCACTTTGGTTGTTAAGGGTCTTTTCTCCACAGATTCTTCGAATGCTGCAAGATCAGCCCAGAAAGCTTCTTCCATCCGTTTGGCCACTGATGACATGTTCAATGCCATTTGGACAACTTCAACTTCAAGATCGTTCTCAAAATAGTCAAGACAGTTGTCCCAACAAAGTGCCACATCCTTGAAGAAGAGTTCAGGGTCCACTAGCCCATCCACATCATCATACGATGAGGCATCCAAGCGCTTTCTGATTGTATGCAAGTCAATCGGGTTCTGTACGATTTCTGGATAGTCATCAAGGCCAAGTGTTTCCCAGTCAACTGGAACCAAGAATGGTGCAGCTTGCGGCTCCAAGGAGAGTTTGCTCAAAAGATCTCCCAGCTGCCTCTGACACCATTTGTGAATCAAAATGTCATGCTTCACCATCTCGTCACTGTCTTCCTCTGAGGTCTCGTCATCATTGGCGGCAAGGCGATCAATATTCTCCAAGCCGAAATCTTCATCGGAGATGTCCCACACCTCACCGGGGACATCTCCCATTGCTTAATCTTCACAGCCCATGACGCAGAATTGCAGCATTGACGCTGCCGGAAGTGGCAACCTATACATCTTGAGCCCAGTGGATTCAAGTGGCGAAATGCAAGCGGCCTGGGGGGAACACGAACGACATCGGTTGAGCTTGAAAAGTTGACTGTTTGAATAGTCTTCGGATGCACCGAGTGAAAAATTCAAATCAACAGCTTGCGCACTTGCTGGTCTGGTGTCTCTCATCCTCAATCCAAGATATCCCTGCGTTGCATCTTGGAACCCAACCTGGTGAAGGGCCTTTGCCTTCCTTGTGGCAGCCACTGTTGCAGATCAAAAGGCTCCATCCTGTCACAAAAATATGGCTTTACTCAAGTTGGCCAAGCATGAGCTGGCAAACACACACGACAAATCAAACGGTTCGAGAGCCTCAAGGGAGGAACGTCTCTGCTTGAGGTCTTCTTTTCCTCCTGCCCATTTCATATCTTTTCCAACTCGGCTACGACTGAACTGCATGAGATTATCCAACAAAACGATCTACCAACCGATGAATAAGAGCGCAGTGCAGGCAGCCAGCTCTTTTCTCGCCACACACTCTGAGACTTTACGACACTTTCAGAACAGGTATGATCCAAGAATATTAAAGACTAGTACTCCTTCATGTCAGTACTACCTGTTCAGCATATCGCGCACCCCCGCTGGGCTCACGTCCTCATCCGTGTCGGTGCAGTGTTCTATGGCTTCCTGTAGTGCATGATACCAATGACCCAACGCTCCATCCAAGCCGTGAAGGTCAGCTGCTTCTTCAACTGCACAAAGACCTTCCAATTCCCAAGCCCTCATCAGCCATCCCCAGTATTTCTTCACGTTTCCATACGTTTGCCCTTAGACTGTAATCCTATTGTTTCATGAAATGCTCCGACACTGGATATTGCAACCAAGAACGGTCAAGAAATCCATTCTCATTTTTTTTAGCACATTGAGGTTGTGAGCTTTGCTCTCTTTGGCGAAGAATTTGAGTATGGATAAGAAGGGTGACAATCACTGGGAGGACTCGGACAAAATATCCCATCACTATATACTAAGAGAAGTTCATGAGCATCTTGGCTCACTCCGGGATCACAATGTCAAAATCAAGAGATGGCCTCCAGCTTCTAAGACTGACACAGCTGCATCAGGACCATAGGCAGCCAAAGTAGCCAGAGCAGCAGCGCATCTCTCTATTACATCCAGATCTGTCCCAAACATGGCTATCGATGCGACTAGCGCTTCAGCTGCCATGGCCAGCATGGCCGATTCTGCTACCAGGTCACCTCCTTGTGCAAGCAGGGATTGAAGAAGGCTGGCGCACCACTTATGCACTTCAGCATTGCCCTGGTCTTGAGCCAGAATTGAGATGATCGATTCAAACCCATCATCGGCTGCTATCTCAGTAGCTCCCAGCTCACCGTTGGACTCGCATATAGCCCAGAGAGCTCGCAAGCACGCCTGCTGCAAAGACGCATCCGCGGTCAGTGAATTGCTCTCTCCGGGCTTGTCAAGAGTCGCCGCGAGAGTTGATAAGATCAAACGTAGGCATCCAGTCTGGAAAGCTTCATCAGCAACAGCCTCGCCGCCCTCCATCACCATGCAACAAACAAGAGAGGCAGCACAATCCAGCAAGGAGGGAGATGTGGAATGCAAGCGGATTGACTTTGCAATCACACTCATTGTATCCTGAGACAGCATGTGGACTGCCAGAACGTTCCTATCTGGTGAATCATCTTCGCCCACTGTCAAACAGCAAGCGAGCGCACTAAAGCACCATCTTTGAACTTCAATGGCTTCAAGATTTGCCTGTGCTCCCGAAACCAGAGCTGAAGTGGCGTGGAAAGCCATGTCGGATCGGATGGCAGATCTCCGAAAGAGCTCTTCCAAAGTGGCTGCACCCCAACGTTGCACTGCTGAGTCAGCCAAGTGTTGCTGTAAGGCCTCAAGGACTTGCGATATTGAAGCAGCAGCCAATTCAGTCTCTTCTGCTGGACCTTTTTGAATAGCATTCAAAAGACCGACGAGTCCATCGCGGCATTCAACAGCAGATCCTCCAGCCAGTTTGTCCAATGACTTCTGCACTGCCATTGGTGTGACCCAACACTAGCTGGTAGCACTAGCTTCTGGAAGGTTCCAGGAGGCGCCGTGAAGTGCCAGCGACATGTTTCAGAATGGTACGGCCAGAGCAAGCACTCATTGTATAGGATGATGCAAATAAAGTGCACAGCATGCAGCCGACTAGCAAAGGAACCTGAGGATTTGCAGAAAGAATGCTAATTACACTAACTTGGGTAGACATCGGAAGTTTGGAGTGTTTCAAGACAGCTCCGTTGTTACCCCTGCTGACAGGCTTTGCGCAAAGAAATGGACAGACGTGCTGGAGAAAGACATGTTTCACTGAATCAGCACCCCGTGCTGCTATCTGCTAGATTTGCACACCCGTGCAGCCCTGTCCAACTTGAAAGCACTTGAGCCTTTACTGATCTTTACTGTAAACCTTGTAGCTTTGCAATATGCTACCAGCCAGCTGCTGACAAAATCGTCATTTCACAAGAGTCTGCTGCTTGACATAGGATTCTCCTGGACCTTATCTGATGCGGATTGCCACATCGAAGTTGCATCTGCCAACAGGGCATGCCAAACCTTGGGAACGCGAGATGATAAAGGCTAGCTTTGGCTGGTCATCAACCTGGAAACTGTCTCAGGACGCACAGAACTCCGCTATGCCCGCTATGCAAAATTAGGTCCGGACCCACCTCCGCAGAAACCAATTCTCAGGGTCCTGCCGCGAAGACGGTGCATCAGCAATGGAAATTTGCAAAGGGGAAGGCATGTCTTTGAAAGCTGAGAAAGCACATAGATGAAGAGAACTAAATGACTACCTGGCCGGCCGCGCTCAAAAAGTCAGCAACACAAAAAAAAAATGCGAAACCGCCGCCCTCCCGGAATCTTTTCCGACTGATGCTGTTGCGGGCAGTTCTTGGAGACAAATGCATTGCCATGCATTGCCAAGTTTTTCAGCTAGATATGCCAGCCTGGATCTTTGCCATACTCAGCAACTGGCCCTATTTTTCGGTCGCTGCTGCTATCTCACTCATGCTTTGCATGAGTTGCCCCACGCGTGAGTAGAAGCCATCACTTCGTCTGGCCGCTGGAAGTTCCCCCAGCTCCTCCAAGATTGTGATCAGACCTTCGCTGTACATAAGCTCGCAATTGGCAAAGAGCCCTGAGAGCATATTGAGGAGCAACAGTGATTGGTAGATACACTCTGTGGGCTTTTCGATATCTTTGTCGGCCAAACCTTCAAGTAGGTGCGGAATTGCATGCGAACCAATGTGATGTTTCTGATCGTTCCGGCTGGCACACAGCTGCTTTAGTGCGAACATGCACTTGCTTGACAAAGCTGAGCCAAACTGAACCAGTGAAAAAATGTACAGGAGGCACTTCACTGTATGCGGGTACATGTCCTTGGCTGCTCGCAAAATGACGGAAAAACATGTTGAGACATGTTCAGACTGCAATCCCTTCTACCAAGCTCTCCTTGTTGCACTGCAGTTTTGACTATCTATCCTAACCCCTATCCAGCCCCAACGCAAAGAAACTAAATATATATATGTGTAATATATATATACATATATATATGTGTGTGTGTACGTATGTATGTACGTGCGTACGTATGTATGTACATACGTATGTAAGCACGTGTGTGTCTGTATGTATGTATCTATGTATGTGTGTAATGTAATGTAATGTAATGTAATGTAATCTTATGTTATGTTGTAATGTTATGTAATGTTATGTAATGGTGTGTAATGTTATGTAATGTTATGTAATGGTATGTAATGTTATGTAATGTTGTGTAATGTAATGTTGTGTAATGATATGTAATGTTATGTAATGTTATGTATGTATATGTATGTATATGTATGTATATGTATGTATATGTATGTATATGTATGTATATGTATGTATATGTATGTATATGTATGTATATGTATGGATATGTATGGATGTATGTATGGATGTATATGTATGTATATGTATGTATATGTATGTATATGTATGTATATGTATGGATGTATGTATGGATGTATGTATGGATGTATGTATGGATATGTATGTATGGATGTATGTATGGATATGTATGGATATGTATGTATGGATGTATGTATGGATATGTATGGACATGTATGGATATGTATGGATGTATGTATGGATGTATGTATGGATGTATGTATGGATGTATGTATGGATGTATGTATGGATGTATGTATGTATGGATGTATGTATGGATGTATGTATGGATGTATGTATGTATGTATGTATGTATGTACGTGTGTGTGTGTGTGTGTGTTAGTATTATTCGTTTATTTGATTGTTATTTTTTCTGTGTTTGTTTATCTGTTTATGGTTATATGTATATGTGTATAGATATTCTCCTCAACAAATCAAAGACAAGTGACAATGAACTGCTCTCGAAAGCGGTCATCATTGCAGAATTGCCCAATCACGATACAGGTCTGTGTCAGGAGCCTTTCCTTGGCAATGCTGCCCAACGCAGCGCCCTGTGAGCCTTGACGTTTTTTCGCTGGTCGTACTTGGGAGTATGAAGATGTCAGAATGTCATAGAGCAATGGGATTAAACCTGCGCTGGCAATAACACTGCGATTGTGCGGTTCCTTTGTGAGGTTCACCAGCAGCATAAGGGTGTAGTAGCTCAGGTCATCATCCTTTCCCTGCATATTTCGCACAGCTGTCTTTGCCATGCCTTCTGCCATTAGGACCATCTTAACAGCCTGATTCCCGCTGCTCAGGTTCACCAATGCAGCTGATGCATAGATTGCAAGGAAAACTCCTCCGGATTTCAAAAGGGACAGCATGGCAGGAACGACAATCAGATCAGCCGAAGTGTCTCCGTTGGACTTTGTCTCTGGATGCGCCCTCATCTCCATAAAGATCCTGCAAATGTAAGCTTTCAGAGTCACGCCACAGTCAGCCTCCAAAAGGTTGGCAAGGCACCGAAAGAAGTCAGCATCTCGTCCTTTGCCAATCTGCTTCTTCAGGAAGTCAGTGCTGAGAATTGCCAACATTACTCGGTCATTAAACATCCATTGGCTCAAGTTTTTGTCCTTCATTTGCATTGCAAGACTCACCTCAAGAAAGGGCTTTGTCATATCTCGTGGTCGCAAATGCAAAAGGAACTGAAAGGCGGCATATGCTTTCTTGTAGCTCTCTTCAGTGAGTGCTGGCAGTCCTGCAATAGTAGTAATTTGGTTCCACGTGTTCAGCACAGCTAGCCCATCAGTGAATGGGCAAGTCACAGCAGGTACTTCCGGAGAGACTTCTACAGGAGGACCAGCTCTCAGTTTAATCAGAAATATTATCAAGGAATTGGGGAATCACCTCAATTACCACTTCCTACAAGATCTACAAGTAGCAAATGGATGCAAATGTAAAAAGGTGAGGACTTTCCGTCTTTGTCAGCTCACATGTGCCCTCCATGCCGGATCTTCCTTTGTGGGCCTTTATGATCCTTACTAATCAACCTTACTAATGATCAATACTCGGAATCCTTCATGTCTGAGAATTCCAGAGACTGAAAGAGTTGGAACTTGAGCACACTTCTACTTCTACAGCTCAACCATGCTCAACCCCGAAGCCAGGTCCTTCGATCATCATTTCCAAATTAAATCTGGCTCCCAGAAGTCCACCATCTACAGCCCAGGAAAAGTAACGAGCCACTCGAGTATGCCAGTGGTGTTGGATTCGCAGCTTGGCATCCTCATCCAATGCATCGGCCTGCGTACCACTCAATGGAAGGCCTTCTCCACGGCTGAGCATCTCCTGGAAGAACGTCTGGAAGTTGTCAATGCAATCCAAGCGTGCCCATTCGGCATCCTCATCTGCATCAACAAATATTTCTTGAGGAGACAAATCCAGGACGCTGGCATCATAGCCCTCCACTTTGTCTTCGCAGAAGAGCTTCCAGATGCTTTTCACAAACCGCACGGCCTCAACTTCCCAACATGTTTTGAGCTTGAGATGAGTCGCAGCCCACTCAATGCCATCTTCATCAAATCTGAGTGCATCCAACTTTGCCTGGACCACGTCCCGGTAGACAGACACATTTGGAGAGTCAGTACAAAGGGAATCTGCAATCAGGTAGGCTTCCAAGAGAAGACGAGTGTCACTGTGACTCCACTCTTGCTCAGGGCATCGTAAGAGCACGGCGATGTCTTGTGCGGTGCTACATGTGGGGGGGATGTACTGCCGCCGCATCACCAAGCACAAAATGGTTGCCTCTTTGGTTCGGATGACCAGTTCCCACTGATGCCACTGAGCTATGTCTGCTGACAGGTTCATTCGTTTGTCTCGCATGCAGTTCTTTATCACATAAAACTGCCCTTCCTCAGAGCAAAGCTGTATCTTATAGTCTGCAGCTACCCAGCGTATGTTGTCCCTGTAGATCTTTGTCAGCTGTTCCAGGCTAAAGGCTTCATGCACATGGACAATCAGACTTACACCTTTGTCATCAACATATTCCCCAGTCTCTGAATCCTGAATTGAGTTGGCCTGATCCGAAAAGCGATCCGGCACCATAAAACGGTAGCCTTGGAACTTTGTCCAATGGTACCCCTGATATGGTAAAACGTAGTTATCGAAACCTCGCTCTTTGGTGATGGGATAGCTGCTCAAGGGGAAGACCACAACTCGACCAAGCCGCCACATATGATCGGTCTGCCAGCTGCAGCGCAAGTGTTGCAAGAAAAGATTTCTGTTCTCAGCCTTTATGAACAGCCGATCTGATTCCCAGCTCGGAAGTTCCTCTGTGAGATTGAGCAAGCAGTGCTGATCTGAGTTTTCATCCTGAATGATTCGGCCAATCAGGCTGTAGTACAGATCTGCATCATCGTGCAGCGGGCCGTTGAGATCTTGCCGCATGAAATATAAAGAATGTTTTCCCACGCAAGCGAAGCACTTCCGTTTCAGGTCTCCACAGGTCAGTTGAACAAGCTCGAAATAACGACAATCTCCACCAGTTTTCATGCCTATGGCAGCCAAGACCTGCCTGTCGCTTGCCATGGCTGGTCTCTGAGTCAACACACATGTACTGAGGCGCTCCTATGGCACGAAGGTTAAAGGAAAAGATAGGAAAAGCATGTTACAGAATGCTACAAATCACTTTCTTCACTGGCATGTTTAAGTCACAATATTGCCATTTGATGCTCTTGTCTGACATATGTTCTAGCAGCGTCAGTGAAGTCTTTGGGTGAGTGATGCTCTATCAAGAACCAAGAAGACATCTCAGAATTACTGCCTCCATCTGCCTCCTGTGACATTTCCTACATACAGAATGATAGGCCAGCGGGAGTCAGCGGGGACTTCCCGGAAAGATGCGCAAAATGACCTCAAGTTCTTTCGGGATGGGAATTTTCTCCCTGCAGCACTTTGGCTGCTTCTGCCCAAACAACTTTGGCTTGAACTCTGAAAGGGCAAGTGAGGAGCAGCGACTACTTAGAAACATTTCGAAACGACGGGCCCTTCTTCACAAAGCCATCATCAAAGCGCGAAGCGATGCTTTCAATGACAAGAGGAACGTCCTGACTTCTTGAAGGCCTCAAACATCAGCTGTCTCGGGTTCTCTGGTATTCTTGGGTCACACGGGCTCATGAGTGACTATATTGTCTATAGATGTCTATAGTATATAGGGCCTTGGGCCTAGGCGGCCTAGGGATTATGATCTGCTATCTTTGAGTAAGCGGACGTCTTACTTTGCCCTATGATCTCAGAAATGTCAAATTGCGCTCAGTCCTGGCACACACACACACACATTCATTTGAGCTGCAGCCGGGTAGCTCTGCAGACAGCAAAGCTGCACATCCCCAGAGGCCACGCGGGCCAAAGACCTTACAAACACCCATCAGGGCACAACAGGATGAAACAGAACCGTGATTAGGTTTGACAGATTTTGACAGTTTGGAAATCATAATTTGAAAATTGTTCGAAGGTTTCTCCTGTCCCTCATTCTCTGTGTGGCTCTTGCTTTTTGCATCTTTTTGCCAGTTCCTTGGCTAGGGCAGCTGCCATCGAGTTCACTCCCCACCATGCCGACCAAAGAGCGAGCTGGCACTGAGAGATCTGCCAGGGTTTGAATCTGCTTCCAGCTGTTTTTTCTGGGATCACTTACATGGCCAGTGTGCAGTGCATCGATGCAAACTCGAAACCACACCTCTGCATCGGGCTTCTGAGGCACTGAGGTTCCATGCGTGCACCTGGAATTCATGCTCCAGAATATGAGTCAAAGAACCGCCAGCGTACAAATATGTGAATTGTGTGAATACGGGTTGCAACTGCATCGATGATTACATCGCCTTCTTGAAGTGCCAAACTGATACATGTCCTGTTGACAAAATATTTAACATACACACAAGCATGAAACGCCTCGAGCAAGGATTGGGGTCGCCCTCTCCAATGGTGGAGGCGTTCCAGGACTCCATGCGGCCTCTGCAAATCAGCCAGAAGTATTGCACAGCACATCTTGAAAGCAAAGCCTCAAAGCCCTGGCCTGCAGCAGTTTCGACACCTTCAGCCTTTCATGGAGAAGACATCAAACAAGTTATAGAAACAAATCAGCGACTGAATGGGTTGCATGTCAGGGCGACAATCAATTGATTCAATATGATTCAATGAGTGTTTGAATATGGCATAATATGGCTGAAACATGCTGAAACGAAGTGTCCAAACTTGCTCGATTTTCGTCGACCGTTCCTGAAACTGAACGGCTTCCTCCAGGCTCCGGCGGTGGTCCTGGCGCCAAATTCGTACCAGGCAACTGGGAAGAAGTCTCTAAGGCGTCTGAGGGGAAGGCGCGGATCTCTGTTTTGAAATAGACATAAGGACATGCCCGACATGCCCGACATGCCCGACATGCCCTCAGCAAGATCAGCAATGGACATGTCTAAGCTCCTGGATGTCAGCTATGTCCGGAGGCGCGGCTCCCACAGTCTTGGGCACAGGCCTGCCGAAATGTCCTTGAGTCGCTCGGAGCTTAGTTGGGACAATAGCAAACTGTCTGCCCAGAGTTCTAACTTCGAATGCTGAGAGATCGGCCATCTTTTGGCCTGAGCGCTATGCGTGACCTGGACTCTCAGGTTCTACCGCAAAGTATAACATGGCCATACAAGTATGGCATAAATGTGGCAAATTGCGGCACGTTGTCGAACAAATGCATTTATCACATTTATCTATAAGAACCTGGGTGCAGCGCCCACATTCAAAGCACTGAACAAGCATGCAATCGTTAGCCTTTTTAGATGCTTTGCAGTTTCTGCACGCGTCAGCGATGCAGCTTTCCAAAGAGCACCCGCTGCCAAATTGGACCTCCGACGTCGAAAACATGCGAACGTCACTCTAAGTCTCTAAGTGTAATTGAAGTGTGCTGGTGGATGTGGCACAACCCAAAACATTCAAAAGGCACGGTCGTTTGTTCCTAACGGTCAAAGGATCACTTAGGGCGACTTTTTCACTCACTTAGGACGACATTTTGAGATGAGGACTTCAACCTTCAGGTTAACTCCATTGGATACTTTAGGGTTACTTTTTTTAGGGGGACAGGGGGCTGGGGACAGGGGACCAGGGACGGGGGACAGTGGGAACAAGTAGAGGTAAGAGACACGACATCGAACACATTGGACTCCATTGGACACACACCTTTAGGATTTATTTTTTTAGGGGAGGACAGGGGACCGGGCACTGGGGACCGGGAAAAGGATACAACATTTTATGATCCTCTCCTGTCAACACTCTGGGGCTAGGGGGGCCAAGACTTAGATGCATTGGAGAAAGAATAAACAGGACCTTTGCCAACAAACTTCGAGACGAACCTCGGATAAGCCTGCCTGCGCAGGGATTACCAAAAAAAAATGTTGCGACACACACACACACACAAACATGCACGGTGCAGCAGCAACCTGATGATCATCTCTAATACACATGTACAAGCCTCTTGAAATCATGTTCAAATACATCGATATATCTTTCTATTGAGACTGTAGCCATATATATAAATATGTATATATATATATATTAGTCCTAAGCGAGTAAAAACGTAGGCCTGAGCGAGGCACTGACCGATGCTAACAGGCTATGTGGAGAGGAGGGAGGGAAATGGCAAGCTCAGGAATGCAGGAAAATCAATATCAATCTGTTACAGTACAGTATAATTAATCCCTTCAAAGCATAGAGAGCACCTTGATAAACAAGTGAACTCATCGACAAGAGATCACAAGGTAGGCGTAACATCGATTCAGGAATTTCTGCTCTCGTGGGGCCTGACCATTCACTGCGGTGATGCCCAGACCGAACATGGGATTGTCTCGCGGATGCCTGCCGAACTGCCAGCCAAAAAAACTGTGAGCATTATCGTTGTTGCACATCAATGCATACGTAGAAAGGATTAGAAAGGGATGAGTCTGGGATGAGCAAATGCTTCCTAGCACCTGCTTAAAAAGAAGTTTCATGCGTGCAACATGTTTGCATCATGTTAGACCCTCGGCCGAGAAGGTGTCTGTGTGCGCGATTGCGGTGTGCGATGCGTCTTGCATCTGACCCATCTGTGAATACCCTGCGAACCTGCCAGAGGTGTCTCCTCTCATGGGTTTGGACCCTGATCCTTGGTCTAATACTACAGGAGACGGCCAACGGATTGAAAACTACATAAAACATCATCGAGAAACTATTGCTAAGCTATCGAGTGGCATCAAATGAATCGGACAGTAGAAGATCTGATGAAGTCCAACTGCTACCACCTAATTCAGCCTGCTTCTTGAAGCTTCTTTCCAGTCTTTTGATGTTGTCATAATGTTGTCTCTATTTGTTTCTAATATTTTCTAATATGGTTCTAATGCTTTTGTTCTTCTCAAGGCACTGGGGGGACCTTTAGATCCTTTAGCCAGGTTTCTCAACTGGGATCTTCAGCGGCTCTCGCTGGCCAACTTTGGTCGCGGCCGTGATGGTCTTGGAGACAGGTGTGGGCCATGAAAATCCGTGGCGCGATGACCCCAAAATATCTCAATATGACATCATAGTTGTCAGAATTTAGAAGTATGGATTGGAATCACTACAGTATGTATCTTGGCTGTGTGTCACTTAGAAGAATGGATTCATTGGGTCGCACTCGCACATGTGCCAGCAAGCGGCTGCAACATTGAAGGCTGACATGAATGCACTGGCACTCTCCTCTTGCTCCTCCAATTGCGAAGATCATTCAAGTGACAGACTTTGCACCATATCTCAGCCTTCTTGGTGCCATCTCGATCATCTCAATCAAACTAACACAAGAGCAACAACGTGTGACATGATTGACTAAACATACTAAAGCTGGAGGTCCCGTTTCGCCGCGCCTCTCGCTCTTGACAGGGACAAATGCGCCTAGCCACTGTAGATGGAAACTGACCCATCCCGCCGCTGCACCGCGTGCTACTGCCTCCTCGTCAGCAAAATTTGGCGCCAGCAGCAGTGGCATGCTGAAAATGGAATTCACGAAAAAATCGCGAAAAGAAACTTCCACCGGCGCCGAGAGCACTCAGACTCAGCTGAACTAAATGAAAACTGATGGGAAGGCAGCTCTGGCACAGCAGCAGACTTCACACCTCCTTGCCAAAAGCAAACCTTGGAGGTACCATGAGGCAACACGAGACAACTAATTCGTGAATCCAAGCTACACACAGGCACACAGGAAACTACAAGGAGAGCTATAATAGAGCTCTCTCTCTGCCTACATATGTACATATATGAGCTCCCGTCAAAATCCTTTGCTTCTGAGTAGTTGCTATTGTTATGGTTATCGCTTTTGGGGGGCCCTATCGCTTTCCAGGGTTTTGTGGAAATCAGCATATTCGAGATCCAACATGAAGCCAAAATCCATTCCTAAACAGGTTCGGAAATGAATCGAGGAGTTGTTTTGTTGGTTCAGGTGCTTCGGCAACACTTCACTTCATGTTCCTTTCATTTTGCATTCATGTGCATGCATCTTCCTTCATTTTCCTTTCATTTGCATGCATCTTCCTTTCACTTTGCATTCATCTCTTTTCATGTTCCTTTCATGCTCCTGTCATGTTCCTTTCATTTGTATCTATTAATTTCCCTTCATTTTCCTTTCATATTCCTTTCATGTTCATTCCAATGTGCATTCATGTCCGTTCATCTTCATTTCATTTGCACGCATTTTCCTCTCATTTTGCATTCATGTCATTTCATTTCCTTTCTAAAGTTATGGAAATGGCTCTATGGCTTGGCCAGGGGACCGAGTGCAACAAATGGTTATCGCTAAGTTATCGCTAAGGTTATCACTAAATAACCCCTCCAACATATGACATTGTTCGAAGGAAATTTGCCACAAAAACGAGAGAGAGAGAGAGAGCGCGAGAGAGAGAGAGAGAAAGAGAGAAAGAGAGCGAGCGAGTTGGATGCCAAATGATATGGGAACTGCAGGAAACAGGGCACCACAGGTTCGGTTTTGCCCGTTCTGTGAATGTGGACAACCGTATTTGTTTGGTTTGCGCCAAGTTTCATGAACTGTCGTGTATGGTCCCAGGTTATCGCTTTTGGGGGGTCCCTATCGCTTTACAGTGTTTCGTGCACATCTCTGACAAAAAAAACTCCCGCAATACTAAAGTGGTCTTCAACCATTACTGTGACCCATATGTATGAATTATGTATGTATATTTATATATACATGTATATACCGTTTGACTATGTTCAACTTCGGATTTCAGCTTGAAGTCATAGAAGAAAAGATCACCAAGAGATTAAAAATGGTTAGGGTGGCGGGTGGAGGAAGCTTTGGGAAACATCCAAGTGGACAGTTGGGTCAAGGTAGCACCTTGTGACCATTGGTGCTGCCATGTGCTGCCAAGATTCTCCCGGTGCTGGCCCATCATCTGTGCAGATGGACGGATTGTGTATCCAGCCACCAGGAGCAGATGCTAAACAAAGAAGCCCTGCCAACGTGCACGACGTGCCGCAACATCTCCCGACTTTCAGCGTGACCGCAACGAAGCAAAGATATGCAAAGATCATCAACGACCTGTAGAAAGGATCAAAAGGGCTGATCCAAACAACGCTGAAACTGCCATAGTCGTTTCGCCCTTTCAAAGCCTGACCTTCTGCAGAGCTGGCCACGGAGTCCCATTCCTGAGCTGTGTTTGGCCAAGCGCCCTCCACACACCTGAGCACACGGAGAATCGAAATATTGTGCCTGCCACGCCTGCTCAGTTGGCAACATCCTTGGAGCCCGCACTCGGAGTCGATGGTGGCACACACAGTGCTACAATCTGCATCCACCGCTCCAACCACCTTGGACTTTTAAAGTATGGATTAAGCCTTAGATGCCTTAGCAAAAGCTGAGAGATAGCCATATGGGCCATAAGAATCCATAAGATGAAATAAGATGAAATAAGTACGGGTACTGAAATTCCTGAAGCAGCCTGCTCGTTGTCGCTGCCCTACCAAGACCAAAGCTGCCTTGAAAGACCAAAAATTTTGGGGAAAAAAAACGCCCGAAATGCATCAGCTCTGGAAGCTTGAAACAAGAGGCCCACTTCACTGCAGACTCCTCAGCAGCTTCACTGAGCGAACAGAGCATCACGAAGGCAATGGCTTTCTGCACGCAACCCAGCACCATGACAGACTGATGCGTGGAAAATCGAATGAAAAATCGACAGGGTGTCGGTCTTCTTGGACTTGCTGCACGCTGCATGTAAATGCCGTAGTGTGTGCTCTTTCTTGCTTTGGTTCTGAGATGTCCAACCTTCTGCTGGCTGCATAGTTATGCTTGTGCCAGAGTTCCAAGGATCTTATAACAACCTTCATATGCTATATGCTGCTTGTCCCGCAGCCCACCAGAATGTGTATCCAAACTTTGCTTCAGATTTCTTTTTGGCTAGGCTAGGCAGACGAGATGATGTCATGCACGGCCACTGCCAGATTGGAAGATCTACTACTGTCTGTGTTGGTTTTTGCCGAACTGATGACATCTGATGACCCATCTGACTGCATGAGTTTCCATGTTTTTTCTGTCTTCCTGTTTGAGCTGTCAATCAATCAGGCCCAGGAACAAAAAACAGAAAAAACACAAACAAGTACAAGGAAGTCATGGTCTGCGACCATAATAGGACGCAATTCCGGTGAATTTTCATGGAGGCAAATGCTTCGTGTCCTTCTGTGCGAAATCTTAGGGGCGTACTCTTGAGCGGGCACCCCGTTTTGAAGCCTCAGACACATTACACTTCCCTTTGCACCCACAACGCCTCCGGGAACATCCCAGCACACTAGGGAAGAAAAAAAACATGTTGCAGCCTCAGCGGACACCGATTTTGGCCGACAAATACTGAGCCCAGGCAGGACATTGAAATCTACGCAAGATATCCAAAGATAACAAGCGTCCTAATGGATGCTCTCTGTAATCCATGGCAATGCGGCTATTAGAAAGCTAATTATATTCTTGAAAATGCCTGTCAACTAGCAAGGAGTTTCAATTCAATGCACTCGTCAAAGGAGATGTGTCAATTTTGACTGACACCTGTATTACTGCACTGTACAGTCAAGGGCATGGCTTGCCACGTGCCACTGTCAGGGTCGAATCGGTGCATGGTTGCACCTTTAGCAGGCCCAGCCTCAGTTTCAGCTGAGTCCCGACTCAATATGTACAAGTACCCTTGGCATGCTGTGAGTGCTACACAACCCCGGCACCCTCCGAGGTCAAGAGTAGGAATCTCAGTCCAAAAGCCATCCTGATAGCACTCTATCATTGCTGTCTTTGCACCTCCGTATGCAAAAAGCCTGGAGTTGACAGATTTTAGAGCAAAGTTGGCAAATGGCGCAGCTTGCGCCGGTGCCATCGATCTCTCTTGCAACATGGAAGGCATTTGCGTCCAGCGCCGCTCCGAAGGCTGGAAGCTCTCCACAGTCGCAAGCTGTCCCTCTCCTCCTGACTTGTCTGGAGATATACCGCCACAGACAAAAAGACGGCCTTGGAATGTAGTACAAGCATGGTTATATCTTCGAGTCAGCATACGGGGCAGTGGGGTCCATGATCCTGTGGTGGGGTCATAACACTCCACAGTGCCATGCACACTTTCCTCTCCGCAACTCTCCTGAGCAAATTCATCGTTCAAGCCACCGCACACATAGAGCTTTCCGCGCAAAACGGTTGCAGAATGGCCTTCCCTTTTTTTCACCATTGCGGGCAAGGGTTCCCATCTACCTGCTGTCTTGTAGAATGCAAGTGCCGCGTTGGTCATGCGTCGCCAAGTGCCCCCAAACCCACCACCACATTTGAAAAGAGTGTCCCGATGTTGTGTCTGTGCAGAATGGCACAGCGTGAAATCTCTGGCAATTGAGCGATCAATCACGGGAGCAAGTTTCAATTTCAGCAGTCCTGGGATGGGATGCCACTCCAGCATTTCTCTGTGTGACCAAGTCACATAGATCCCCGGAAGCATGTGAGGGTTTGATTTCAACCCAACAGCCAGGATCTTGCAAGTATGAAAGAGCTCAAGGGCAAGAGACTGACCACCAAAAGCCAAACAGTTTGTGAGAATGTTCTCCGACTGCATAGCTTTTTGAAAGCTTGCAGTGCTTTTTGGGCATGGATACATCTGGAGCATTGCATCAAAACGGGCTTTGTGTAACTCAGTCTGGAAATGACCCAAAGGAATTTGACCTGACTCATGAAGACACTTGCACAGAGTTGTTAGCGTAACTTGCATTTCGAACAGGTCGATGGGCGAAGTCCCGCAGCCCCTTGAGCTTCCAGGGCTTTTGAAGACCTCCATGGCTTCAAGTTTCTACTCACACTTGACCAACCTATGCGGATCTAAACCATGCTGCGTTGATTCAAAGCTGTGGAGCAGCCTTAGTCTTAGTGCTTTGGCAGCGTTTTAGTGCCCCATCAACATGTGAAGCAAGCACCACAGCCACGAGAACCTGGCCTATCAGAAAAAGGCTTTGATTCTAAGATATTCCAAGCATTCCAAACAGTGCTTCCTGCGCCTGAGCCTTTGACGCCAACCGTCTTTCCAGTTGCTCCTGCGGCGGGGCCAGGAGACCACAACATTAGAATGACGCATTCCATTGTGCCGGCAAATTCACTGACATGTAGTGACCGTTGCAACAGGTTCTGCAAAGATTTGGACAATATGTTACAACATGCTACAACATATTCTATCTGCAGCTGTGACTGCCATGATCCCCTGGTGCAACCCCTGGTTTGGGCTCCTTCTCTTGAGCCCAGCGCCTTAGCTACACAGAGCCCAAATGATGCTCAGTTCGTGTCAGTTCCCTGTTTGGTCTGGGACGGCTACATACCCTACACCAGCGGCAGCAACTTTTAGCACCACAATGCCCCAGATATTCCCAGATACAGTATCCAGTATCCCCCACATACAGCTGAAATTCAGGTCCTTACTCTTTCTCTTCTGCATGTTGCTGTCGCAAAGCCTGAAGCAAAGGATGTCACTACTTTTTATATGTTCAGTGGTTTCATGTGCAGAAAATTCACACCGTACTGTAACCATCCTAGACTCCTAGACCATCCTTTCAGTCGGCCTTCTCTCGCCGAACCAGTTCCTACTAGCAGGTGCCAGGATAGCGATGGTAAAATTGGATATGCATATCATTTCACCAAGGGGTGACTCCGGATGACTCCGGATGACTGAGATAGAGATATGGCGGCATTATGTGGCAATTCAAGGCAATGCAAGTCCTGGATTTTCTTCTGGAGCTTCTCGTGGTTGTCGCGTTCCAAGTCCACCGCGCCCTGCACCCGAGGCTCAGGGAGGCACAACGAAAGTGTCAGGCTCTCAAACCTCCTATTTCAAGGACACCCTGAGGCTCTGAGGTTGAAGCTTTCAAAGCTCTTGCTTCTTTCCTCCAGGTCACAGCCTGTGGAGAGTTGTGGCTACGCAGCAGGGAAAAATTGTAGGGTTGGAATCAACGGTTGGAAGCTGTTGATAGAGCACGACAAGCATCAAATTTCACCAGATTTCCCTGCCTTGCGGAACTCATCCTTTCAAACCACAACAAACAATGTGCTGGGAAGAGCACCCAGTTAGTAACAAGTTTACTGCAAGTAAAGGCAAGCAGTGCGCCAAAGCAGTGTGCCAAAGCAGTGTGCCAAAGCAGTGTGCCAAAGCAGTGTGCCAAAGCAGTGCATCAGTGTGCCAAGGAGTGCCCGGGGCAGATCAAGTTTTCCAATAAGCTGCAAATTGAGAAGTGAGATAGTCCTGAGCCTTCTGGAACAGTTCTTCCAGACCTTGCAACTTGATCATCCAGGTACAAAATGACCGAGGGATTCCGCAAAATCTTTTGATAGCCACCAAACGCCCACTGAGATCTGCTCGCTTTTTCTGAAGATTTGCCTCAAGCGAAATCAGCAAAATCGTCCTTCGGACTTTTCTGCATGTTCCATTCTTCTCCAACTCAGGAGCATGAGATCTGTTCCAAATTCAAAATGCGCCCAACATATGGGGAAAATGTATCCGGGTTGAAATATCCGGGGAGCCCCCGTGCCCCCTCATTTTATTAGTACAAACCTCGGGCCTTACCCTGGTTTGCTACAAAATGAACAACCACCATCAAAAACACCCAACTACAAAATGAAAACCCAGGGTCCAGGGGCATCAACATAGGTTTGCTACAAAATGTCATGCCCAAGGACTTTATTTCTAACTTCAACATCCAACATGTTACTTCTTGCTTTGTTGCAGGTCATTTTGTAGCTATTACATCCTTCTACAGATCCAGTGGAGGGATTTCATTTTGTAGCCACATGAGGGCCGCTCCCACATGTTCTTCTTCTTGATTGCCAACCAAAAAACTACAAAATGTTTTCCGGGTCAATTAGCAAGTTGCTACAAAATGGTTTGGGTTTTTTATGTTATCATGTGTTATCCAAACAAGAGCAGCTACAAAATGGATTCACGGCCTCACCATATAAGCCCACACACAGCCTTAAAAAAACTACTTTGCTACAAAATGGTGGCCCTGGGTGCATTTTTAAAACCCTGTTTCACTGATAAAATGCATTAGGTTGTTAGCCCAGGGCCCTTCAATCTGTAGCTGAAATTTTAACGCGGATGAAAATGTGGCAAATATCAAATCCGCCCGCACCGAAGGTGCTGGGGCGTGATCTTCCGGATGGCACTCGTAAAAGGTTACAGGTTTACCTGGCGGGGGGGGGGGGCATTTTTCGGCCAAAACCTCCTGTTTTTGATAGGTCGTGACGCTCGCCTTCAAAAAACACTGTAAAAAACAGTACGGAAGACACCTGTTCGTGAACGCGCCCGTCCAAAATCGGCAAGCGAAAAGTGAAAAAAAACCGTGTTTTTCAACTTTTTGACCTCAATTTTTTGGTTTGCAACATCTTTTTTTGCGGTTCCGCAGGTGGCCGGGCCCGGAGGCGGATTTTTGAGTTTTTGGACCCGTTTTCGGACTGATTTTCGTCGTTTTGTGATAGCAGAAACACTGGTTTTTACAGTGTTTTTCTGTTTTCTGCATGCTTGACGGCTAGCTTCAAAACTTCCAAAAACCTCGTAAATTACGCTGTTTTATGTTACGGTGTGAATGAAAACATCGTAAATACCAGTGTTTTTTGACGTTGGTTAAAAAAACACTGTAAATTACAGTGTTTTTGGCCACCTGACCCTCAAAAACCATGGTATTTGCAGTGGTTTCTGCTTCTCACCGCGCAAAAACACTGTAAATAACAGCAATTTCGCCGTTTTTTCATGTTTTTCGTTATTTTTTGAATTGCGTTGGTCCGCTATACATGGCTATCAAATTCTTCGCGTTTTTTTTCCGACAATCAGTACTTTCGGATGTTTTTGGTCTCAATGGCCGACATCATTGGCAGTTACGAGCGGCTGCCCAACGATGCGGTGCGGGCGGTTGCCGTCGCGAAGCGACGTGAATATCCACATAAACATAGCATGCAGCATGCTGCAGCATGCCTCCTTCCGAAGCTCCTGCTTAGAGATTCGGAGCAGGTCCTCCTTAGAGCGCGGGGCTTTAGCGGCAATCATTCAGATTCAAAATATCTGTGCCAATTTATTCACTTGTCAAATTGCATGCATTGATTGCAATTACATGTAATTACTAGGAGTCGTCAATGTGGCCCTGATTTCTGATTGGTTCTGACTGCAACCGCCTGCACTCAGGCACTTGCCACATCTGCACGAAGGCGCGCCTTGAAACAAATTGACTCTGCAGACTGGGCGTTACGCAGGGTCCACAAGCCATCACAAGCCCTCTGCAAGCCTTGGCAGCTCCAACCTTGGCTTGGATGCAGCCGTTGTTCCACTGTGGCTTGTGGTTTGCAGCTGCCAGGGTAAGGCTGGGTAATAAGTCACAGAAAGGTTCCGACAACTTGCGCCACCATGCACTCACTTCTCTGCCTAGGTTTGCAGGAATGAATCGTGACAAAACTCTGAGGTGAGTGTCAGGAAAAACAACTTGCCTCAACATGCACTGCTAGGTAAATAGGCAGGACATGGTACTGCTAATGACTAATGCCTTGTCTCATTTGCATGAGGTGCTGACAGCTCTTTCTCTTTGCCCAAGATTCTATCACTTTTGGCCTTGGCAGCAGAAGCTTTGATGCCTCTACACATTTCATTTGCAACATCCTCCAGCAATCAGCCTCCCATCTCTGAGGCAGCAGCTTTGACCAATTGGTAGATCGTGGCCTTGATATTTGTGGTGCGGCTGCTGAATGGGACGTCCATGCGCTACCAGTTGTTCTTCAAACAGCAACTTCTGCTTTCTGCAGCTCCCTACTAGCTCGCTTGCGACGAGGGAGTCAGCAGCTTCACCCCATGCCTCGAGAAACTTAGAAAGTGATGTCAACGTAGTGCGAGCATGTGCAAGCATCTTATGCAGTTGCCACTGGACCCTTCTTGAGTTCAGGTGACGAATATTGACGAATCATCATAATCATCCTCCAACACTGCAGCTATCTGCAGCTATCTGCAGCTTGCGATGAAGCGCAGTCTTTTCACACCAGCAACATTCAAATCTGACATCTGGTTTGACACCTACAGGATCCTACAGGTCACTACGCTATATGCTACACTGTAACCGTGATCTGAGATTGCCAGGAAGATGGTGCCAAGTAAGCTGCGGCTGCTTCAACGCGGAGCGCTGTCGCGAGTATCTGTGATTGCGCCAGATCCCAATGCTTCGCCTGAATGGCCTCATAGATCCCTGGAAGTGTTTTGGCTGCATAGCCTGTGTAAAGCCCAGGCGCTTGCAAGCAGTGTCGGAACCACTTCCGTCCGGGCAAGCCCTCAGAGAGAAGAAATTGTCGTTCTACAAGACCGACTCGTTCATTGAGAGCTGTTACTTCTTCATGTGGGGCCTTCTGGCCCATCTGCCTCAAATGAGCAGCCTCAGCCATTGTCTTTGCTGCAGCCGCCTTAAAGGTGCTACTTGCTTCATCAAGACGCCGAAAGTCCAGTGAAGTGATGTTTTCCTTGATCTCAGCAATGTAGGCCTCGATCGCCTCTGCTTGGATACTCAGATTCATTGGCAAGGGTGCTTGTAAGGCATGAGTGCCAGCCAAGCGCAATGAGACCAGCCCCCAAAGCTGAGCCATGGCAACATGATAAGTGAAGTCTGGGTCTCCCTCTGTTGCCATCCACGTGAAGGAATCATAAACTGAATGATACACGCCATACTGTGCATCCCTGGGTGAGAACGCCATGTCCAGCGATGGGATGCCCAAATGATCGATGAAAATGGTATAATCCGAGCCTGAACCCAGAGAATACAACTTGCCACTCCAGTGCTCTGAGAGTGGCTTCTTGGATTCAGGATGTTGGACATGACCAAGGACGTCTCCGAGCAGCTGTGCTAGGGATGGCGTACCGGATGCTCGGAAGTGTGGTCCAGAAACTCCGGTATCCACATTGACGTAGGCCAAGGCCCGCCGCAAAATGCTCTCATGCACCTCACCCCATGCTGTAGAACCCAGGAGGCCATACTCTTCCCCACTCCAAGAGCATAGGTAAATTGTCCTGATGTAGGCTATCATTCCAACATGCCATGTCCTAGAGAAAGAACTGCTGCAAATTAGAAACACAAATTTACAAATATACCCTGGTGACTGCTCGCCGTGGTGAATATAGGAAGCTCCTACAGCCGCTGACTGCAAAAAACAAATCTTTAGATTGAAAGAAGACGAATGTGACCATGTATTTCAACATTATGTATCATTATGTTACAATCATTATGTTACAATCATCCCGTCAAATATACATTTAATATATATATATATATAATCTATATATTATGTGTGTGTTTTTGTCTGTGTATGTTGTATACATATAATATATATATAATTATATATATATATATATGGTCTGTTTGATCTGAATCCCTGTCCTCAGTGGCTTCCAACCAGTGCGCAGGAGCTGACCCAAACCCCTTGCAACTTCCAACAGTTGGGCTGTGCCGCTGTTTGGATCAGCAGCTCCATAGACCCAAGCATCTCTGTGATTCCCCAGAACAACTGGTTGGTCTAAATCAGCTGGCAAAGAACCAGGAATTGTACCAATGACATTCCAAACAGGCGATGATTGGAAACGGTTCTCGACCTTCACCCTCACCTTGTAGTGCCCTTTGGTTGGTCCAAACCTGTAGGTGATGTTGAGAGCCCCTCGAAAATTGTTGGGAGCTTCTTTGCCTCCCAGTGATTCCAGGAAGACCAATGCATCCCCGTAGGAGATTGGCAAGACAGGAATTTGAGGGATAAGTTCTTTGGAACTGAAGCCACATAGCTTCTCCACATCCATGCCATGAGGGCTGTATGCTCGAGTTGGATCTCCCGCACAAAGGGAAATGAACTGGATTGAACCACGTTGAACGCTGCTTTTTGGGCGCCATGGCCCATAAGGGTAAACGCTACCCTTGGCATAGCCATCCTCCTCCGGATCTGAGTAAATGATAGAAGCAAGAGCTCCTGCTTTCTGTGCATTCATGGCTTTGAGGCCTCGAAAGCATTCTCCATAGCGCATGAGAACAATACTGCCCTTGACCTCAACACCGGCTTCTTCCAATGCTGCAAAGTCTTCTGGCAGACCATAATTCGCATAGACGATTGGGGCAGTGACCTCTCCGGAAGGTGAGTATCCGTTGAAGGTGTGGTTCCTCCACCATGTGTGCGTTGTAGGGTCAGAATCCAAAGTATCCTCTGCAAGAGAGGCCTTTGCAACCATCTTGCCAGAGACATCCAAAAGTTCCAATGAACTGCTCACGGGGTAGGTCAAGAGAACCTTTTGAGGGTCTAGGACTGCAGCGATACCTACCTTTTCAAACGTCGTCTTCACATACTCTGCCATTTCCAGGTCTCCCGCAGTGCCAGCTACATGCGGCTTGCTGGTGATGAATTCCAGCGATGCCCGTGCAGAAGCATTGTTTGGAACTTTGAGGAATGCAGTCTCCTCTGGCGTCAGAGCCTTTCTTGGCGCTCTAAACAGCTCCGCGCTCAAACGATGATATGAGCCAGTATCATCCATCGTGCATCCGTAGCCTAGAAGTGGCCAAGGGCCAAAAAGAGGCCAAAGGAAGAGCTTGGCACATTGGCTCAGTCGGAAGTGGGCCATGGTGCAATTGTGAATTACGCCTGAGATTTATGAAGCTGGAACTGCCGCAACATATAAGAAACTCGGGAAATGCTTGGAGTGCTGCGCGAGTCCCACAGGGTTTATCCCCTACCAACAGCAAGATAAGGTTATCTTTAGTTCGCCAGAACATTGCAGTGAAAATGGGACAGAATGAAAAAGACTCTCCGCTTGTTTGTGAGCGCTTTTCTCCACTTGCTCGTGGACACTAGAGTTGGATGATTCGGAGATGTCTTCAGACTGCTATTGAACCACGTGATGAAAGTGAGGCGGGGGACTCTTGCCTTGGCTTGGGCAAGGGCCCAATCGATTCCAAGGGCAGAATCAGGCTGGTTTGTTGAACCAGGCTTTCCGCCAGAATTATTGAACCAACCAATTTAACAAACCAAATATACTCTGCAACACTGCGTAGGTTGAAATCGTATGCAGTGACTGCAGTTCTCAGAAGTAGCCGTCCGACGCTTTGCGCACAACTGGCCCTGCCCTGGCTTGGGCCTGTCCTTGGTGCCGAATGGAGATGAATGGAGTTACGGCTTACACACTTGGAGCATCCGTGAGCACAGATGAATGATGAACAGGGGATCATGTTCGGCTTCTGCTTCTGTTTCTTGTTCTTCCCCATCATCATCATCATCATCATCATCATTTTCTTCTTCATCTTCTTCTTCTTCTCCTTCATCATTGCTGTTGAGCAGCGATGGATCTCATTTTTGTACTGCACAAAGGCCTTTTTGAGAATCCCAGTTTCTCCTTGGCAGGACTTGATGTGCGGGCATCAGGCGAGTTGCCACATCTTGGCCGAGACACCTGTGTCCAAATTCCGCACCAAGAACCTTGTGACCACATTGGCATCGGAACGAAGCACTTCTTTCAGTGGCTGGAAACCTCCACGGCGTCTGAGGCATCTTGCAACCAAGCAACGGCAGAACGTTGCCTTCATTGCGGTCGTCTGCCGGACTCATGTCCGCATGCACAGCTGCCTGAACAGCGACCGTTTGCATCAATTGCAGGCGTCAACATTTGACTTGAGGCATCTTCCAACCAGCGCACTGCAGATTAGAAAAATGAAAATCTGCTGCCGCCAAGCATCTCCAGCACTTCCTGAACAAACGTAAGGTCATGCCGACAATAACGAAGGTACTACTCAAGGTTACAAGTTATAATAGTTTCAATGGTTATAAGTGTTATAATGGTTGCAATAGTTATAATAGTTGTAATTTATATTAGCAAGGTCTGAAGCCAACAAATTCGACGGTGGAGAACACTTTGCCTCGGCAAAAAGCTCGGGGAATGGGCACAGCTGGCTCCTCGCCTGCCAGAGAAGCTGACCGCAACCCACCACAAGTCAAATAAGTCAATGACAAGACTGATTCAAAAAGGATGCTCAAAGTGGACCAATTTGATTGTGCCTAGTTGTGCCTAGTCTTTCAGCATCCAAATTTGAGGTAGATTTATTACCTTACTACCGCAGGATACCATAATATGCAGAATTGGTGAATTTAGTTGCGTGCCGCCTCATAACGAAGAGGAAATAATGGAAATACCAACAAAAACCACTATAGATCCACATTAATTATCAACTACTGGTACAAAATTTGTGTCAACTACTTTTGGCAAATGGTCAATCCATCTGACAGGCATGGACAGAATCCAGAGAAGCCATTCATAGGCATTCATTGCCCCTCAGAGCGGCTGGAAAAAATCGCAACACACCGACCGCCTGCTTGTGGCACAGAGGTCGGAGGTGCGCGAGGGACGGCCTGCACTGCCCAGTGCACTTGTTGGGTGCTCAGGTCCTTGACAACCTCGACTTGGGCTTGCGGCACTGCACGCTGCACCGATTGATGTTCCCACTGTGGAAACAGCCGCCGTGAGACAAAGTACTTTTCCATACTTTGGCAAGACCTAGTTGAGCTGTGTTTAGCTACAGCTATGGCAGCTATGGTTCAAAATGTTTCGTTTCACCTTTGTTGCATTTGTTGCATTCTTCCTCACAAGGAGTGTTGGATTTGGAGGGTCCAAGCCACGGTCAGCTGAGCATCATCCTGGTGACGTGTGCTGGGCTCGGGCTTGGGATCAAATCATCACTGGCAGCGACCCTCCCTGCCTCCCAGTTGTAGGCCGCTTCAAGGGCAGACAACCTGCAGTAGTGGAGACCAATGGCGAATCTTCCATTCTGCAAAGCTCTGGCATCTGAGATACTGTCACACTTTTGGTGAGAAATGATGAGAAATGTATATTGCCAAAGGGTCGCATAGCTAATTATAAATGCATGTACAGATCTATTGCAATGTGTATTCATATGCATATATATATATATTGTGTGTGTGTGCGTGTTATATGTGTATTTCTATGTATATATATATATTTATTTATTTATTTATTTAATTATATTTAATTTATATATATATATATTATGATATATTATGTAATAGTATCCAAGTGGTAATGATAAGACATGATGAGCATTGGTAAGCCGTATGCATCCAAGATGCAGCCGATGCGACACTTTGAAGGACGAGGCCGTTCTGAGCAGCTTCTCGGGGTCGTATTTGCGAGTCCTGAGTCAAATCGGCCATAGCATGCACTGACACAAAATTGATGATACACGATTAATAGCGACTACAGTAATGAACTATAGAAAACCAACTGTTATAACCAAACTGTCACTTGGTTGGGTTAGGAAGAAATCTGCGTGAAACCGTGAAACGGTGGTTTTTGCCGGCAAATATTTATGAAAGTTTCCTGGGGAAAAAACTTTAACCGATTCTGGGAAATAGCTCAAATCTTGATGCACTATGAGTCAATGAAACTACATGAAACTACGATAGACTGACAGACTGCCAACAACTCCAGATACGGCCGGCACTTCCAGTCTTACTCGTTTGCAGATGGTCTTGGTCGGATGCGAGTCAAGTTTCTGGGCGAACTTTTTCAAGTAGCTCAGAGCAACACACCTGAAGGAGTCTTTCTGGTTTTTCAGAGAAACGCCATTTGCGTCGCTGCCCTACCAGCACACTGTGGCCGCACCTGGATTTTATGACATTCTGTGCATCTCAAGTCGAGGCACGTGTCTATTCGTTCCAGCTCATCCTGGATATCGCACAACAATGCCAAACCAATCTGCACGATGATCCTCCACCCAGCCACCAAAAATCCTGAAAGCATCTGCCACTGCGATCCACTGCGGATGTTGCACCACTCTCTTCACTACAAAGCCCCAAAAGGACACAGCACCATACAGCAACATACAGCACAACCCAATTACATATCCGATTTCCCATTGGTCAAGGCACTGTCCCAAATACGCCGCACAACCGGCTGAGGGAGGTCACTTGCATATAAGGATAGAAACCTTGCAGCAATCAGGAGCAAAAAGATTAATTAATAAAGACAATCTAGAATCCAGATTTAGATACATAATAAAGAAAAATAAAGATACGAAGAAGCATGAAGAAGCCAAGCAGAAGCCTCCCTTTCAAACAGGGACGACAAATGATGACAGCCTAATAAAACAAAGGCTCCTGCAGGAGCATGATTTCGGAAGGCCCAAAAGAATCCAAAAGAATCCTCTAGCTTCAGCCAAGCCACCATTGAATGGCGTAGTATTCTGAATTGACTCCGTGCATTGTCAGTGCCTCATGAACCTTGGGAAGGAATCCCTCCACAATGCGATCGAATTGCCAAATGATGACCTCAATGGCAAGCATCATCCAGAGCAGGTCTGTTCTATCATGTAATGGGATGAAATGTTGTTGACTTACATGCACCTAGGAAAGGCTCTAGTCTAGCCACACGCAACACTGGCCTGGACGTTTGCATGATGGATCATACTACCAGTTGTGCTACAGGATGTTGTACTGATCCGCTGCTCTCGGATTTGAGTGACCACCTTCCGTCAAATTCCCTGTGGCAGCTCCCAGTCCCTCAATCAGGCAATGCCTCATAATGCCTCGCTATCTTCCTTTCTAACCTTCAGCACGAGCGACTCCCAGCTTCGGAAAGTTTGGCCGGTACAGGTCCTTGGAAACCGCCGAGTTTTGGCCACCCGTCAGAATCGCTTCTGGTCCAAGGTTTGGTGATCTCTTAGGCAACTTGATGAGACTATTCAAGTGGCAATAACAGCACAGTTTCTTCCCAAACTGCAATCCCAGAAGCCGTTCCTTGAGCCTAGAGCCTAGGGCTTTTTCTCAAAGTATGAAAAAGTAATGCCATGTAATGCCCTAGAGTCTCGGTGAAACACCTGCTTCGTGCAGTTTTAAACAGCAACCCGCTGATATATGGTCTAGCTGATCCCCGCAACTGTCTTTCAGCGAAGGCTATGGCTCAAAGATAAGGCCCGTTGACCAAACTGTTTAAATCCTTATAGACCTGCAAAACATACATACCCCATCCTCCCTCAAAGTCTCAGGCATGTGGCCACAAGTGAGTGCCGAAGAAGCAATGCCAGTGAACAATTGAAAACCACGGATTCGTCTTCAGGAAACACCTGACAGAGACTAGGTGCACACAACAATCACAAGGTAGCACTTTGGTCACAAGGAGCAGCATGGAGAGCCCATTCATACTCTATCAATTTCCACTGCATCGAGCGAATTCAAGCAGACCATGTAGGAGGGAATGCATTGAGGCAACCACCCCGATCAAGGTTGCCACGACGAAGTTCAGACTTTGACCTCAAGAACCAATCCTCTTGGTGCAACATGGGTCACTTAGTTGCTCATTCAATCCGAAAGAGTAGCTTTACCATCCCTGCGGCGTTGCAAACCCTAAACCGCACTCAAAGTTTCGGGCAGTATCCAACATCCTCCAACCGGATAGCTAGTGCACGCAGCAGCCTGAACATGACCGCCACATCTCCAAAGTGGACCCCGGTTGCCGTAGCTCTGGTGGGAGCTAAATGTGAAAATGGCTCGAAATTCGAAAGAATGGCTCAGATCTCGAGAAGTATCCCGAGCCTGAACAAAGCCAATTGCCCCTTGCCCTGCCGCTCTCGGAAGAGCTCTTCTTGCGGAAGTGTTCTGTGCACATCACGCCTAGAAAAGCTGCAACTTCTCTCATTGCTCTGGAAGACGCAGGGCGTCAATCAGCGGTCAGAAAATAGTTACCAAAGCAACATATTGGCAAAGACAATTTTGATCAAATGATAAATGATAAATCATCATAATATAGCATCAAAATGCATCAAATAGATTCAAATCGCCTGATGGCAGAGTCAAAGGGGGATGTTCGATCACAAAGTTTCGCCTCGGAGATCAGCCAAGCAGATTCCAACTTGTTCGAAAACAATTGATTATATATATTGATTTTGATGATTTTGGTGGCACATGACAAGGTTCCATGTCTTTTGGAGACGAGAATCATAGTCATCTTGGGGAGTTCCTGCACGCTGCTGCAGGGTAATGCCACCCAATAGCAACTCCTGGCGAAGAAACACAAAACTTCGCCGACGGCCACAAAGTGATGCACAAGCCAATCTCTGCAAACTTCCGCAGCATCGCAACATACGCTGCCTGCCCACTACATCCAGCGCTGCCTGCCCACTACCCAGTCCTTCCAAGCTTGCCCCCGATGGTCTCCCAAGTCTTCCGCCCACAAGGCCTGTCTGCCAAGGGGAGTGAATGGGAGCAGAGCCAGCACCGTGACACCGAGGGTCCAAAAATGTCGGTTGCCAGCCTCCATGACGGGCTGTGAGAGACCTCCGGGCCTGGAGTGCGCTCACACACTACGGCTGCGTTGGGACCTGGCGAACATTCTGAGGAACCAGCAGGCCATCCCGCAATTCGTCGCAAGGATCACGAGCAACTGAGGACAGCCTGCAATTTTGAAATGGTCTGCGCATATCTGCACTGGATGGACTCTCCAACAGAGCGACGTCACTAACACGCCATGCCAACTTCCAGAAAACATGCTGGGCCTCCTCCAGTTGCTGCAAACAGATCGGCATCGCCGGGCCTGACAATTCGCTCGGACTATCTCGGCTTTCAGATCTGTCAGCAGCACAGTGCCCTGACCGCAAAATCCGCAGAATCATATAGAATCATTCACAACCGGACCTCAACCAAGTTTAGGTTGGACAGGAGGCCCGTTCGATACAGAATGGACCACTCGGTGTCGGGCCCTGCAGGACACAATGACAGGACGGGATGCTGCCAATTTCAAAAAGGAGGACCGAAGCACAAACAAAAATATGCAAAAATGATATCAATGATTGTGTAAGAGATTGCATGAGCTGGGGAAATCAAGTGCATGGCCTTGGTCTTCGGAAACATCTGCCGAGGCACCAGCCATCTTTGCAAAGCAAGTAAGATGATATTATATTATATATAAACAAGTATGCTAAGATATGCGAAGTCTGAGTGTGAGTATCTCAAATTATAAGGACTCATCTGAGGTGAGCAAATCATCAGAGAAGAAAGTGTCAGATGTGTCAATAATTTGTGAAATGCCACACTATTCACTATTCTGAATTCCAAAGTGTATAATACGGAAATCGCACGCAGAAGAAAAACAGGGGCGCGCCCACACAAACGGAAGGTTCCTGCCATTCTGTTGCTTTGGAACCTAGCTTTATGCAGTATAGGTGTTTGTAGTCGATTTGGTTATCAGCTACGCGCACTACGTTCAAAGAAATCGCATGGCCTTCTTGCAACTTGACTTTGTGAAACACAGCTTGAGCCCAAATCGATGGTCACATATCGAGACCCAAGGCGGTGCTGGAAGATGTTGAAAGGAGATGTGGGTCTTATGTGTTTCCTTCACACCACTTCAGCAATGCATTGCAAGGCGAACCTCTTGGCACCATGCTGACGGAAGTGCATCCTGCAGCTGCTGCCGCGATTTGAATGCCAGAGCATGAAGTCCAAGGAAGAAGGGAACAGCAGAAGCCACCAGCATGTCCAACAAAATAAGCTGCTGGTTGACAAGTGAATGAATATGTATGAAATTTGTATGAATGCATTCAAAGTTCTGCTCGCAGCTGCTTCGCTTGCTCCCACCTCAGACATGGTTTTTTCAACATTTTTCAACCTAGTTTAATCTTGTTTACCCAGCACGCTGACTCTACTTTCCCTATTAGCCGCTCCTGTTTCCATCTTTTGCAGTGCCATTCTGTCATGAGAAGCCAGAAGCTCCCACAGACTTGCACAACAATCTTGTGTTGGTCCTGACTCTTTTCCAAAGCGTGAAATCATGCCGTTTCCCTCTCATGCCATCGTGAAATGTCCATCATATTGAATCATATGCATCTTTTTCTCTGAGGTAAAAGATGGAACATGACAAATAGAAGGCCCATTTGGGGCAATCTGAGAACTGAGATATGGACTGTGGCCCTTCGCTGCCGGAACTAGCGCAAACAAAAAGGCATGCTGCGCTGATTGCACAATTGTGGTGTTCCGCTGAGGACAGAACTTTTGAACATCAAAAGAACTTTTTCAAACTACAAAGTACATCTAAGTACGTCATATTACGTCGAAGGTTCATCCCCAATAAGATCAATAAGAACAGCTGCGGAACTGGCTCTGTTCACCCAGCCTCCGTGGATCCAAGCAAGTACGTGAATGGCGCCACGGCAGGTCCGCTCCTTCCAAGAGGGAGCTTTCTGAGCATCTTGGGTCAGCTCCCGACACCTACTTTGAGCATCTTTGAGCACTAGAGCCTGATTCTTAATTCATGAGTCCTAATAAAGGGTCAAGTCAAAGGGCGATGTTTACCCATCTTATTGAACCCTTTTTGAAGTTTGATGAAGTAATATTTGGCGCCAAATGACCGTGCACAGGTAAAGCAGGAAAGGCACGTCTTTTCCAATTCGCTTTCCATCTGTGTGGCCTTGATGGTCACTGCAGCTCATCTGTGAACTCCAGGCCTTCAAATTTCTGTTCGTCTACTTCTTGGAAGGCTGGCTCTAGTAGCATGTTCCCTTTAAGATCAAACACACAGATTTTCGTGGCTGTGCGTGAGCCAACTTCCAGAACCTTGAGGGCGGCAAAAGTGTCGTTAGTACCTGGCACCTTCCGAACAGCCGCAAAGCCCCAATCAGGCTCCAGCGGGCCTATGCGTAGCTGGTCTATGATGGAGAAATCTTCAGTCGCCAAGAGGAGTAGATTTGTGCCGCGGGTCTCATCAGCCACCGGACTATACGCTTCCAAGCTGGCCTTTCGAGGTAAAACTATCCAGCGTTTCAGCAATGAGTCCCAAATGATGGCTTCGTGCCAGAGGTAGCCTGGACTCCGAACCCCAACGGTCGCCCGCATAGCTTCAAAGGTCTTTCGCCAGTCCAAGCTTTCAACATGCCAGTTCCGGTCTATTTGCTTAACCCATTGTGGATTGTAGTGCTGGATGCGTCCATCATCCCCGACCCATTCACGGCCCATGCTCCCAACGATCAGGAAGCCGTCCTGTGTCGGAGCACCAGAAACGGCTCACATGTCTCAACTGCGTATTGGATCACTACTGACTGACATAATGATGTTACAATGTGTTCTATGACATATGATTATACACACCCACAGAATTGCATAGATGACCATGGGATCACATGGTTTACAATCGGAATTAAACGCAAAAATGCGCAAAATGAGAATGTGTCATAATGTGTCCTTCACGGTCGCCCATTCTGATTTGAAAGGCTTGGCAGATCTGCCATTGCCGTCCGACAGAATTAGCCTCTGAACAGCTTGCGAACCAGCTGGATCCACTTCAAAAACCACTCCCGTAATATCGCCTGGTTCAGGGTGCCCGCATGTGCCCGCTGACCGGATCTGCGCAACATACAGAACATATGGTCATTTTCTGTGCACTGTAATGCACTGTAATGCACTGTAATGCACTGTAATGCACTGTATGAACATAGACGAAGCACCCTCTCCTGGGGTACAGACCCTACTGTAAGTCCCACGACGCTCATTTGTCCCCTTTTGATCCCTTTTGGATCTCTTTCGTTATGTCTTTTGATGTTTCTTGACGATTTTTGGATGTCTCCCAGAAAAAGCTAATTGTTTGACTTTGTATCTTGCTTGCTGCCATGCCAAGATGCAGAAAGCAAAAAGCCGGCCCTCATAGCGCACCAACTCACTGAGCTCCATGCTACGGTTTTTCACGGACAAAGTGCTCTCGAGTCGCGAGGTATTGAACCAGTCCAACCTGTACAAACCAGTCCCAGACTCGAAAGTCAGAGCACCTGCGATCTGGAAGGATGTGGCACAAAATGGCACAAGCCTGCAAGATTCTACAGGCGGCACTGACAAATGGATGTCAGAAGCGAATTCCAAAATCCATTCAACACACTTCAACACACATACACACGTGACATATTGCGACATATGTGTTTCGTGATGTTTCGTGCGCGTAACCGGCGTAACCTCGTCGAAACCAGGCGTGCCATTTGAACTCCTTCAAGTCTCTGGATGCTTTGTCCAAGTCAGACACCAATGCAAAGTCAAACCTAGGATGTGTTTCATCGCATGAGATGACAAGGATGAGCATGGGATACAGGTGTTTCAATGCAGCCAACCCATTCTAGATGTTAAAATTGTTTTAAAAAAACAACTCAAGTATAAAGCATGACGAACACCATCCAACTTTCGCGAATGCCCCAGTAGCAACCTCTCTGTCAAACCCACCGTTTCCTTGCAAAGTGTGACAGACTAGCCACGATTTTGTTCCTGATGAAGCGCCAAACGCCTCACAAGGATGGTTGGGGCTAGGCGATCTGCATCAAAGCAAGCTTCAGAATCTGATGTTTATCTTTCGTTATCTTTTGAATCCTTTTGGTCACTGATTAGGTGCACTTGCAAGTTGAAATGGTGGTTGGATTCCGTGGTTTCCCATCTGCTCCTCACAGTTGTTGGAGCATGTTTCTGACAGTTCAGCTTTGCTGGAACTTATCAGTGCCCAAACCGCTGCAGCTCTGCAGAATGCCATGGGCAAAGGCTGGATATGATTCATGCTTCTGCCCATTATTGCTGCGCTATTGAATAGTGTGTCAGCTGCTGGACATGTGGTTGGTACATTTTTTGCCGTAGTTAGGGTACTTGGTGGTCATATTATGTCATGCTAGCTATTAGCATCTATTAGCATCTATTTTCATCTATTAGCATCTATTAGCATCTATTAGCATCTATTAGCATCTATTAGCATCTATTAGCATCTATTAGCATCTATTAGCATCTATTAGCATCTATTAGCATCTATTAGCATCTATTAGCATCTATTAGCCAGTAGATATATAATTACTGACAGTAGAAGTGTACTGTACTGGACAGTATGTCAGTGACAATGCGCTCATGGTCATGGCACCTCATCCCATTACCTGCCGTCAGACGTCGTCTGAAGAAATGGCTACAAATGGTTCCACGGCAACGGTCCACCATGTCTCAATTTAACAGTCAGTATATCAGAAATCAAATTTCGTAAAAAATGATATAAGGGGCTTACAGTTACGCGCCATCCATATCATGACAGCTGAATCAGAGTCTCCTTCTTGACACGGTGATCGCACTTGGCCTCAGCTTGCAAATCCGGAACGAGTAAAAAATTGTCACATGGCAAAACCAGCTTCGATGCTCTGTGAGCGTGGAATTTTGACGTCTGGGGGAGCAGCTTTGGAGGCGAACCTGACACAAATAAAGGACAATTAATTACAAGAGATCCCAGCAAGTAACAGTATCATCACCTTTGCTACCCATGGGACCGACATGCTCACGCATTCATCAGAAACCAACAGCAACCAACCACCACAGAACCAACAATCCGACAACGCTTGGGCACCAAGTCCATCATCCCGCCAGGTGGGTCAAGCCCCTGCCATGGGCACATCGGTCATTCGCCATGCCACAGCTTCGGCAGTGACCAGCCCAGGTCACCTCAGGTGCACCCGCCTGCATCATATCGCTGCTCGTTATGATGTGGCTGCTTCTGCCAGACCTGGGAGCAGCATCAACAACTTTACAACAGCTTCACGGTCCGTCATGGGCATCCGTCATGGCCGTCATGGTGGAATGTCAAGTGTCCTTTTTCTACAAGCTCTGCACGCAGGTTGGGCATGTTTGGGCGTGCAGGCCAAGTCACTGTCCCTGTACGAGAGAAAGCCTGGTGCATAGCCTAGCATCAACCCTGTCTGATATTCCAACGGTTCCCTCCAATGCCACAAGTGCAGGAAAACCGCACATTTGGCATTATGCTGTACAAACATGGAGGAGGCAGGCATTAAAGTGAGTAATTCCCGTGCTGCGCTTCTGCGACACGGTCGCAGTGAAAACTTGCAGCTATGCAATAAAATGCCTCAATGATGGAGACAATTTTGAGCTGTACATGTTCTATCGCCGGAATATTGTACGCATTCTGAGTGGTGCAGTTCGAAAGGCGCACTGCACTGCAAGTCCGATGTGGTTTGAAGGCATACGATATATATATTTTGCCTGTCTTAGTAGATTGTCTAATGATAGAGGTTCGTCTACTCGACATGCAGGATGAATGGTTACTCTTGGAACATCTACTCTATCTTGTCACATAGTACCAGAGCTGAAACATAATCATCCTTTTGGCCTTCTGGCCATCAGCAGGTTTGATGTCCATGAGGATCATCCCTCACAATGAAAATGGTGTCGCCCGGATTACTTCGAGCATTCTCCGCCTTGGAACACTTTTGAGTCCCGACAGGCAAATCACAACAAACCAGGCATTCCATCAATCAGATCAGAGGTTCACAAGACCTTTTTTTGCTGGTCAAATATGGCCAAACAACTAATCACCTCCAAAACGCTGAGCCGCGAGCTGTTCGAATTCCGGAGATCGAGCCACGATAAGCGCGCTAGCGCAGCGCGACAACTCCGGGGATTCTTCCCCCCTGCTGACACTTCAAAGGCTCAGCAGAATTCAAGGAAGATAAAGCAGAATTATGTTTTTTTCCCGAGAGATCCCGAGAGCGTCTGAGCGTAGGGTTCTTCTAATGGTGGGAGTCTGTTATACATTTCACATCTTCACATCTTCACATCTACGCATATCATCCTAACATCTTCACATCTTCTCATCTTCACATCTACACATATCATCCTAACGTCTTCACATCTTCACATCTTCACATCTACACATCTACACATATCATCTCAACATCTTCACATCTTCTCTCTCTCTCTCTTTCTCTCCCTCACTCTCTCTCTCTCTCTCTGTCTGTCTGTCTCTCTCTCTCTCTCTCCCTCGCTCTCTCTCCCTCGCTCTCTCTCTCTCTCTCTCTCGCTCTCTCTCTCTCTCTCACTCTCTCTCCCCTTCTTTTTCTTTTCTCTCTTAAGGCCGCGGGCGGTGCCGACGAGGCGCCACGAAATGGCCACCCTTTCGCACGAAATGATGTTCGATCGTCAAAAACTGAAGTAAAATTGCGATTTGGGCACTTCCGCAGCAACGCTTTCGCACGAAATGAGGTTCGATCGTCAAAAACTGAAGTAAAATTGCGATTTGCGCACTTCCGCAGCAACGCTTTCGCACGAAATGAGGTTCGATCGTCAAAACTGAAGTAAAATTGCGATTTGGGCGCTTCCGCGGCAACGCTTTGGCACGAAATGAGGTTCCGTCCTCAAAAACTGAGGTATAATTGTGATTTTGAAGTGTCCGCGAAAACCCTGTTGCACGAAACGGGCCCGCGTGTGCCAAACAGATGTTTTTTTGCGAATTTGGTCGGTCCTGTTAAAGGATCTGTGTAAAAGTGTCTGCGTGTAAAAGTGTCTGTGTGTAAAAGCGTCTGTGTGTAAAAGTGCTGTATGTGAACGTGTCTGTGTGTAAAGGCGTCTGTTTGTAAAAGCATCTCTGTGTAAAAGCGTCTGTGTGTACAAGCGTCTGTGTGCAAAGGCTTCTGTATGTATGAGCGTCTGTGTGTAAAGCGTCTGTGTGTAAAAGCGTCTGTGCGTAAAAGCTTCTGTGTGTAAAAGCTTTTGTGTGTAAAAGCGTCTGCGCGTAAAAGCGTCTGTGTGCAAAAGTGTCTGCGTGTAAAAGCTTCTGTGTGTAAAAGCGTCTGTGTAACAGTGTCCGTGTGTAAAAGCTTCTCTGTCTGTAAAAGCGTCTGTGTGTCAAAGCGTCTGTGTGTAAAAGTGTCTCTGTGTAAAAGCGTCTGTGATTAAAAGCGTCTGTGTGTAAAAGCGTCTGCGTAAAAGTGTCCATGCGTAAAAGCTTCTTTGTGTAAAAGCGTCTGTGTGTAAAAGCTTCTGTGCGTAAAAGCGTCTGTGTGTAAAAGGTTCTGTGTGTAAAAGCGTCTGTGTGTCAAAAAGCTTCTGTGTGGAAAAGCGTCTGTGTGTAAAAGCTTCTCTGTGTAAAAGCTTCGCTGTGTAAAAGTGTGTGTGTGTGCGTGTGTAAAAGCTTCGGTGTGTAAAAGCGTCTGTGTGTGTGTGTGAAAGCGTCTGTGCGTAAAAGCTTCGGTGTGTAAAAGCGTCTGTGTGTGTGTGAAAGCGTCTGTGCGTAAAAGCGTCTGTGTGTACAAGCGTCTGTGTGAAAGCTTCTGTGTGTAAAAGCGTCTGTGTGTAAAAGCTTCTGTATGTAAAAGCGTCTGTGTGTAAAAGCGTCTGTGTGTAAAAGCTTCTGTATGTAAAAGCGTCTGTGTGTAAAAGCGTCTGTGTGTAAAAGCTTCTGTGTGTAAAAGCTTCTGTGTGTAAAAACTTTTGTGTAAAAGGTTCTGTGTGTAAAAGCGTCATGTGTAACAGTGTGTGTGTGTGTAAAAGTGTCTGCGTGTAAAAGCGTCTGTGTGTAAAAGCGTCTGTGTAAAAGTGTCTGCGTGTAAAAGGGTCTGTGTGTAAAAGCTTCTGTGTGTAATTAAAAGCTTCTGTGTGTAAAAAGTATACGAAGGAAACGATGCAAACTATTGTCTTGTAATATATGGTCTTGATACTATTTTTCTCGTCTGCCTTTAGTACATCCTTGATATATTGTCTTGTAATATAGTGTCTTGATACTAGCAGCAGAAGACCTCGCTCCTCTACGCTCTCGGGCCATCTGTCGTCTAGTTTTCGTGAGATGGTTGTCACCAGGTAATACATGCATTGGACTGACCAATGGCCTCTCTGCACCTAAAGGCTTTGAAGCCATTTAATTTCTGCCCCCATTCTGTCCCCATGCCAAGATCATCTGACATCACAGGTCACTTGCAAGGTCTCGAAAGCGGCGGGCCGCGACTGCAGACATGCCAAGCTTCCTTGGAGCAAGAATTCAACTCACTTTAAGGCCATCATTGCCTCCATTGCCAATTAAAACGGTGAAGGAAATTCAAGTGGCTAACACGGCCTGACACTGTCACAATCGAATTCGAAAAACTGTCAATTATCAGCTCGAATTCAGTACAAGATATGGACTGTTGGTTGGCCAAAATGCTCTTATTATCTATATCAAGGTGTATATATATATAATTATCTATATGTATATATAATTATATAATATATTCATATATATTCCGATTCCATTATATTACAAGATCATTACATTGCAATAAATTCTGCAATAATCAGTCGAATTGAATCGTGAGAACGCTTTCTAACCAAGAAGGTGCCCGGTAGAATTCCAGATATCTCTGGAACGTCCTGGTTTTGGCCCATCCGGCGCGCTACCTATGCCTTCAAATATCATCAGCAATATCTTTCGGAATGTCATGAGTCATGGGGACTTTCGGATCTTTCGGATCCTTCGATCCTTCGTGCAGCAAAGAAGGCTTCTCAGGCAGTCCAGAAAAACTGGATGCCATCATTCCCGGATGGTATAGCAACAAAGAATAACAAATGAATAACAAAGATTCTAATATTGCCGAGGTGCATGTTGACTGCATCAAAAGTCTTAGCCACTTCCGGATCTGAGAGGTACGGCACACAAGCACGAACCATGTCGTGCACACCTTGCTTGGTTGGTCTGAAGCCAAAACTCTTCAGCGTTTGTCGCTGCTTGGGTAGGGCGAGGTCTGCCCTCCCGGGTAAATGGTAATAGCCTTTTGGATCTTCATACCTCACGTTGCAGTCTGCCCTTGCCTTCAGTTTTCTGATCTCCTCTTGAAAGGAAGGACCACTGAATGCAATAATCAGGCTCTGCAGCATCTCCATAATGGCAACTTTCGTCACAGGCTTGCGACCAAACCCTATACATGGATGACTATCTTTGCCATCAGATCCATCCACCTGAATGGTGCTGAAAAGTGCCTCGTTGATTGCAGCAGCGTTGACATAGATGTCAGGATCGCTGTCAAAGGCTTTGAAGGCTTGCAGCATGTCATGAACACCTCGACCGGATGCCTCAAAGCCATAGTGTGGTATGATTTCAGCCTGATAGGATCGGACGAGTTTCTTGAAGTCAGACCAGCAGCCGGCATCATTTCCTTGGCAGGCTTGGTATCTTCTGGAGATCACGTGCAACTTCTTCTGAAAACCTGGTGATGTGAAAGCCTGCAGCAAAGACTGCTGTAACTCCAGAGCCCTCTCCTTGCGTGAAAGACGAGCTCCAAATTGCAGCACTCCAAAGGGCTCACCCAGCTCGCCAAGCTCTTCAGCTCGGTCAGAGTCGTCAGACTTTGATGAAACTGGCGAAGGGAATTCAGTAGTGGTAGCCGAACCACACCGCACAAAGTATTCGTGAAGCCCTGCGCTCCACCCAACCGCTGTAGTTGCGGTGCTCTGGCTGGAGAGAGAAGACTGTGCAACTTCTTTGACTGCATCCATTGCATGGCCATCAGTGCAGATTTGGGCAGGCCTGTGGTGCCTGTGGCTATCCCTCTTGCCCGTCGCTGCAGGAGGCTCCAAGCAATTCCGGAGAGATGCGAGCTGCTCCATTGAAGTTTGTTTCCAATGCACCTATCCCTTTGAGCCAAAGAAGCTGCAGCGGCGCACACAGGTAGGCAGGACACCTCATTGCAAGAACGGTGTAAATCGGTGTCTCTCTCTCTCTCTCTCTTCATGCGTGCCTACTGTGCCTTAGTGTAATTACATCAAGAGGATCCAAAAGGTGACATGCCACAGGCTCCTCAAGTATCCAAGCATGGTACACAAACTCATGACATCCCATAACTTTTGCTGGCCTGTCATTGCCAGTCCACCTTTGTACAAAGCACTCTGCAACGACTTTGGAGAGGTGCCATCGCGTGCCCATCAGAGAGCCGTCACTTGCATGACAATTCGATTCTCTGCCTCCTGCTCAGTTCCACTCTCTCCCACCAAGCTGCCGATCCAGGCCTAGCTTCTCAGAAGGCCAGTCTGACTCTTGGAATTCAAGAAACACTGACCGGACCACAAGTACACAGTCTACAAATAAATGTGTAGACATGTGTAGGCTGTAGACATATATGTAGACATGGTATGGGAAATGCTCCAAACACAAAGGACCTTCTGCGGGCTCTTGCAGCCAGGCTACTTTGAAAAGTGGTACTGGTACATCTGTGCAGCGACTCTCCGCAGCTTGTGCAGCTGACTGTGCACTTTGTTGTTGTACTCAACGGCTTGCCATGCGATGTCATTCTTATTACCTTGCAAGGATTTTAACGAGCAAATTGCGTGCGAGTCATGCAGTCACATCAGGAATCAGAAAACATACTGTAAGTCGTTTTTCTATACCTCTTCGCAATTCTGCACCAGGCTGCAAAGCAACTCCATGAAATTCACGAGCCAGGAGGGATCTTGACCTTGGCAACGATCCAGCTCTCCTAGCTCTCTCCCTTGCACTTGCTGATTGGCTTAGCTCGGAGAAAAGCGAAGTCTGGTGACATGGGAGAAATTTGACTCGTGTTGCTGACTGTTAAATAATGTTAAATAGAATCCGTGAACTCGAGGCTCCATGGGCTGTGAATGCTGCCATCGTTTCAAACATGTTCAAACGATTACCTCAACTACATGGCGTCGCCCATAAGTCTCTTCCACAAATATTTAGATTCTAAGATATGCAATGATATGTAATGGATGTAGACTAGATATTTGACATATATGGGGAGAGAGATGCGCATTCCATACTTTTTGGCGAACGTGCAGATTCTATGACCCTATGTCTGACGTTCTTGGATCCTTAATCCGTGATCCTCGACTTGTCAAGCCACCAAGGCCAATGAACCACCACTGCCAAGCAAATCGCCGGTGCAGGGGGCTGGTTTGTAACGGCATTCGGTCCACCCGACCTTGGGAACATTGCGGGATGCTCTCATCCCTGGACCAAACAGTTGGAATATCGGAATATTTGGCAATTCTGCACAACGCCACACACCACCCTCAAGTCTGAGCCACGAACCCACTTTGTACGGGACATCGACTTCAACAAAACCTGCCAAACAGATCCAAACAGCTTGAATCAGAAAGAGTATGAAAGAGTCAGAAAGCCAGTGATACAGTGATACATGCCGATGTAGCAGTAGTAGCTAGTGCAGTCGAGCATCCATCGCCAACATCTGCCAAGAGCACCATCCTTGAATCAATGTCAGTCAACTTTTAAAAAGAAACTTTTAGTGCCAACATGTGCCAACTATAAGTGGATGATACAGTACTGTGTGCCTGTGTGCGTTTGTGAACCCATGATTCTATAAGGAGAACTAGCAGAATCGAAAGCGATGTGGGGAAGCACTGGTACAATACTTGTATACACTAGCATAAGTTTCCTGTTGCCACGGAGCTGCTCTTTGCGCTGGTGAACTGCACCCGCAAAATACGCATGATGATTGTAAGGAATGCCCAAGTTCAAGCTCTCCGCATAACGGACGACTCCAGACTGCATGAGAGGCTCCAGAAAGCCCAATCTCTCCTGCCCCGACCAGAGCCAGGCCTTAGATATCACGTATATTCGCGTATCTTAGTAAAAATCTTATCAAGTCACATCAAATCACCCAAATCTTGGAGTTGAGAAAAACATGAAAAAACGTTGTTTGGAGATGCCGGATGGCTGAGAAACATCAAGCTTAGCCCACGAGGAAAAAGAAAAAACGGAAAAAACGGAAGAAAAACATGAAAATATATGGGAAAATTGGATCAAGTCGATTGGTGTTCAAAATTCTTCCACAAGTATCCGCTGATCTTCTCACGGTTGGTATCAATTTGTAACTCCAGCATAGTCTACTTATGTCAGTGTCATCTTACCAGTATGTCTACTTTTAGACTTAGTCTACCACAAAGGTGACAACCAAAGATGCCAAGTGGCATATGCACGGAGGCTTGGCAAGAAGGCAAAAAGAAGCAGCGGCAACAACAACCAGGGCATCAGGCTTCTGTACAGCATGACAGGCTTGGACTCTCGCTTCCTTATCACAGCTGTACCTTGCACCGTACTCATCGATGCAATCAAGGAGACAATGGCCAAAGGATGGAGGAAGGCGTAGTTGCCTCCAATGAACATGCCGAAGACAAAGATCATGATGAAGACCGACGCAAGAAGGCGGCCTGGAACTTTCGCAGGAAGTCGCAAGAACCACTCCTTTCTTTGAAGCAGCTGCCGGTGCAGTATGCCAAGGGGGCCCATGCTGAGCACGAAGCTCAATAAGAAAAAGGGCACAATACACTCACAAAGATCTATCGCGAACCACCGCATTACCGAAAGCATAGCTTGGGGCGTGTAGTTCTGGAACGCCCAGGAAAGCAAGTTGGGCATTGGTTGCGTCTCGTAGTGGTCGTACAGGCAGGTGAGAGTTTTCCAGCATGCACTGCCGCGGCGCATCTTTAAAAGGCCAGCTGCCAGGAAAAGCCTGAAAGCTGCCAGGGTCATGGACAACTCGGCCAATATTCTGCACCAGTCCTGGGCTGAGGGCAAGTTGAAATCGTGCAAAAACAGTGTCCCGCAAAGCAGCTGGTGTGCTCAGCCGGTCTGAATCAGTAATATCCTGTTGGTAAAAATTGAGGGGCCGGTTTGGTATACCATCTACAATCATTTACCTTTAAAGGGGTTTCTGAAGAAACCCCTCTAATTATTCATCAACCAATGGGAAAAGGACATCTATGGTCTGAATACTGTGAAAAGAAACTGTCTTGCAGCCTTGCATGTGAATGATTCGGACTCTCAACTCTAGTTGCAGGTTGGACTCAACTACCTGGCTACACTTTCGAAAGCTTGCACTGGACTTCGATGGGGAAGTTGATGTCCAGAGGATATCCCATGCGAACGCTGATGATGCAATAGCCTGAATACAGAAGCAGCCAGCCTGTTCTGGCAAACTGAAGGGTGTGACAATGCCCTCCAGACTGTTTGCGATTGCAAAACTGGCAGTTGCCAAAACATGTTCAAACATGTTCAAACATGTTCACCAAAATTCACCAACATTGTTGGGAACATGAACAGTCGACACCTGTTTTGGGCTTTGCCGAGATCTTCGGGATCTGAGGGCTGCATCAGCTGCTACCTGGTACATCAGCTTTGGTGTATGCCCTGAGATGGGCCCGGAGCATGAGACCCAGAATGCACTGAGAAGCCATTAGTATCATTAGTTCTCCATTGTGAAAACTGAGCCAACTCACAAAAATAAAGCAGGCTGGAGGGTGTTCCCCGCGCCAGCCTCCTTGTGAACCGCAGGCTCTTCATGTCCTTCTGATTTTTGAGCACTTGCCTGCGGACCAAATTAGTGCATGATGATAATCAGGAGACATGGAAAACAATGGAAAGCCATGGAAAACATAAGCCAGGCATGGCCAGGCCATGTGACACATTGTGACACATTGTGACACCTCCTGCAGAAGCCACTGCTGGGTGGACGGCTCTTCCTTCAGGAAAAGAAACGGACAGGCATGTGCCGGTGCACTGTACCAGGGATGACCGGCTGAACTCAATCTTTGCACCTAGTAATTTGCGATCATTATGCACAAATATGCACAATCTATTAGTCTCCTTTTTCTCTTCCACGTGTTCAACTACTGCTGCTTCACCATCAGACTCCACCTGCAAAGCCACTTTGACATGACAAGTTGTGCAAGCTAGCTCAGGTGTGAAAGGTAGGTGCCCTTTAATTTCAAACCTGTTTCAATCCTGTTCTTCAGATCTTTTTGGATCAACAACCCCCCCTCTCCGCATTTCAGCCTCAATATCGTCGTAGAGAGTCAGAGTGACAGATAAGATGCAGGTCAAAAAGCCAATTTCGTCTATCATCTGGTCCCACCCGAAGAAGAACCATTGACCGCCATTCATGCGCATTGGATGCCACAATATCCAGCATGCTGCCAGAGCTGGCCAAAACCAAGGCCTGGGAACAAATGCAACACCTCAATCACAAAGCCTTTCTGTGCCATTGCCAAGAGCGCTTCGGATCCCTTGCGAGTGGTTGAACATCACCGCAGAAATTTCACAATGTCAGGCCTCAAGACAATAATCAGTGCAGGCAACAAGGCGATCTTGTTCATCGCAATCAGCTCAGAAGATTCCCATCCCCCATCTGGTGGGGTCAGAAGCCACATTACAGGCCCATCGATCACATTCCTCAGCAGGGAACCCTCCCAAAGGTGGCCCATCTGATAGGAAAAAGCTCGCACATGTTGACAGCGCCAATATATATTATTATAATCAAGTTCTTCATTCCGGACCAAAGGAATGCAAAGAAGTACACCAAAGCACATAGCCGGACAGCACAACTGTGCACCTCACATCAGCATGAGCTCCTTCAGTGTTCACATGTGTTCAAGTGAGTTTGATTATGAGGGTGTCCAAATGAAATGCACATTGTGGTTTGTCACTCAAGAACTGAGCTCAATTGGCCTGCACAGACTTTAGCTGCAGGCCGTCCATCATGGTGACTAATTGAGCAACCCAAAGGATGGATTGAGGAACATGTACTAGCTGTGGAGTGCTGTAATTGCCTGGGTTTAATCTGCTTGCTGGTGGATTGAAAGGACAATGCATAATGATGCTCCATGAACAAATGGCTGGTGGGATCTTGCGGACGAATTTGTCAGTGAACCGTGCAAGATCTGAGTACTGAAAAGCTGGTTAGGACCGAAAGTTCCCAGAGCACACGAAGAGATTCTCAGTGGGCAGAGCACAAAGTGATATTTTTTTTTTAAAAAAAAAAGTGCTGCACAAAATATGTTCCACCACACCCCATCACTTACACATCTTACCGACACTGATTTCTGGTGTGTTAATTTCACTGAGCTTCCTGCGAGGACAACCGGGGCGCCATTGGGAGCCTCAAATCTGTCCCGTTTTCAGATCGCCGAAATCTGCTCCGGCGGCTCCGGCATGTCAAGATACTCTCGTCGTGGCTACACACTGTGCAGCAAAGAAGCTCTAAGTCGATCTTCTGCCTAAAAAACGACAAAGATCAAGATCATTGAAGATCATTGAAGATCATAAATTCACAGTGATTCACATAGATTCAAGCAATTCAAGATCACACGTCCTCAATGTCTGCGGTTTTATCATTGAAAACTTTGCAAACAAAGTGACACGTTTGCTCTCGGTGGCAATGGGCATCTCTCCGGACCTCTCAGCCAGGAATCAAGTCGAAAGGTGCACAAACGTGCTCACTTACCATACATGCTCCATGTCCACAGAGTAGAGCTTCAATGGCTGTTGGATCAGAAAGCTTTGATGGATATTGATGGATAGTGATGGACCGTGATGGATATTGTAAAAAGAATGTAAAAAGGCATGTGTAGAGTGACACGTCGCTGCACCTCCCGGGTGGTCAAAAGTCAAAAAGTTTGCTTCTATTCACGGCATTTCACGGCTCTACGGCTCTCCGGACTGACAAGGCCCAGACTTGCGCCCATTCCTTGCATGGAGCTCGGTGAAATGCTAAGCCATTGCGAGGCAAAGCAGGAGAAAATCGGAGAGCCAAGCGTTGCTTGCGCCGTCCATCGCGCCAGTGGAAAGATTTGAACATGCTTAGACTTTGAGGCTGGACTCGGCTAGATGTGACACATGTTGTACATTCACACCCTACTAGCATCTTCATTAAATATTGAATATTGACTAGTCACTTGCCACCATGAAGGGAAAGTGGTAAGCCGGAGCAACTGAGGGTTGGCCGGTGATTGAATTACTTCCGTACTATCATGGCTCAAAAGGGCGGCATGGAACTCAGACAGAGCATGCCATGTAGGCGCTGAACAAATCTGTACAGGCTCAAGGGCTGTGAAAAATGTCCTATCTTGTCTACAATTTGACAGCCGGTCGAAATCGCACTTCCCCTATATTTTCCCAGGTCAAGGCCTCGTTTGTTGGCTGAATGCTCTACAAAGCCCCAGTGTCACACTACCAGTTTTGGTAGTGATGGGTTGAGACTTGCCCGGCCTTTGCACTGAACTGATGCAGCCTGTGACACCACTTGCAAGCCTCAGGGATCTCTGCAGGAACAGCTGCAGCAATCCTCACCTGGCCATAATTACCCTGTGGAAGATGTCAATGTGCGGTTGGTCAAACCTGATTGCTTAAAGAATGTTCTGATAAGGTTGTGATGACGATGCCAAAGTAGAAATTTGATGCACAAGGTCACATCATCATGCTCTACCTCCGACAAAGCCCGACTATCGGGCATGATTTACAACGACATCCAGTCCATTTTGCTCTGCACTCTTGCAGGAATGCATCACCATTTCGACTCATCCAATCTCTAAGCTCTCTCCACTGCAGCACCTTTGGCACTGACATGCTCGGACAATACCAGCGGCAGGTTCTTACAGATGTTTTGGCATTTTGGCCTTCACCCTGACGGCTCTCTAAGGACTCAAGTCTGCCTACAGCCACAGCAAAGCTGCCATGGAACTCTGTCAGGGTGCTAAGCGCACCCACATTCATGCGTGCACACCACGTGGCAAGGCCGGCAAGACTAGCAGGTTGAAGCACAAATGCGTCACCTCAATGCCATAGTTCTCCTGGATATGCTCTCCGACAACGTCACGTCAACGGTTCTGCAATGTGCTGCAGCTGCTGGGCAACGACCTTGATCTTTGGCATCCCTACACTTATCTCACAGTTGATCCCTAAGAGGAGGGAATGCCATGGGCAAAAGAGCGGTGAGGCGCTCAACATTTCCGACTTCACTCCATGGGATGCTCCAATGTCCACGAATGACATCGTTCAAGACCTCCGAAAACTGCTCACCTTGAACGCAGTGACAAAACATGACAAAACATTACAAAATAATGTTTGCTAAATGATGCTAAATGTATTCAAATGCTGATTTTATCCGAGCTTGTTCATGAGAACTCATGTTGCTCAATATTCATGGCTCTGTGTGAGAAATGAAAATTGAAGACTTACAAGGCCTATTGAGGCACAGACGCGCATAGTTCCATTCAGCATTACCAACTTTCCGCTTCACTGCCGAGAGGAGATACAAACAGCGCAACTCCTCAGGGAGCTGATTTCGATTCTTGCGCTGTGCAATGAGAAACCTTAAATGATTCGAGCTGCATCCTAGCTTACCATAGCTTACCAATATGTCAGGAGAAAGGACTGGCATGTACGAGGGCCTATGTTGGCCTACAGGATGCTACAGGACCTACAGGTCTATATGCAAGAGAGGATCGAGAAAGAGGTCGCTACCATTCTCATCCGAGCGTGGAAGCCCACGTTCGTCTAGAATTGCCGCCAACTGGGGCATGCTATGCAAATAGATGGAGGAGTTTAGGCACGGGTGAGATGTCCGACACACGTGGTAGTCAGCTCCGCAGACCCAGCTGAATTCTGCTCTGCAAGCTGAACATGTCATGTGGCAGCATGCATCAATGCGTTCCGTCGGCACGCCACATCCGGTGCACGTTCTGTAGAGGGCTTGAGCCAAGGCTTCTTCAATCAGGCCACACACCTCAGCAAGCAAATTGCAAGCCTATGCAGTATGCTGTGCGAGGAAGAGCTAGGCCAAATTTCTGTCTGATTCAATGTCTTAAGATGCCCCTGGTCTCCCTTCTTCTGCCAGGAGACAAATTGAGAAGAGTTCTCGTACTTCTTTCGCTGCTCGTTCTCTTCGCAGGTCCATGGTCGGTGTTCTGCAAGCGAGCCTGTCATGGGCAGGTGCAGTGTACAGTATGCTTACTGTAATTGCATGTTGAATTGAGTATCGTCTTGGATCACGCAGTGTTGCTCCCAATCATTCGCACAGCTTTGCATCTTCTCCGGACAAGATGCAGAATGCACAGAAGCGCTCCACACTGCAACTTTGCCGAAGGCATTTTATGGCATACATCTCCTCCAGCTTCGGAGCGTGAAACATTCAGTGTTGATTTTAGACGATTTTCATGTTCCGCCAAAGTGAAGAAAACAGGGCATCAAATCCTATCTCCTGGATTCATCAAAGGCACGCCCCCCGTGCGCCCTGGCACGCCCTGGTCCTCTTGCTCATTGCATAAGACCAGAAAAGAGCAGCCGGGGCATTTTGCCACCAGTCTTCCGCTGTCAAATGCCTCTTTTTGCCACTGAACTTCCACACGAAGATCCAAATACCTGGAGACCAGCCCACAGGGCAATATTGGGGATTGGAGAGATCCGAAACGAAAAAGGAGATCTACCTCTACATCCTTTACCCACATAGAATGGATGGGAGGGGCTAACCCACAGCTGCAACAGAGACACGGATGAGCAAGCATCTGAAAAAATCACCCATCACCTATCACGCTATGTAGATGTATTGTGCCTGTGTATGTGCAAAAAATGTGCCCACACAGACATCTATTGTATAATTCTGTGTATGTGTGATTGTAGCATATTGTAGCTATCACATATGCGCATACGCATGCAGACACGAACATGTCTCTCCCTCTCTCGCTCTCTCTCTCTCTCTCTCTCGCTTGCTTTCTGTCTTTGTATATGTGTGCATACAAGAAATATACAAGAAATATACAAGAAATATACTATGTTATATGCGTGTGTATATTATATACCGTATAATATATGAATATAATATGTTTATGAGTCTGCGATGATCTGCTATGTACATGGTTCTGAACGAGCTATGAAAGTCTGGAGTGGTACAGATAGACACTGTGACAAGCCGAACATACAAAGATCGGAAGGCATTAATCTCAGCTGCTTAGAATTTAGCTCTTTCATGCTCTTCCTCATCTTCCTTCGGTGTCAGGTGAGCGATGCTATCCCTGCTATCCCATGTGGATCCCTTCCCCGAGGCCCAGTCTTTGGCCTTGAAAACATGTTGTCCCCAACCGCTCTGTGAACGACTCCCGGGGGGATGACTCTGCCCAAGTCTTTGTTGCAGGCTGGGCAAATACTCATCTGCTTGTCATCCACTGCTCTTTCAGAGATCTTCACACCCAGCCCATGGCCCAAGCACTCAAAATGCAGCCAGCAAGAACAACGCATGCGGCGGCCAACGTCTCCTCTCCCAATGGGACAGAAGCAAATGGCACAATCTTGACCGTCCCAAAAGGGCAGTTTTTTCTCCATGATCCAGTCATCCACCGAAGCCAGGTCTGAACTCAGAATCTCCAGCAACTCATCTGCCAATCCACCTCCACAAACACTGCGACGTGAGCTTGGCAACATTTGGATACATTTATGCAACTTCATTGTTGGGATGTGACTGCCATTACTTCAGCTTTCGGTCTTGCATGGTGTAGATTCTACTAAGTACATATGCCGCCATTTATCCATGGCTCTTCACTCAGCACCTGCAACAATGAACTCCAGCTGTTCAACGCCGGTGTCTTTCAACCGTAGCTCCGCCCACAGCGCACTGCAGGCATCTTCTGCGCCTGAGGTAGCTGCAACAACCGAGCAGGGAAACCTGTAACAGTAACAACAGCCTGCTTCGTCCTGCTTCCCAAACAAATCAAACAACATCAGTCAACATCAGTCAGCATCAGCATCGCTTCTTAGATCTACTTAGCGAATCCTAATCTTAGCAACACCTGCTACACGTACGCTCCTCTCATGTCCCACCTGGATGGCCCCAGCGCCACCGAGGATCACGAACAATAGCGTCAACGACCTTTGTGACTCAGGGCAAAGTCACACTGGTAAACAATGGTAAACATCCACTGGATTCTCTCTCTCTGTCATGAGCCATCTTAGTTTCTTCATTCTTCCAGGGACATGCCTTTGAATTCAATTCATCATGATTGGAGAACATGTTGCAATCTGGCCTGGCTTTGGCTGAGAGATCCCTGCTTGGCCCGGTCCACACAGTCGAACCAAATGATGTTTTGGAGAATGTTGCCCAAAGGTGGGATCTCATGCTGCAAAGCCTCCAGACCACTTGCTATTTCATCTGCCAAGCCTGTACGGATGAAACCCTCTGCATCCATGCTGCAATCTCCAAGCTCCTGCCAAGGCCAACGCAAAGCCAGCCACTGGCGGGTTGCATATGCGAAGCGAGGAAAGTCATCTTCTAGAGCCATTCGCAACTGCTGTCTGCTCATTTTTGGAGGTGTGTCATTCACTGAGATTTTGCGAAGCTTTCTCCGTGTTCCCAGGTTCTGGTTCACCTGCTCCATGTTTACTATGTCAATTGTGTACTGCATGTTCCTGGCAGAATACTGAAAAGAAGAGACACCACAAGTCTCGTTGATGCGCAGCCGCTGTGCCAAGTCTTCTTCAACTAGAAACCAGCCCATGTCCAGCTCCACTTCCCACAGTACATTTCGCAAAGGCCGTTTCTTGCCAGAGCTCAGGATGACCTGCTCCATCAGTGTGAAATCAAACAGGTGCTTCTGCTCGTTGGTTGCAATGTACTCAGCTTGCTCGACTCCACTTTGCCATGCCTCCGTCAGCCAATTTGATAAGCCCCTTCCACAAACAATCCAAGAACCTCCTCTGAAGAGCTCCCACTGGCAGTTTGTGGCCCTGCTCTTAGCCGCCCGGTCATTGAACCAATTGCGCTGGCTCTTTTCATTGCCAAGTCGGGTTTCCGCGGCGGCTGTGTCCCTTATGGGATCTCCACAGCCCGCTGTATCCACTGGGACCACTGGGTTCACTGGGTCCACGGGCAAGCTCTTCTCATCAGGTTTCGCACGCCACTCGAGGCAGTGATGACACAGATCAAAATCGCAAAGGTCACATCGGTACCAAAGCAATTCCTGCGCCAGGGACACAGCTTGAGGTTCAAGTGAGGTTCAAAGAAATCCTTTGCATGATCGTGTAGGAGTGGCTGATACCAGTCACCCGGAACCCATGCCTTCGCACGAGACTCGGCATAGCAGCCATGGCAACAAGCATCGCGAAACTCTCTGCTTCCTCAGCGCCACCATTTTAACCCTGGTTTCTGCTTTCTTCTTTGCTTGGATTTTTTTGGAGTTCCAGCCAAGTGAATTGCCCTGCTTGCTATCAAGCTTCTTCGGAGATGATGGCCTGCCATACAAAGAACCTCCATCTTTGCAAGCTCTACCTAACGAAAGTCGTGCTGAGAGGCTCGGAGGGAATGTCTGAGCATAGAAGAAACCACCCCCAAACAACTGACCTCAACTGACCTTAATTCAATTCCATGCCATGATATGCCACGATGTGCCACGCCTGGGCGTACGTCAGGATGCCCTCATCCACAGCTCTGAGCCTGCTGGCTTCTGCCATTGCATGTCTCAAGGCATCTGGCTCCTTGGCACCATGGGGCATGGTAGTGTGGGTACAGTATGGTACAATATGGTACAGTAGTATGCTTAGTGGCAGGTCAAGCATGGCCAAGAGATGCCAAGAGTGTCTTTGCTGCAAATGAGTTTCCCAAATCTCCAGAGCAAGGTCCAGTCTTTCAGCAGCAGAGAGCATGTCTAAAAGAAGTTCCGCTCGGACAAGCACTTCAATCAGCTGTGGGTTCTGCTGCCTTGATTCGTGGCATGAAATTCATGCCGCACACTGAGTGAGTGTTGTCACATCTTGTCACGTATTGTCAGCATTAGAATCCTTTCTCCCAAAACTAAAGTCGTTTGAGAGGTGTAGGAACTGCATGCGGCCAAGGATGCACTTCCCGGGCACTTGCGATTGCTTCGCTCAAAGCAGATGCAGTCACGCGCTGCACTTGCGAGAGGCTGATGATATCCTCCAGCCTTTCACTGGGGCACAATTGGCAAAACTGAGAATGAAAAGAAGAAGAAAAAGAAGAAAAAGAAGAAGAAGAAGAAGGGCAATTCACATGTCTTGGTATGTCTTCAAACTGCTTCAAGATTGCAATGCCGCCCAAATTGCCTTTCCAGCGCTTGCATCTGCATGAAGCGAGCTTCTGCGCGCTGGATAGTTTCCAGCATCTGCACCTTGAGCGTTTTGGCCTCTTGTAAATTTTGGGACAGCAAGGGCAAGCTGCTTCCTGACACAATGCCACAGGATGCCACAGGATGCCACAGGATGCCACAGGACTGTCTAAGAGAATCCATTAGTCCGCAGGGTAGGTGCAAGAGCTCAATCTCTGTGAAACCACAACAAACGGCCATTAATTCTCCTGTTCAATGGATGACATGCAGAAGCCGTCCTTCAGTGGCTGCTTCCAACCTCAAATTCACCGCCTTCCAATCTTCAAGGATCGGTGCAAGCTCTGCAACTTTTTGCTGTACCTCATAACCACACACTGCATCTGCAACATGCGAAACACAGAGCACAGAAAACTCTGGGTTCTTGCACCCGGAATGACATCTTAAAAATCCAAGAAAGAAGCAAGAAGAAACCAGTTTGGGGACAGGTCAGGGTACAAATGGTGCGTCAACTGCTGCTGCGGTCGCAAGGGCCGACTGCAGCTCTTGGGCATCCGCGGTATCTGTGGCCGCTTCCAGCCCTGCAAACGCGTCCAAGATTGCCGCAGCTTCCCTGCAGAGTCGGGACACTTTATGTAGTGAATGGAGGAGCAAATAACGTTTGGTCGTCGTTGGGATTTTGCAGTGACATGAGATAGGCAATGTGGAGAGTGTGGCAGCATATGGCAATGTGATGCAACATGCTGTTTCTCCCTCCGCATTCACAGCCGCCTCATTGAAGCTGAGTCAAGATCCTCTTTGAAGGCATGACGTGCAGAACGGAGGCGCCCCACGCTATCTCCCATCATTGCCAAGTGCAGCTCACAAGTCAGGCACACCAGGAACCCACAGTTCCCACGGCAACACCAGCATTCTACAGCCTTACCTGGTGCACCACACATGCTGCAGGCGCCAGAAACTTTTCGCAGTACACAGCTCGCTTGACAATCGTTGCATTTCCGGGCAGCTTCAGCCTCGTACACACTCAGCGCACTCACGTCCTTCTTGGAGACGCTCGAAGCGCTAGAGCCACAGCCCATAGCGGCAAGTGCATCATGCTATGAAGACATTCTGCTTCAGCAACGCGCCTATCCTTTTTCATAACATTCAACTCTGAAAGAAATGCTTACAGCGCAGATGATATGCAAATACAAAACAATACAAATATATTAATAAGTATATATAAACCAAAATCACTTTTGTCTGCGTTGATCTGCTCTACTTGGATCAGTTCTCTCCACTTCACCTCTATGAGAAGTCTTTATACTACCAAACTAATCACGGTCGAAAGCCTCTTGGGAAAGCAAAACCACCTGCGCAGATCAATGACATAAAGAAAGGCTAAGTTCTGCTGAGATCAACACATTCCAATTGCACGTGGATGCCCTGTGTTTCATTCGCTATCATTCGCTACCTCCCTGTGTCAGGATTGGGGTATGCACGCTGGCTGCCTTCCGTAGCAGTGCTGCGTAATCGTTTCTCAGGCACGCTCTTCGGAGTCAAACCCTCATTCTCTGTTACCCATCATTGCCAGATATTGCCAGGGTAAGTCACGACCTCGTGAGTTCAATATGCAAGATAAGCTCCCCATGCGCTACTCCATGTTCAAGCAGCAATGGCAGGCAATGATTGACTTTTTCCTCTGTGTTGCTGACGCCTCTCCAGTCCAGACACTGCTAACATCTGCTGACAGATTCAGCACATTGAAACTAAACCAACCTTTTTCAAACTCACATTTTTCACATGTAGGGGTGGATGGCTTTGATGCCGCTCCTTGGGCTCAGAGTTTCTAAGAGAAACAAATAGCACCGAGCGACAGCAACAGCAACAAATGATAATAAGAGTGACTATATATAGTGACTTGCGAATTCATTGATTATGCAATTTCAGAATGATATTGAATATTATTGAAAATTTTGACACTACAGGAGAAAGATTCATGTGTGGTAAGCTAACCAAGATTCAACACTTGCTCATAGGTCTTCACATATGTGGCATCGGCCTTGGGCTCCAACACCATCACCTGAGACAACAAATGGTTGAAAATGTCGAAATATGTTGAGCAGCTGCAAGGTACATCGAAATGCAACGGTTATTGTCTGATCGTCCATGTTGGCTCCTTTGCCGAGTCGCCAAGCTAATTGGCCGCTTAGTTTGACAAGCTGCACCCAATTGGTGGCGCGAGGAGACATAACAATAGTACACGCCCTTCTCCTGGTTTCAAACTTGAGAGCAGGCGGAGGCGGACGAAAGGTAGTGTAGTGGGAGAGGAGTGGTGTCAAAATGCTGCGCCCCTAAGATGATACACCAAAAACGTTTTTGCGCAATCTAAGATGATTTTATCCAGAGCATGACTGCATGATACGGTGTCTTGTGCAGCGTGAAATGATGCACGAAAAGGGATTTATTTAAAAATATTTAAAACCCCTTTTTAAGACCCCTTGCAGCAACTGTTATTGAGGCTGAAGCAAACCAATTATGCTGGACTACAGGGACATCTCCCTTATGGAGAGTGTGCCTCTAATGTGGGGGCCCGTGACCGCGTCACCCGTGGGAATTGAACCCATGACCATTTTAGAGGGGGCCCCCCCCCCCCTATAATTGATATCCAATACATAACGGCGAGAATTCCACGTTTGACCCGGGCTGGCTCCCCAATACCCCCTATGCTTGTGCTGAAGCACGGAGAACTCAGGTAGCTGACGCTACCTTTCGTGACAATTCGGCACTTCTGACACTATCCAGCACCATCTGTACCCTCAACATGTGTGTGTGTGTGTCTATGTCTATTGCCAAAACGCATATCGTTACATTATATTAGTCATCTAAGTCCATTCTGCCTGTCTGTATATTTTCTTTGTCATCACGCGTAATTTTATACAGTATGTGTGTGTGTCGGTGTTTCACTTATTTAGTATTTGTTTTTTCATGTTTCTTCATTATGTTGATGTATATGCGTAGGTATCTACAATATATATATATATGTGTGTGTGTGTTGATATATAAATATATAAATATATAAATATATAAATATATAAATATATAAATATATATTTATATATGTTATGTTATATATTTATATATTATATCAACATAAATATACATTGCATTATGTATATATACGTATAATATATATATATATATTATATATTGCTATACCCCTGTTTTGTTCATAGCTAAACTTTAAAGCGTGACAAACCTGCAGGCTAAAGGGGGCGGCAACGCCTGCGGCAGAAATCTAGAAATTGTGGGCCAAAATAGCGGGCCACCCTCCAGCCACTTTTCCCCGAACTAACTCTTGCAGCTCTCCCAGGCCCACCCCCAACTGTTTCCACCCAGGTTCTCCCAGGAAATCCTGGAAATCCCGGAAACCCCACAAAATCGCAGAAAATAACACCCAGGTTCTCCCAGGAAATCCCGGAAACTCCACAAAATCGCAAAAAATAACACCCAGGTTCTCCCAGGAAATCCCGGAAACTCCACAAAATCGGAGAAAATAACACCCAGGTTCTTCCAGGAAATCCCGAAAACCCCAAAATCGCAGGAAATCACTAATTTCCTGGGAGAACCTGGGAGAACCTGGGAAAACCTGGGAGAACCTGGGCGAACCTGGGAGTTGGGATTGACCTGGGCAGCCTTAGGCGGGGCGACCTGGACAGGGTTAGCCTGAATAAACCACGCATATGTAAACCAGAGCAGAATTGGATAAAACACAACTAACGAATAGTGCTGAGCCAACACCGTTTTGATGTGTATCCTGCACCATTCAGAAACCAATTTTAACACCCAGAAACCCTCAAAAATTAAAACCCATGCCCCAGAATCCTGATTTACATTATAATATGCATTACAGGTGTTTATCAATATATATATATATATGTGTGTGTTATTATTTATATGGTTTATATATACATACTTTATTATTTATATTTTATATACAGTATATATATGTATATATTATGTATGTATGTGAATATATGTATATTATATATATGTGTGTGTTTTTTCCATTTTTTTCCCCCACATCTTTGTGCGGGGTTCTTGTTTTTGATTCTGTATCCCGCCGCCTCGTCGTCCTCCTCGTCCTCCTCCGCCGCCTCGGCGTCATCCACCATCTTTCACACCACCATCTTTCACACACCAACTTTGTCACCGCCATCTTTTACACACAATCTTTGTCACCCACCATCTTTCACACACCATCTTTAACACACAACATCTTTCACACACCAACTTTGTCACCACCATCTTTTACACACAATCTTTGTCACCCACCATCTTTCACACACCATCTTTAACACACAACTTTGTCACACAACATCTTTCACACACCAACTTTGTCACCACCATCTTTTACACACAATCTTTGTCACCCACCATCTTTCACACACCATCTTTAACACACAACTTTGTCACACAACATCTTTCACACACCAACTTTGTCACCACCATCTTTTACACACAATCTTTGTCACCCACCATCTTTCACACACCATCTTTAACACACAACTTTGTCACACAACATCTTTCACACACCAACTTTGTCACCACCATCTTTTACACACCATCTTTGTCACCCACCATCTTTCACACACCATCTTTATCACACAACTTTGTTACATTACACAACTTTGTCACCACTATCTTTCACACACCACCTTTGCCCCCTACCAACTTTGTCACACACCATCTTTCACACACCAACTTTGTCACCACCATCTTTTACACACAAACTGTGTCACCCACCATCTTTCACACACACCATCTTTAACACACAACTTTGTCACACAACATCTTTCACACACCAACTTTGTCACCACCATCTTTTACGCACCATCTTTGTCACCCACCTTCTTTCACATACCATCTTTAACATACAACTTTGTCACACACCATCTTTCACACACCAACTTTGTTTTGTCACACAACATCTTTCACACACCAACTTTGTCACCACCATCTTTGACACACCATCTTTGTCACCCATCATCTTTCACACACCATCTCTAACACACAACTTTGTCACACACCATCTTTCACACACCAACTTTGTCACCCACCATCTTTCACACACCATCTTTGACACAACATCTTTCACCACACCATCTTTCTTTCACACACACAACTTTGTCACACACCAGCTTTCCTCCACCTCCTCCTTTGTCTTTCCTTCCTTCCCCGTCCCCGCTACAACATTTGTTGCTCATTATTGGAAGAAGTTGACTTGTGGGGTTATCCGGTCCTTTAATTATCATATTATATTATAATTTATAATGCATTATATGATATTATATTTTATATTATGCTATACTATTTATAATATATATATATGTATATTGTGCGTGTGAACGTATAAATTTATGTGTATATATATATTATATAATTGTCTGTGGCCCAGCTGCTGGCGACAGAGCGTCAGCCCTAAACAGGTCAACTGCGGATTCGAAAGCTCTCAGCCCAAACGTGTTTCAAAAGAAGGCTAATACGCAAAGCACACAGCAAATCACTCCTCTGCCAGCAGAGGAACATGCGCAAAGACATCCTAAGGTGCAGGCAAGGGTACAAACCCAGAAAAGAGGCTGCGCGAATACCTTCTGGAGTCTAGCCCTTTGACTGAAGCTTCTGAGGGAGCCACCATGGGGTAGATGTCGGCAGCCTTAGTCGCAGCTTCTTCGATGTGACGTTGGAAGCTATTTGGGCAATTTGACAAGCAGGTAAATCAGGTAAGGTACAGACCAGGAAACAAATTCCTTTCTGACCTTTCCGCATTGCTTTGGTGCACTCTGGCACCCCTCGCCTGAGAAACATCCGCGCTATTCCGCGCTACACACAACATGTCACAACATGCAAGATCCACATTGCAAGCATGCGCAAGCAAGAATACTAGGCACGCATCAGGAATGCCAGGCATCTAGCCTTGTCTGCTTTTCGGAAATAGCTTTCTTCAGAAGCTTCAACGCACGGTCCAACAGTTTGTCCTTGGGCAGCCCAGGCAACAAGGTGAGACTCACAGCTCACATTTTCCATGGTTGGCCAAGTTGCTGCAATGAGAGGGTCCGCCAATGGTGAAACGTACAAAGCCTTGCGAGGCTCCTGCCAACAAATCAACATCAAATGTCACATCATGTCAATCTGTCTTGGTCAGCGCTTGCACTCTGTACTCTTGCAATCCCGTTGTGATCTCATTGTTTTGATCTTGCGGCTGGTGCGGCTGTGAAACCCTGTGCTTGCAAGACTGAAAAGCTTTTGAGCCCAAGTAACTCAGCTAAATTCAGCTAATGCCAGCTGGAAAGCTGCAAACACATCAGACCAAGCCACTGAGATCCCCGCAAACCCACGGCCCCCAGATTTGAAATCGGTCGGATTCGGTCGGATTCGGCCGGATTCAGTGGGCCTTTGGCTGATCTTGGCGCTGCAAAATGCTGAAAGAGAACGAAGAGAATCACGCGTAGACTGTGCCAGTGGCACTGGGCCTCTTTGCCTCTTCCACTGCATCCCAAAAGGCACAAAGCTCAGGTCGACCATGTGGAGTTGCTTCAGCCGTGGCGCCACCAGGAAGAGAAGCGTTCAGGACAATGTTCCTGGCACAAATCAAAGGGCTACCAACATATTCAGAAGCGATTCATTGTTTGATAATGTTTGGTATATTTAAAATATCTTAAAACGATCGTTGTTCTTGTTGTTTGATTAGATATCATGGGTAAGGGCAGCAATAATGGTTTTGTGGCACTTTTTTGGCTATCATGTGGCATACATGTTCCCGCCATATGTTTCTTTGAACGGCAGTCATGACAGCCTTGATTGGGATGTAGCTTGACACTTTTAGGGACGTCGCGAAACATGTTGAACTCCTGCCTACTACTCTGAAACCCAGCCTTGCAGCGACGTCTATAGTCTATATAAGTGCATCCAAGCTGCTGAGTGACTTCCCCACTTTCAAACTTTGGCCAGAGACGAGTGCCGCAGATGGGAGAATCTCGGCAGTTTGGATCGCCACTCCCAGCCACATTGGTCCAAAAAGTGCCCACGGTCTGTGCAAAATCCCACTCCTTGTCATTGAAGTATGCTCGGTAGCCCTCGTGACCAAAGCGACTGGGGGCATAGCATGCTTCACAACGCTCCAGATGGGGGCAATCTGGGGTGGTCAAGCCCCAAATGCCACAGCAGCTACCATCCTCCATGAAGTTCGGCTGGCCAAGTACAAAAGTAACCTCATCCTGATGTGCAGCTCCAAGATATGGCAAATGAAAGTTGGGTACCGCAGTGCAGTTGGAATTGCCAGTGTACCTCAGGCTGCCAAATGAAAGAGCGCAAGTGGAAAGGCTTCTGAAAGACCATTAGTTTTCCAACTTTTTCAATAATCTGCGCTGTTTGCTCAACTGAGCCCCCAACCAGTAGTCAAACCGATAAGCAAAAGCAAATCCCGGCCGCGCTTGGTTGAACCAGGAAGCCCGCCGCCGGATGCCGCACAGCATCTGGTCAGACTCCACGTTACCAAGCTGGTGCACATTCCTGGGAGACTGCTGGAAAACTTTCCATGCATCATCCTGTGATACTGTCATCGGTACATCTCATGGAAGGCTGTGCAGTCCCTTAAGAACAGCTTGTCAATTGCAAATGCAAAACGTTAACTTGTTTGTGGCGCTCTCAGCCCGCGATTCTATTAAGTCATTCCATGTAATTATTCTAATCGAAAGTGTGTTCGACGGAGTCACCTGGCTATGCTGTGCCGGGACATTGATGATTTTCTTGTAACGGCGCACCGAGGACTACGATCCCTGTTTGGTCGCCACATCGTCCCAGTTTTGCCACGTTCAACTTTGGAATGACATAAGACATTACAAGACGTACGCTGCAACCCCTACGTGTGGCCAATCCTCTGACATGCTCAAATCCCTGCGTAAAGCTAGCGTTTTTGTTGACTTTCCAAAACATCAAACCCTAGGTCTGGCGCGGACATGTGTGCATCATACTGCAGCCGATTCAAACACAAGCAGGATGTATGCCTGGGCGCGCATGTTCGTGAACATTGTGATGATTATGTGGTTTTAAATGTGGTTTTTGTATGTTTTTGTCACGTCTTCACCTTCTCTGGGGCGCTGACTTGATACCATCCTTGGAGTCTGCGGGATACAGTTTCAGGGCCTGCTAACATTGAAACGAAATCTCGAAAGGCATGGAAAGGCATGGAAAGGCATCACCTGGCACATGACAAGCCTATCCAACACAAGAAATTCAGAAATGCGCAAAGCCGCAGAGCCTGCTTCACAAATTTAGGACCGACCCGCGTAAGGACTTCTGCACCTCAGCTGTTGAGATCTCGGAGGAGTTTCACCATGGTTCACCAAGCGGGACAAACGAGCGTGTCTTCATACATGTTCTTCTGGAGCAGCATTCGTGTCAAATAGCATTGGCACATATTGGCACATATTTCCACACAAATCGTGACAAATCCATACAAATACAGAAATCCACATATTGCACCATATATTGCATCAATCATATTGCCACCTGACACATCCTTACACATCCTTACAAAACATTCTGTGTTGTTTGAAAATGTTTGAAATGGTTTTACGTGGCCTCGGGCTATGTGTGCTTTGCAATCAAGTTTCCGTATGCCATCACGGAGAGAGGCTTCAGGGCTCCATCAGGATGATCATTAGGTTGATCCAAGCCGTCCTCGGCCAAGGGTGCCATAACAGCTCCATAGGGCCATAGATGGCCATAGGGAGACATGAAAAGAAAATGTCGCACCATGTCGCACCAGGTACGCATCCCAACAGCAACATGCTGCAAGAATCAGTTTGAATGGCACTGCCTTTCACATGTTCCCAACATTTCCCAACATTTCCCAACATGTCCCAACTATCTGGGCCTTGGTATGGCTGCGGAACAGGAAGAGATTGCTGTCGTTGGTCTGGGCTCCGAGGACTATGGTGGCGTCATTGACCATTCCTTTTCGCAGCAACTCCTGGCAAAACATGAAGGTCTCATGGTGATTTGCACGGGTTTCAATGATGACTAGATATGATTGGCAATGTCTGCATGACTATTAGGGGTGGATGTTATTGGCCGGATCTGCTCCAAGCTCCTCTGGTGCTAGGGGGAAGGTGACGCCATCTGATGTAGGCGACCACCCTGCAACGTAGGTCGTGCGCGTAAGGTTCACTGCTGGCACCTCAGCACATTCCAGCAAGGTGCAGGACCGACGGAAGACCATGTCGAGCACGAGAAATCTACGTATGACATCTTTGAGTGAAACTCCTTCAACTATGTTTTCAACTATCTTCAACTTCTGGATTGTGCCCCACTATGTTTTTGTGTCTCACGCCTCTCTTGGCCAAGCGTCCGCTGCCAGGCAGGTCTTGTTTGCCACATGTTTGGAAGTCAAGCAGCCCATGCTTCCAGCAATTGCCGTGGAAGTTGCCACGGCTGTTGCCAGACTTCCAGCACTGAGGCCGCCTTCAGAGAGCAGTCACAGTCGTTTCTCACATGGCAGTGATATGCAGTGAGAAACGGCATGAAATGACCAAGCAATGAGCCAAGGCAGCTGACGCGGAAGTGTAAAAGGCACTGACAGGGGCCACAAATGAACACGGCCGGCGCGGCCTGACTCGCTGATCGCGCCACGGAAAAGACCATTGGAGTGAGGCGCTACATATTGAAGTTCCACCAGGCCTTAGTGCATCAGAAGAGTCCTGGACTTCCTGCCTGCACCAGAACTCAGATTTCCAAAAAGTTGCCCAGTCATCTCTGTGTCTGCTGTCCAGCAGCTTGCACCCGAACTTTGCCCATGGATCGCGACTCGCGCCGCATCACCTCCAAAGGCTGCGATTTCGCGCTGGACCCATCGCAATGCGCCTAGAAGCGTGGCAGGTGGCTCAGAAACCCTTGGACTATTTGTTTCTTCTCACTGGGTGAGCCCTGGACCACTCTGGACCTGCATTACCACGAGACATCACCATCAAGCAAACGACGATTGATGTCCAAGGCACTCTGAATGTCCAAAACTCCCCAGTTGCCAGTTGATTTCTTGGCGTCGACGTCTTCTTGGAAAGCCATCCAGCCAAGTGGCCCAGTTCTATAGTTGAAAGAGACGCACACCACGCTATGAAAAGCTGCCAAAGCACTCCTTGTGAAACAACTTGCGTGCAAGAATGGGGGGTACGTGGAATGGAAGGGACAGGAAACTATTTTTTCAGCAATTCAAAATCTGCTAAAAAAAATAGACTCAGGAAAACCAGTGTCAAAAGGTACAAAAATTGGAGATGAGGTGCATATTGTATGGCTCGGCTTCCCCAAACTGGTTCGACCCTCCATAGATAAAGACCATGACAGGAAGCTTCTTGTCTGCTTCCCAGGCCTGGTGCGGGCTCCACACATTGGCCTTCAAGCAATCCTCACTTCCGTAGGTCTGTGTCGGGTCTCCAGCTACTTGCATACAGGCTGGACCCCACATAGACGCTTTCACTGTGCCGCTTGGATACTTCCCATGAAAATCCTCTGGTGGCTCGAATCTCTTTGCAGTTGCAAAAGGAATTCCAAGAAACTGATCCACGTCAACACCACCGGAACTGGCGGGCAACGTAGTTCCGACAACTGATCCTCCACTCGTTTCAGGCCAGGGTTTGGCACATGCCAGTGGAAAAAGCACCAAAAGAAAGCGTGCCATGCTGCTCGCGCAAGCCATCCACCGAAATGACTGGTGCTACAACGCAGAAAGTTGAGCCAAGCAGCCGGGATAACAGACGGTCTATGCAAATTTTCTTGGGCATGATGAAAAAGTAAAAGGACATGAACAAGCAAGCAGAGCACAGCAAACACCAGCAGAAGCATGCAGAAGCTGCTTGTCTGCCACCCACAGCAATTCATAATGATTCAACTGCTGCTGCGAAGGGGACATCAAAGGACTTGCCCTTGGCTCCTCCTCTTCCTCTTCAGCCATCAAGACACTATCGGCTGCTCGAAGCAGCCAGTGCTCGGGGGCAACATTCACCGGAAGCTGCGAGCCAAATCTCACAAGAAAGGCGGTCTTATCAAAACCTCACCCGTCATCCCTAATGTAACCCGATGTGCCACCCCAAACGCATGCTACAGTACTTGACAGCCACCCTTATCATCAGGGAGCGTACTTACATTAACACACAGACACACACACACACACTTGCGAAGTCATGAAAGACGGTCTCTTTTCATGAATGCAAAGTCTGATTACCTCATGGTAGATTGAAGGCATCACTCGGCCATACCGAGTTAAAAAAGGCCAAGCTTATCCGTTGACATTTGAATGTCAGGTTGTTTAAAAGAGAAACCAATACGGCTCAATCAAAAGTGATCATGAAATGACTGAATGACGGCATGCAGGTTCTTGGGTTAGCCTGATCCCATAAAGTACTAACAGATACGAATATGACCACCAGCTATGACCCCAACATATTGGGTATGTCATCCAGGTGCATCATGCAGGTACGTTTTCACAACCTAAGGTGAGCGTCTTCATTGGCACAAGACTCACCAAAGGTCCTTGTGCCCCCTGCTGTGAATTAAGGTGCAATGGTATCCATAATTTATGGAAGAAAGCAGTTAAAAAAACTAGTTGGTTGAAATCAGCCGCAAAAAGTGAGGAACTCTTCGGTACAGAGCTTGACACACACAAAAAGGCACGTAGCCGGGCTTGTATTCCTTTAAAGGCGAGAATGGAAGACATCATCAAGAGATTTGTGAAAAAAAACGCAGAGGAACATTTGCAACCTCATCAGCGTGTCAGTAAATATTTTTTTTTGCCACAGCCAAAAGGTTAGGTATGCTTGAGCTGCCTTCTGTACAGGACGCGTTGGCAGTCTGTTTTGGAGAACCCTTTCTGTACATACAGCTGAATGAGTTGGTTGAGATCATCACGGACAAATTCTTTGGGAAACGTGTATCTGCGAATTAAGGTTGCACGGGACTTTAGTCCGGACAAGCGGAGACGCATGCTGCCAGCAGAATGGAGATGACGAATTTCCCATAGTGGAGGTACTTGGTACCTTACGGTTCGTTGCACTACGTCAATGGTGAACCCAAGGAGTGTACCATCTTGGACGGTTTCCAACTCCACCGGCGCTTGATAAAAGAAACAATCGGAAAGCACTCGCATGGGCAGTGCAGAGCGAAAACGGTGATCAAACAAAATGAATCTGTTGTCCACATAATCTTGTGAACAGAAGCCTTTCTGCACATATAACCGAGATAGTGCGTGCAACGAACTCTGTGCTTGACATGACAGAAATGAATATTTACGAATTAAATGAGCTCGACTCTTCAGTCCGCTCAAACGCAATCGGAGGGTTCCGGCTGAAATGATTGTTCTTTCAGAAACATCAACATAAAAGCCGAGAAGTAAAATTGTCGGCAACCAGCTCCAGTTCGACTGGACTACCATAAAAGTCCAAGTCTGTAAACACTCTGAACACTGGAGCATGAAGATGGTGCTTCTGTACAATGACAAAACGGCTGTCGACGTACCTGATTGCAAGATGATGAAAATTTGGTTGAGTCAGGACTTCTTGATAGGTACTGCTCCACGGTCTCTCGATAAGCGTCACGGCCAAGTTCGAAAGTGTTGGAGAAATCTGACTTCCTATTCCAGCGCCCCTGATTTGGCGCCATACAACACCAAGTGCTGTGAAAAAGTGAGTCCGCTGTACACGTGGGTCGACCCCCTGCCTTAAAACTGAAAAATTGAAAAACTGAAAAACAGAAAATTCGCAAACCCCTTGGAAACAGGGGTTGACCCTACACACAAAAGCCTATCGCCGCTGGTATTTGTCGGCCACAACGCACTGTGAATATCTGACAAAGCGAAGCCTTTCTGTACATATAACCGAGATAGTGCGTGCAACGAACTCTGTGCTTGACATGACGGAAATGAATATTTACGAATTAAATGAGCTCGACTCTTCAGTCCGCTCAAACGCAATCGGAGGGTTCCGGCTGAAATGATTGTTCTTTCAGAAACATCAACATAAAAGCCGAGAAGTAAAATTGTCGGCAACCAGCTCCAGTTCGACTGGACTACCATAAAAGTCCAAGTCTGTAAACACTTGGAACACTGGAGCCTGAAGATGGTGTTTCTGTACAATGACAAAACGGCTGTCGACGTACCTGATTGCAAGATGATGAAAATTTGGTTGGGTCAGAACTTCTTGATAGGTACTGCTCCACGATCTCTCGATAAGCGTCACGGCCAAGTTCGAAAGTGTTGGAGAAATCTGACTTCCCATTCCAGCGCCCCTGATTTGGCGCCATACAACACCAAGTGCTGTGAAAAAGTGAGTCCGCTGTACACGTGGGTCGACCCCCTGCTTTAAAACTGAAAAATTGTAAAACAGAAAAACAGAAAAATTCGCAAATCCCTTGGAAACAGGGGTTGACCCTACCCACAAAGGTCTATCGCCGCTGGTATTTGTCGGAAAACCGAGATAGTGCGTGCAACGAACTCTGTGCTTGACAGGACGGAAATGAATATTTGCGAATTAAATGAGCTCGACTCTTCAGTCCGCTCAAACGCAATCGGAGGGTTCCGGCTGAAATGATTGTTCTTTCAGAAACATCCACATAAAAGCCGAGAAGTAAAATTGTCGGCAACCAGCTCCATTTCGACTGGACTACCATAAAAGTCCAAGTCTGTAAACACTTTGAACACTGGAGCTTGAAGATGGTGCTTCTGTACAATGACAATAAAGCTGTCGACGTACCTGATTGCAAGATGATGAAAATTTGGTTGAGTCAGAACTTCTTGATAGGTACTGCTCCACGATCTCTCGATAAGCGTCACGGCCAAGTTCGAAAGTGTCGGAGAAATCTGACTTCCTATTGCAGCGCCCCTGATTTGGCGCCATACAACACCAAGTGCTGTGAAAAAGTGAGTCCGCTGTACACGTGGGTCGACCCCCTGCCTTAAAACTGAAAAACTGAAAAACAGAAAAATCGCAAATCCCTTGGAAACAGGGGTTGACCCTACACACAAAGGCCTATCGCCGCTGGTATTTGTCGGCCACAACGCGCTGTGAATATCTGACAAAGCGAAGCCTTTCTGTACATATAACCGAGATAGTGCGTGCAACGAACTCTGTGCTTGACAGGACGGAAATGAATATTCACGAATTAAATGAGCTCGACTCTTCAGTCCGCTCAAACGCAATCGGAGGGTTCCGGCTGAAATGATTGTTCTTTCAGAAACATCAACATAAAAGCCGAGAAGTAAAATTGTCGGCAACCAGCTCCAGTTCGACTGGACTACCATAAAAGTCCAAGTCTGTAAACACTTTGAACACTGGAGCCTGAAGATGGTGCTTCTGTACAATGACAAAACGGCTGTCGACGTACCTGATTGCAAGATGATGAAAATTTGGTTGAGTCAGAACTTCTTGATAGGTACTGCTCCACGGTCTCTCGATAAGCGTCACGGCCAAGTTCGAAAGTGTTGGAGAAATCTGACTTCCTATTCCAGCGCCCCTGATTTGGCGCCATACAACACCAAGTGCTGTGAAAAAGTGAGTCCGCTGTACACGTGGGTCGACCCCCTGCCTTAAAACTGAAAAATTGAAAAACTGAAAAACAGAAAATTCGCAAACCCCTTGGAAACAGGGGTTGACCCTACCCACAAAGGTCTATCGCCGCTGGTATTTGTCGGAAAACCGAGATAGTGCGTGCAACGAACTCTGTGCTTGACAGGACGGAAATGAATATTTGCGAATTAAATGAGCTCGACTCTTCAGTCCGCTCAAACGCAATCGGAGGGTTCCGGCTGAAATGATTGTTCTTTCAGAAACATCCACATAAAAGCCGAGAAGTAAAATTGTCGGCAACCAGCTCCATTTCGACTGGACTATACCATAAAAGTCCAAGTCTGTAAACACTTTGAACACTGGAGCTTGAAGATGGTGCTTCTGTACAATGACAAAAAAGCTGTCGACGTACCTGATTGCAAGATGATGAAAATTTGGTTGAGTCAGAACTTCTTGATAGGTACTGCTCCACGATCTCTCGATAAGCGTCACGGCCAAGTTCGAAAGTGTCGGAGAAATCTGACTTCCTATTGCAGCGCCCCTGATTTGGCGCCATACAACACCAAGTGCTGTGAAAAAGTGAGTCCGCTGTACACGTGGGTCGACCCCCTGCCTTAAAATTGAAAAACTGAAAAACAGAAAAATCGCAAATCCCTTGGAAACAGGGGTTGACCCTACACACAAAGGCCTATCGCCGCTGGTATTTGTCGGCCACAACGCGCTGTGAATATCTGACAAAGCGAAGCCTTTCTGTACATATAACCGAGATAGTGCGTGCAACGAACTCTGTGCTTGACAGGACGGAAATGAATATTTGCGAATTAAATGAGCTCGACTCTTCAGTCCGCTCAAACGCAATCGGAGGGTTCCGGCTGAAATGATTGTTCTTTCAGAAACATCAACATAAAAGCCGAGAAGTAAAATTGTCGGCAACCAGCTCCAGTTCGACTGGACTACCATAAAAGTCCAAGTCTGTAAACACTTTGAACACTGGAGCCTGAAGATGGTGCTTCTGTACAATGACAAAACGGCTGTCGACGTACCTGATTGCAAGATGATGAAAATTTGGTCGAGTCAGAACTTCTTGATAGGTACTGCTCCACGGTCTCTCGATAAGCGTCACGGCCAAGTTCGAAAGTGTTGGAGAAATCTGACTTCCTATTCCAGCGCCCCTGATTTGGCGCCATACAACACCAAGTGCTGTGAAAAAGTGAGTCCGCTGTACACGTGGGTCGACCTCCACTAGAGGGAAGGCTGAAAACGGTCTCAAGGGAGGAGGAGCAGGAACTCTGGGAGGAAGAACATGCGCTCTGGGAGGAATGTTTCCAACATACGGGTCCCAAAGACCAGTATGAATGTGCCATTGACCTGGTGGAGGACGGAGAGCTTGAGAGAAAGAAGAAAGAGCCGTTCTAACTGACCTACCTCTTTCAGATCTCGAAGTGGACCTCAGAGAATGGTGATCACGATGATGGTGACGGTGATGGGATGCTCGATGACGACGTCTTGTTCTGGATCTGGAGAAACTTGATGTTGTGCGTCTTTCCTGTTTGTCATCATCTGTTCCAACCGGCACCTGAGGTTGGACTGCTGACGGTCGACGAGGTACGGAGATCGTTCCTGGAATTGCGGCTGGGGCTACTACCGGAGTTGCTGGAGGAGCATGTGGTGTCAATGCCAGTCTTACTGCTGGCTTCGCCGGTGCCTTGGGTGGCCGAGGTGGAGTCGGGTCCACGTTGCCGGCCACAAAATAAACATTATACACCGGAGTCGACATGGCTCAGAAATCTAGAGAAAGGAAAATGGAAAATGTGTTGTCTAATATGACAACTTGCTAACTGTACAAGGATTGATCAGTTAGACAACTAACAAATGATAACGTATTGTTGCTTGCTCAACTGTACACCAAAAGGCATTCATGTGTACAAACACAATTCATCCATTTGGAATTCAATGCTGAGGCTTCAAGTGTGGAATTCAGAAAATTCATCTTATTGGTGACTATCAGTCGCCAAAATTGTCAAAAGTCAAATTCAAGTTCAAACTCAGTGGATTCAAGCTATTTTTGCCGGATAGCATACCGGGATCTATTCTCTCAAATGCACGCTTTGTGTCAGAGACACACGTTCAATCATTGCAATGAGCCACCGTGGCTGAATTCAAGAGTCAAATTCACTTGTGGATTCTCGCACTCCCAGGGGAGATACGACGCCTGGAATTCCAGGATCACGACCGGACTTTGACAGATCCCACGGCCGAAATACACACTTGCGAAGTCATGAAAGACGGTCTCTTTTCATGAATGCAAAGTCTGATTACCTCATGGTAGATTGAAGGCATCACTCGGCCATACCGAGTTAAAAAGGCCAAGCTTATCCGTTGACATTTGAATGTCAGGTTGTTTAAAAGAGAAACCAATACGGCTCAATCAAAAGTGATCATGAAATGACTGAATGACGGCATGCAGGTTCTTGGGTTAGCCTGATCCCATAAAGTACTAACAGATACGAATATGACCACCAGCTATGACCCCAACATATTGGGTATGTCATCCAGGTGCATCATGCAGGTACGTTTTCACAACCTAAGGTGAGCGTCTTCATTGGCACAAGACTCACCAAAGGTCCTTGTGCCCCCTGCTGTGAATTAAGGTGCAATGGTATCCATAATTTATGGAAGAAAGCAGTTTAAAAAAAACTAGTTGGTTGAAATCAGCCGCAAAAAGTGAGGAACTCTTCGGTACAGAGCTTGACACACACACACACACGCAGTGTTCAGCAAACAGTAAGTCCAATCCAAGATGGAGTGACCTTTGATGCCGGCTTAGTCGGCATCTCCAGCATGCCTGTGGATAGGCCTAGCCAAATCCGAGCTGCTTACCAGTTTGGGACGTGTAGGTGACAAACACACCGCCAAATAGATCCAAATAGCATGGAGGGAAAGGACAACTGCATTGCACGGCTGTGGGCTATTGTGAGCTCTTGAACCAAGCGCTTGGCCAGCCATATCAAAACGCGCGGTCTTTGCCCTGCACCATTGGAAGGAATTGAATTATTCAAATCACACTTCAGTCTGTGGTCACCACTTCAAAGTCTAGCGCTTTACGTGGACACCGCTGGGTTTCTTCCGTGTCGTCGGACTCTCTGCATTTGCCAGAAACATTGGCCAACGTACTGCTGCGCGCACGGGACAGCAAGCGGTACACTTGGGAGTTTCAATCCCGACTGTACAGGTACCATTTGGGCATTGGTTTCACCTTGCACTGAAGCGATTGTTTAAAGCTGCGCCGATTGCAGGCACAAATTACATGTCACATGCAATGTAGAGTCACATACCCTCTCCATGAATTGCGCTGACGTTTCATTCCCTACGGCCCTACACGATCCTACATGGCAAAGTCCCAGTAATGCCCTTATACATTGATGCCCTCGCGGGCAAAAGCCACAATCGGTCGTCCATCTGTCCCGTCCTTGCTGCCAGCCCGCAGAAAGCCTTGCCCCTCCAGGATGTGCGAGACAATGTTAGAAGGGCCATCAACCTTGACTTCTCCATGATCTCTCAAGAGCAAGGATAACGCCTGACTGGCATAGCCCTGCTTGCGAAACTCGGGTTCCACATAGATTTGTGTGACATAAGGAGTTCTGTCATCTTCGTCGAACTCTTGCAGCCCCCGGACTTTTCGATTCGCTGCCACTTCAGCTGCAACATATCCAACTGCAGTGGATCCTGGACCAAGAATGAAAAACGCACTCTTCTCACGACAGCACGCTTCGTTGACCAAATCAGCATTTTCTCTGTGGCATTCCTCCTCGAATCGATCAGTCAAATTCAACAAGAGACAGTATTCTGGATGCGATTCCGTGTCCCTGCGGCAAGTGCGGCGCCCACTTAGCCGTCGGCGAACACCATGTTTGTCGCAGTCTGAACAGCGGCAAACGTGAATTTCATCCCCCAAGCTCGCTGAATCCCTGGGAGGTACTCGAAGTAGTTCATGCTGAGCTGGCTGACGCCTGACAGGTGGTGCACCCCGGCTGACCAAGGTAAAACGCTGAACCGACACTTTCTCTTCCGAGTTTTCTTGTGGATCTCCTCGGCGCAATCGCCGGCGTGGAGGTGCATCTGCAGTTCCGTTCAGATCCACAAGTGCTGCTCGTTTCCGTTCATAGATTCGATCCAACAAACCTGGAGAACCACTTGGAGTAGACGACCGGCTCTCAAAAAGGTCTTGTGTCGGTGTGAGTGCCACATCAAGATCCTCGGGGTTCCTGCGCCTTGGAGAGGGCGTGCGCACGAATTGGGACATGCCTTGTTTTGGCCCAAACACGAAGTGCCGAAAGAACAAAAAACTTGAGCCAAATCGACTTTGGACTTCGAAGCCATCAAGGCATACATTGCAAACAGAGGCAATAGTGCAGCCCAAACCCCAGACTAAACACAAAGAGCCTCAAGAGACTGCCCATGTTGACAAGGGGTGACCTTCAAGCTTTGTGCTGAGCTGCGTGCATTGGGAGCCGTAGTGCTTGGTGACTTGAGAAACTTCACGATCGTATCCTGCAGAGTGGCATCAGCACGATGTATGCTTCTGATGTGTTCATGATTTCATGAACTTATTTTCATTGTGATTGAATTTCCTGTTGAAAGCGGAGCATGGTTGCCTTTTACTCCCGTGCAAGCCAGGAATACTCCTCAGCTTGCTGCTCCCAGTTGGATCTGCGTTGCTTCGCGGCTTTTTCCTGCGACTGTCAGCCCACAGCTTGGACTTTAAACTTTAGAATCTAAAGAACATCTACAATTTAGAATGCAGTGTCACAATATGTCACAATCACAATTATATGCTATAGAATCAGACTCAGAATCCATCGAACGCAATGAACACTTTGATGAGTCTTTGGTGACTTTTCCAGCTGATGTGACAAGCTCCGACTTATGTGAGCATGGTGGGCCCATGATGTGCACATGATGGGCACATGGCGGAGCTCCTCCGCTTCCTCCTCCCTTTGACGGCGGATGAACTTGGCCGTCCATGCCGCCTCTTTGAGCATCAGCTCCTGCAGCTTGGATCGCACCGAGTGGGAACTAAAACGACGATACCAAGCTGTGAGGGAGATTAAGATGATTAAGTAACTGATTAACAGAACAAAATGGAAAGGAGGAAAAAGCCAGGCTGCCCGTCACACTAGTTACTATGTAAGTCTCTGTCTCGACCGTGCCTGAATGCATCCGTGTCTTGGGTAGACGAAGTCACCCATTTTGCCTCTGCCGCTGTTGGGCCTGTTAAATCGCTTCAAAGACTGCCGGAAGGCTTTTGCGATGAAATCAGCATCTGCATCATCTATTCATTCTCACACAAGGCACTTCCAAATCTTCCAAGTGCCTTTGGAAAGTAGGGGAAGCTGTGCAGACAGCAAGACAGACAAGGGGATAACTCCAAGCCAAACTCTGCAAACATGGCGCGCAAAAAGTGGTTTTGAGACTGGGGACTTACAGTAAGTTTGCGGTCATCTGTATGATTGGAAACTCTCTCTCTCTCATTTTTATCATGATTGAACAATATCCAGAAGTGAGTGAATCATGTCCATAGGTTGCTTGATCTTTCATGTTTCTCTTGTTTTTGCACTTCTGTCCTCCAGGGCTTTAAGCAGTCCTCTCGCTTGTTGCGAGGGTCTGCTCTACAAACAGATTCGAAGGAGAAAGACCAGGATGATGCCAGCAACTGCCAAGCTAGTCGTCACGAAGAACAGAAAATGCTTGCTGCCTGATGCGCAAATGCACCACAAAATGCACGACAAATGAGGAATGTATGGCAAGTTCGGCAAGGTGTCCGGAGATGTCTAAAGCCCTGGAATCGTTTGCCCAGGTGGGTAATATCAATGAAATAAATGGAATAAAGCAACAATAAGCAACAGTAGGCCGGACATCTCTGGACAATTCTGAACATGCTATGACATGCTGGGAGAACCACAACTCCAAAAGTAAAATCAGCCGTTTCTTGCTTCAGTTTCCCTCGTTTCGACTCCTCGAAATTGAACCCGGCAGATTGGTGGAGGCACATACCTAGGCACATCCACAGTGTGGGTACGCGGGTATGAAAATGAAAGCATTGCAAGAAGCTTCTGCGCTGGCCTTTGCGATTCATGTCCATTCTATGCATGGTGAGCAAGCTCTATCATTATCATTCATTATCTATTTATGGGGCTTAAGCAAGTGCAAAGCTCAAATCATCCTACATCCTTGCAAATCCACAGAGAAATATGCATCTGCAGTGGATCTGCGCACACATGTGCCCATTGTTGGTGCACAATCTCGCCAAGCTGCTCATCCAGGTGAGCGAGTTTGAAATAGTTCCCTCCAAGTGCAATGTTTATAAATGCCTCGTCCGAGAGCTCTTTGTAGATTGCATTCACCTTCGCAAGCTCGTTTCCTCAACAAAGCAGTGCACTGCTGCACTAATCTGCACTAATCTGCATGTCTCAGTCATGTTCAATTCCATGGGTGAATGTGGCACAAGTAACAGGCTTCAAAATGATTACTCAGCAACTCGTTCAAGCTAAGCATGTCGCTGTAGGAGGATTCTGTTTTGGCAGCTGCTGCAACATGATCAGATCCGCTCAGAAACCGGGTAGGGTGCTTGTTGATCAATTCGATGTATGGTTTCTCCTCCTCACTGTCGTGATAGATGGAATCGTAGAGCACATCCCACGACAGATCTATATAAAGATTGGGGTACTGGTTCAATCTGTCATGTATAAGCTTCACGTGCTGCTGGATGAAAACAGGTCGCTGAAGAAGAGAGAGTTTGGGATCCAATTGCTTCGAAATCCCGGCCATGTGCACCCAAATGATCTTGTTCTTGGGGTACGTGCTGAGAACTTTGTCCATCAAAGGCAAAAACTTGGTACCATCCACCTCATCTCCCAAGTCAGAATGAATTGCCATTGGGATGTCTTGCCTTCTGAGCTCAGCCATGAATTGTTTCCACTTAGGGATTGATTCGATTGGAACTGGCTGCCCCGCCAAATTCTTCCACAAAGCCTGCTTCACCAAATTTATCTCACCCGCCCAGCGAAACATTCCGGGAAACTCAGTCTGCAGCAATTTCATGTTGGGCAGTATCGTTTCCGGATGATCCAAATCAAAGAAGGACATGGACAGAGTAATGAGAGGAGTGATGCCTGGCTGTTGGTTGTCCAACACGCTTTGGGCGTTGAAGAAGTCATTCTTCAAGCTGGGTTTGACGGGCGTGCCAGGGCAATCCAAATAGTAAGTGCAATTGGAATCCACTGGTAGGCGCTGCCCAATTCCATACAAAGTGGTGAAAAGGACGCCAGCACGCCTCTGCCTGTCCATCATCTCGCTAAATGGAACTGGCGGTCCTCCAAATGGCCGGGCATGTAGGTGGGCATCAACCACAGCCCAATTGTCGGTGACTGTGCGATCAAAGCATGACCTGGAGCCCTTTCGGAAGTCTGCTATTGCCGGCAAGACTTCAACTCTCTGAGCAAAATCGTCTGTGGCCACCATGACCTCTCAAAACAAGTATATGGGATGATGGCACACACATGCTACAGTAGCACATGCCAGCACGCACATACCAAAAGTCCACAGCAACAAGGACAACACATGTGAATCGACAGACTAAAAATCCTGGAACGATTGTCTTGCCATGTCTTGCCTGCTTCTTTTGCCTGGAGCTCGGGAAGCTCGTGGGTAGTTTCACCTTCGCCGCAAGGGGCGGGAATCCAACACATTGATTTAAATTCCGCTTTGCCAGAACAACAACACACTTCAACCATTTTTCTGCGAGCTCAGCAGGGCTGGATGAGGCAGTGCAAGTCTGCCAACAAGATGGCAGCTGTGAACCCGGAGGGAATAATGATTTACCTTCAATAATATCCCACAGGAAAATGGCGCATGACCGCATGAAAGACAAATATTTTCTCGGGAAAAACGGCACAGCTCCTTGAAGATGCTCTTGGCAAAAACTCTTGTGGGACGCTCGTGGTCTTGTGGGACATATTGTCAGATACTGTTGTGAGACTCTCGTGAGACAAGTTTGCAGCAAACGAGAAGTGTTGTGGCTCTCCATGGCTCTCCATGGCTCTCCTGCACACTTGTGTGAGACACTCTCGTGTGGGCACCCTTGCAAGGCACGAGAATATGCACAAATGTTGCGCCTGCCACACCAACAAACAAGCTCCAAAACCCCACCAAATGCTGCACCCACCACCTAATTCATAACCCTCGCCCTGTATATACTAGGCAGGCCTACTACCAGAAGGTATCCTGTAATTAATGCGGACTCCTTCGCACGGTTAAAGTGCTATGCAAAATAAAAAGGAACTACAGGGTCGGGCGCGTCAAAGGTGCTCGGGCGCTGCATGAAGCAAAATGCAACGCCACCTCTCTTAATTAAGTGCTACGCCTGCCACACAACAAGTACTTACTTCTACACAGACCACTCCAATCTAAATCATGGCGCCTAACACAGAAGCCAGGACATGCAAAAAGATGCGCCTGCCAAAATCGACACCTGCTGACACATTTCCTTTGGCTTCAGACGGTTGCAGAGACGAAACGAGGACAAACGAGCTGAACATGAACACCACATTTCGCTCAAGAATTTCCACACGAACACGCACACAACAAAAACAAGGCCAGTAGTAAGACTAGTAAGAGTACATTTCGCAACATTAGCCTGTTTGTTATTGTTTGTTTACATATGTTTGTCAAGTCATAGTGGGACAAGCATGAACAACCAGGCGTGTAAGTTTTCCATCTTGATCGGAGAACACGTGTCAGCGCCTTCTGAGGTAGTGAATGACGTCTGACTCTTTCCTAAGACAACCTTTCCAAGCAAAATGTGTTTCTTAATATTTATGTGTATATTGTGTGTATAAATATATATATATATATACGTGTGTGTGTGTGTCTATCTATCTATCTATCTATCTATCTATCTATCTATCTATCTATCTATCTCTATCATTCTCTATCTATCTATCTATCTCTCTCTCTGTCTGTCTGTCTGTCTGTCTGTCTGTCTGTCTGTTTATCTATCTGTCTATCTATCTATCTATCTATCTATCTATCTCTATCATTCTCTATCATTCTCTATCATTCTCTATCTATCTATCTATCTATCTATCTATCTATCTATCTATCTATCTATCTATCTATCTATCTATCTCTATCATTCTCTATCATTCTCTATCATTCTCTATCATTCTCTATCATTCTCTATCTATCTATCTATCTCTCTATCTCTCTATCTCTCTATCTCTCTATCTCTCTCTCTCTGTCTGTCTGTCTGTCTGTCTGTCTATCTATCTATCTATCTATCTATCTATCATCTATCTATCTCTCTCTCTCTCTCTCTCGACTAAGACACACATCGCAAGAGCCAAAGGCAGCCAGGGAATGGAAACTAGCGAGACGATCATTCCTATTACCATAGTAGATCACCAGGAAGACATGCAAATCCATGCAGTCACGTAGGTGCCCACCAGCAAGGTTCGATTCCAAGGCAACTCATTTGGGAGAAAAGACAAGAGCAGCGAAATCATGCCATGTGCCTCTGCCCCTTTATCCGGATGCGGTGCTCGGAGGTTCTCCTCAGCTAAAGAAGATTCACATTCAGTCACATTCCACTATATTCATCTATATTCCATTATATTCCACTATGATGCGCTGAATGTCGAGCATAGCCAGTTTACCATGTTTATCCCTCATGTCCATTCTAAACCAATCTCAAGGTTTGACCAGTTTTGCATCCGTTGCATGTTCGTGAATTCCTGCACCGCCCCATTTAGGTGTCCTGTTCTAGCAGGACCTCCGGTGCAGCACTGCAAACCTTCGGCGCAGTGAAGTTGAGGCCTAAGGATCTGCAGCAAGGCTGAAGTGACGCAGTTGCAAAGAAATGAGTGACCAATAAAGGAGGTAACTTCCTTGAGGTAGAGAAGACTGAGGGATATGAAATCAAAAAAGAACGCACAACAACAAACATCCCCAAACATCAACAAACACCACGGATCCTAGGATGAAACTCTATGGGCTGAAACGGGCTGAAGCATGGCGTGATTGCCTTGGGCCGCCCTGCCTGTCAAGTTGAAGTAGTTCTGTCCAAGCGCGATGTTCCGGAAGGCAACGTCACTCAGATTCAGGAATATTGCACTTGTCTTTTTGATTTCTTGTCCTCGGCGAGGGATACACCAACGGGAGGATGGAAAAAACCGTATGCATCCGTAAGCTAAGCTCTCTTTCAGGCCTCCCAGGCGGGAAAGCTGAAGAAAAGCAGGTCCAGATACTCAACAAGACCAATAATTAATATCCAATAATCATAAAATATGTCAAGGTCACATTGCGGCACAAACCAATGCTAAGCTCGGTACTGTATGTGTTCTCAGTCTTCTCCTCCGACGCCACATGGTCCGATCCACTGAGAAAGCGGTCTGGATATTTGTTGATCAAATTTACATAAAGCTCTCTTTCCGCTGGTGATGCGTAAAGTTCATCATAGAGAATGTCCCAGGATAGGTCGATCATCAGCTTCGGGTGCTTCTCCAAACGCTTGCCGATCATTGCGACATGATCCTCAATCGTCACCGGCACCTTGAGTTTTTGCAAAAGGGACACCCCTTTTGCAGCAAGGTGTGGCTTCAATTGCTTGGAGATTCCAGCCATGTGTACCCAAATGATCTTGTTGTTCGGATATGTGTCCAGGACCTTGTCCATCAAGGGAAGAAATTGCGTGCCATTTTCATCATTGCCAAGATCACAGTGCAAAGCAAGAGGAATGTCTTGCTTCAGAAACTCATCCATAAATGGCTTCCAAGTTGGAACGGTGTCAAGTTCAACAGGTAGTCCCTGATGATTCGGCCAGAGAGCTTGTTTCACCAAATTGATTTCGCCAACCCACTTGAACATCCCAGGGAATTCATTTTGCAGGAGCTGCATCTTCTCCAAGTTTCCAGCCGGATCATGCAAGTCGATGAAAGACATTGACAAGGTAATCCGTGGCCCACTTGGATCAGCTAAATCAGCTGCACTGTCTAGCACGCTTTGAGCGTTGAAAAAATCATTTTTGAGGCTTGGCATGACGTCTGTCCCTGGGCAGTCCAAATAATATGAGCAGCTAGAGTCAACTGGCAAACGTTGGCCTATGCCATACAACGTGGTAAACAAAATTCCCGCCCGACGCAAGCGACCCATCAAGTCAGAAAATGCCACAGGTTTTCCACCAAATGGTCTCGGATGTAAATGTGCATCAACTACTGCCCAGTTATTGTTGGCCTTTCTGTCGTAGCATTCTCCTGTCTGTTGGAAGTCTGCAAGCTTCAAAGGCGAACTCCTGTCTCCCTGCAACTCAAACATGCTCAACAGTTTCGGATGTTACTGTGGAAGGTCAAAATGGAAAGCCTTACAAGAGCAATCATTTCCCGCCTTCACCGCCAAAGCGTGAGTTAAACGGTGCCTAGGTCTCACATGTCCCACATCCACCGCCCCATATCAACTTAAATGTGCCCAAAAAAAAGTTAATGTCTCCTCAGATACTTGGCAGCATGCACACAGCAGAGATGCTCAAAGCGCTTTCGGCTGATTATTTGCTGGCTAGTTCCAGCCGGTGGGAATGGGAAGCAACCTTTTTCCAATGGCAAACAGGTGCGCCGCAGCCAAGATCTTTTACAATCTCTCTCTCTCTCTATAATGATATATATATATATATATGCACATAATACATAATTACTTGCATGTGCATACAATGTATAATGTTATGTATTATTAATAGTTGTATGCATTTGTGTGTGTGTGTAGACCTATAGGTTCCTGATGCTTGTTGAAGGATAATATATATATATATACATGTATATTGAAGATCTTCTCTGACCTCTATGTCAAGGATGCTTCATGGACCTAGCTAGCACTGATACAGGCAATCCACTGGCTGCAGCTGCACCTAGCTACAAAGCAAAAAAAACTGGCATCTTGATAGCTATCGGATGCAAATAGAATCAAATAGGTAAAAGGTAGGTGGAGCATTGCATTGATGAAAATCTTTGCAATCCAAGCTGCCTCTGTTTTTGCAGCTGCACCAATGAAGAGTCTTCAGCATCACAGGCCTGCACGGGACGGGCTTGCATGCATGGTTTCCTAACAAAACTGCGACAAGACCAATCTACATTGGGACTTTGTAAACATCAGCCGCTTTGTGTACATAGCCTTCGGGGATTCGTGCTGGCTGTATATGCGGTTTGATATGGTTTGATATGTTTTGATATCGTTTGATATGGTTTGATATGGTCTGATGGCTGCGTGGATGCCTGATCGAGGGCAGTGTCCTCCAAGGTAGGGCAGAACGCCAATCCTCACACATGGTTGGCGGGTTTGATTGGAGTATGCACACGCAACCTCAAAAGAGTTGACACTTTAGCTGGCAGGGTCCTGAAGATAGCAGAGCTGCAGCCGCTAAAGCAAATGCCATGAGTTCGTGGACCTCAGTGAAGCCACAACAAATTTCCAAAGCTGGATGGGAAATGAAGGATGTACACTAGTCACTAGTCATTTGATGTTGTTTGTCTCTCGAAACAGTCCGTGAGGCTTAGGTCTTAGGGCTCTGCATGCAGTAGAAGCCAAATGAGTCAGGTAGAAACGTTTCGATAGGACGGACTAAGACTGTTCGTCTGAGCCAGCATGAACAGCAACAGCGCATGTGAAGAGATGACCACGCCCCAGAGCCATGTATCAATTTATCAAATTTGAGAAATGTATAAAAATCTAAACTCTAAACAATGGGATCGAATCTATCGATCTCAGGCCAACACGCAAATCATGGGAGCAACTGACTTTTTATGGCATGGCTACTGGGCAGCTACCGAGACTGATCAGACCCACGGATCGCTTTGTGCAGCAAATCGAAAAGAAGGCGACCTGCGGGACAGGAAAACAACAACCAAGATTTGAAAACGACGTCGTCGTGGCAACGATAATGAAGAATCTCTTTCGAGTCTTTCTAAGCCTTTGTATACAATGCCCGGTTGACTGTGAATATGATTGTTATTTGTGGATGGTCGCATGGTTGCGGCATTAATGTCACCATATTGATCCTTTTAGTTTGCCGGCCTCGGCCTTCAGAACCACACAGCTGCACACAATGCCCCTCGCTGAGGCGGACCAACATCTGCCCAGTAAATTCTGTCGGCAAGGAAGAGCTTACATCCTCAGCCAGGGCCATTGCATCAAAGCAGAATAGTAGTGGGGATTTCCTCTCTCCTCTCTTGATGACTTGTGATGCATGGCAATCTATGGCCAAGTACCTCCCGTTCAGTTTCTTGATTTTGATAGCCAAGTGGCAGCAAAGTTCCCATCTTCAAGTTCCGTCAACCAAGTCTGCACTTGCTGCGGTGACCATTGTCGAGGATGCAAATCTCGCTGCTTTGTCAAGATATTCTGCAAAACCTCCTTCTGCACATCACTCTCACCTCTTTGATCAGATCCTTTTATCCGCAGCGTCGCTCCTGTTCGCAAAGTGGAAAGCGTATGTTCGGTATCGGATGCAGCAGGTGCGATAGTGCAAATGACAGAGAGCCGCGTCTCGGAGCAAAGGGATGTGGCAAGAAGCTTGGTAAGAGCTGAGGCCCTGAAGGCATGTGGAGGAATGCGCTGCCTCTTTGACATGAAGCGGATGCACTCCTTCAAGGCGTGCAATGACGCGTTGATCTCAGCTCCTTCTTGCTGTCGCTCTTTGGAGTGATTGGCTGAATCCTTTCGCCGTTCTGTACCAGCACAATCCACCAGTGTTAGCGAGCCGGCTGGGCTGCCACCTGAACGTTCGAACAATCTAATGCTACAAATGGCATGGCTGCGAGAGCTTTCATCATTCGCCTCCGTTGCACTGGTAGCTCTGCGTTGCCTCGCTGCCTCAAAAGCTGCCACCAAATCTTCCGGCGTCTGTGGGTGCAACTCGTGAGCACCTTCAGCAATGAAGGCACTTTGCTGCTCTCGAAGCTCCCGAAGACGGAGTTCTGGGAGGTTTGGCAGCAATAGATCAAAACAATGAGAGCCTCGAAGCTCGACTACACTCAGCGTCAGCGACAAGCGGTGACCAGAAATGAAAAGATCATGCGCAGCCAACCTTTCAATCGCTTTGATGGTATGAGTCTTCCCGCTTCCTGTCTGCCCAAACATAAGGATTGTGTTGGCATGACCTGTTTTTGCCGATTCTACCAGGCTCATTGCAGCATTTTCGTAAACATGTTCGTCAGAGACTTCGTCATCGAAAACGTGATCAAATGCAAAACGCAAGTGATGAATCACTGGTGTGCGGAGATCTGCTTGGAAAAGGCAGTTGTGGAGGATGACTTGGGTAGGTGAACTATGCGAACTTCGTGGAAGGACTGATACTACATCGAAATCGTTCCGCTTCGTTTCCTCGTGTGGAAAAAGCGGCCGCTTTCGTACGTAAACATCCACAACCCGGGAAGACCTCAATGCTGAGGGCGAGCGAACGACAAAGTCAGCAGTCGTTTGTTCGAGTTTTGCCTGATATTTTGCGATTGCATCAGTGAACAACGCCCGATGAGCAGCCCTCAACTCGTTCTTGTTGAACATTTGCCTTCCAGCAATCTGAATATGTGAAATGCATCTGGTCAACTTTAAACCTTAAGTTTAAGCGCAACAAAAGCATGCAAAGTTGAGCTGCCAGGGAAACTCCAAGAGAAACATGGTTTCAAGGGACTAGAGCGCTGACAGATTTAAAGTCTTCCTACGTTGGCCTCCCCAAGATGTACTCAAGACATTTTAAGACTACCTTAAAATTATTAAACTACCATTCCCCGAAATGTGGAAACGCAGCATGTTGATAACAAATGACCAAAAGAAGTTGGGAAGCAATCTTCCGAGTTACGGATGACTTTTATTCGAATGGCTTTACATCACACAACAATACATCTGACGAAGGGTGGTGAAGTGGTGACAATACATCACATAACAATACGTATATCACATAACAATACATCACGCAACTACATCACATAACAATACATCACATAACAGTACATCACACAACAATACATCTGACGAAGGGTGGTGATGATGGCGGAGGGTGATGACGGAGGGAGGTGGTGACCTAGGGAAGTGTGACGAAGGGAAGTGGTGACGAAGGGAAGTGGTGACGAAGGGAAGCGGTGAGGAAGCGGTGACGAAGGGAAGTGGTGACGAAGGGGGGGGACTTAGGGAAGTGATGACCTAGGGAAGTGGTGACGAAGGTGGGGGGACTTAGGGAAGTGATGACCTAGGGAAGTGGTGACGAAGGGAGGTGGAGACCCGGGATGTGGTGACGAAGGGAAGCGGTGAGGAAGGGAAGTGGTGACGAAGGGGGACTTAGGGAAGTGATGACCTAGGGAAGTGGTGACGAAGGGAAGTGGTGACGAAGGGGAGTTAGGGAAGTGAGGACTTAGGGAAGTGGTGACTAAGGCAAGTGGTGACTTGGGGAAGTGGTGACTAGATACAAGTGGGTTTGCCACGTGATGCCGCAACGCTTTGATGGCTGCATGAATGTTGCATGGGGCTTGTGCCGGGGAAGCCGGAGAACGAAAGCTTGCGTTTTTCCGTGTGAAGTGGCTGCAGCCGGCGATGAAAGCTACCTCGTGTGTGTGCGGGGGTTGCGGACCGTTCGATTTGACGTGTGACACTCCCTTGGTGTTCTGCAACGCGTGGATGCAAATCGCAATGGCTGCTTGAATGTGTACGTGTTGCTGCAAACGCATTGTAATTACTGCACGAATATTGCATGGGGCTTGTTTTGGGGAGGAGGCCGGAACGAAACCTTGAGTTTTTCCGTGTAAAGTGGCTGCGGCCGGCGATGAAAAGTACCTTGTGTCTGCGGCGGTTGCCGACCGTTCGTTTTGACGTGTGATTGGTTCTCCCTTGGTGTTCTGCAACGCGTGGATGCATATGGCAATGCAATGGCTGCATAAATGCGCACCTGCTGCTGCAAAATGCATTGTAATGGCTGCATGGCTGTTGCATGGGACGAATTGGCTGCAGCTGGCGATGAAGGGTACCTCGTGCGTAATTTTGCAGCTGAGAGTCGTGAATCGTATTGGAGTGGCCGCATCAAGGTTGCGATAGTGATTTCTCAGTAGATTTTCTCCGTTTTGGGGTTGGCGATTTTCCTTTTAGAATTTCTTTGAAAACGTTCTCAAAATCGTGTTTTTTTTTGGTTTTGGCGCCGAGATCCCAGTTTTGGAGCTGCAATTTCTCACGCCTTTGCGCGTAGTTCTATTGTGTTTTGCAATTTAATATCTGGATATCGCATTGTAATGGCTATGTCAAGGTTCCTTGGTGCCGCGGCTGCATGCGTAATACTATGGTCTTTTGCAGCTGGACAGTGTGAATCGTATTGGAGTGGCTGCATCAAGGCTGCGGTGGTGATTTGTCGGCAAATTTTCTTATATAATTTTGGCGCTGGCGATTCTCCTTTTAAAATTCCTTTTAAAAAGTGCTTCACAACCGTGTTTTTGTTTGCTTTGGCGCTGAGATCCGGTTTTGGACCTGCAATTTCTGTTGTCATTATGAACCAGAAAGTTTCTCTGTGTAAAAGGTCTTTACTTAAAAGCTTGCTGTGTGTAAAGCTTTCTGTGTGTAAAAGCTTTCTGTGTGTGAAAGTGTTCTTTGTGTAAAAGCTTTTCTGCGTGAAAGCTTGCTGTGTGTTAACGCGTTCTTTGTGGAGTAAAAGCTTGCTGTGTGGAAAAGCTTGCTATGTGTCAAAGCTTGATGTGTTTTGGAAAGTGTTGTGTGCAAGCTTTCTAGTACAAAGTAGTGCTGGGAAGTGCTTTGTGCAAGCTTTGTAGTACAAAGTAGTACTGGGACGTGCTTTGTGCAAGCTTTGTAGTGCAAAGTAGTACATGGAAGTGCTTTGTGCAAGCTTTGTAGTACAAAGTAGTACTGGGAAGTACATTGTGCAAGCTTGTAGTACAAGGCAGTATAGTGTTCTGTTAAAGCTTCAAAGTAATACTGGTGCGAGCTTTGTAGCACAAAGTGGTACTATGAAGTACTTCGTGCAAGCTTTGTCGTACCAAGTGCTACTGGGAAGTGTGTTGTGCAAGCTTTGTAGTACAAAGTAGTACTGGGGAGTACTTGTGCAAGCTTTGTAGTACAAAGTAGTACTGGGAAGTCCTTTTTGCGAGCTTTCTAACATTTTCTAGTACAAAGTAGTACTGAGAAGTCCTTGTGCATGTCCTGTAGTACAAAGTAGTACTAGGAGGTCTTTTGTGCAAGCTTCGCAATACAAAGTAGTACTGGGAAGTGCTTTGTGCAAGCTTTGTAGGACAAAGTAGTACTGGGAAGTACTCTGTGCAAGCTTTGTAGGACAAAGTAGTACTGGGAAGTGCTTCGTGCAAGCTTTGTAGTACAAAGTAGTACTGGGAAGTACTTTGTGCAAGCTTTGGAGTAGAAAGTAGTACTGGGAAGTGCTTCGTGCGAGCTTTGTAGTACAAAGTATTTTGTAAAGGCTCTTCTGTGTAAATGCATCTGTCTCTCAAGCTTCTGTGCGCAAAAGCTTTCTGCGCCCAATGGTTTTTTTGTGCCAGAGACTTCTCTCTGACAGTAAGAGCTGTCTGGCGCGCAGAGCCGCTGAGATGAGTTGAGGAGAACTTCGAGGAGATAGGCTGATCAGTGCCCGGATGAGGTGCAAACAGCTGAGAAGAACTTACTTAGATGACATGTGAGAAGAGATGGGATGAGATGAGAAGAGCTGAGATGAGGTGAGATGAGGTGAGAAGAGCTCAGATGAGATGAGATGAGATGAGATGAGATGAGATTAGATGAGATGAGATGAGATGAAGTGTGGAGTGTGGAGTGTGAAGCGCAAGTGTGAAGTGTGAAGTGCGGGGTGCGTGTGAAGTGTGAAGAAAGTGTTCGCTTGGCGTTGCATTGCACCGGGGTCGCGTGCAGGTCATGTTCTTGAACAACAACCGCAACAGCTTCGCACAAAGCACGCACGCACGGGCCTGGCTGGCGCACGGCGCATGCAAGTTCTACAGATGAGAAAGGTCTTATAGTATAACCCTAAGGCAACTTCCGCCCTGCCTCGTGGGGGTACTACTGGTAAGGAATAGGTATGAATAAGTGATAGGTAATACATAAGGCTGTAAGATGATGTGAGCACTTTGCTCTGATGCCTGCTGGCAGCTCCGAGGGATGCTGCTCGAGGGCCCGTGTGCACACGAGTGACCGAGGGTCGTTCTGATGTGCTGCGTGGCTCACGTCTAGGCGGACTCCGCACCCTGCAGAAGCAACAAAATATGAACAAAGAGGCAAAGATAGGCAACGAATAACCAGATTCAGGCCAGTATGAGCCAGTTGCCAGTCTGAAATGTTGAAAGGATTGAAAAGTACACTGGAATAATGTTGAAATCCCTGCCAATGTGCATGGAGTAGTCACATGTCCAGATTCAATTCTAGTAGCCAGCAGGCAACCCGTACCTCTCGGACACTTCACGGTCGGAAGACACATCTCGGCTCCTCTGAGCTCTCCTTGCCTCCTGACTGACACGTGGATCGAAAATTATCGAAGGGGCATGAAGGCGCTGCCATTTCGAAACATTTCGCAACGCTTTCCACTTCGTTTTTGCACTACGTTTTCCACTCCGTTTTGCTAGCTTCAAGGGGGACACACTGGTCTGAGTCTGGTCCCTTGCCTCTCGAGCCTCCAGTCGCTGGCGTACGGCTGGAGGAAGCTGTGCACTTGGAGCAGGTGCATCCCGGCCGACGTTCGGCTGGGGCCCTGCACCAAAGGGGTCCTGCCTCAACATTTCAAGAGAATTCACGCCATGACTGACTCAGTCAGGAAATAGGGGAGAAAAAAAAAAGTATGAAAAATTCTGAACGCTTTGACACCATCCCAAACCTGCATAAATCTCTTCCGGGTTTCCTGCTCATCAATAGAGGAGTGCCCTCCTCTTTATTGGCTTCATGCACCTGTGGCCCCTTGAGCTGCGGCAGGGTGACTTCAGGGAGTAGAGTGACATCGAAGCCCACTGAACTTGCTCTTGAATCTTCAGAGTCTGCCCGCTGTTCACGGATTTGTTCATGGTCATGCGTTTCACGTCCACCGAGGTGTCCCTTGGCTTCACCGACGTCGGCTTGACTGGCTTGCCGATGGGGAGGCTCTTGCCGAACGCCCTCACAGGCTAAAACCGGCAAATGCCTTTGTGCTGTGCCTGGATCCCTGCTAGACTGATCTGCAGGTGGCAAGCAACTGGCGCCGTTGGCATCGGCGCGCTGAACCTTCTCAACTTTTTGAGTCTGTTTGTACAAAGGAGGCTTTTTCGAAGGAGCTCCCTTTGGCTTCACATCGTGTCTGCCTCCCAATCCTCCCACAGAACTGCTTGCACTCTGAGAGTATCCCTGTGCGAAGCGGCCGCTTCCACTGGATGATGCACCTGCACGTATGCCATCAAGAGGTGCCTCGTGCTCGTCTTTGTGAGCATCTGTAGCAGCACTTCTCGGCACATCCTCTTGCTTTGATGTCCTTCAGCGTCAGCACAGCACAAGGTAGAAGCATTGGAGGACAATACAGGATCTATTTTGCAGGTGAGCTGCACTCGCACAGGCGTTGTGTGCGTGGTGTCCTTATGGCGGCGCAACAAACCCTGCTGCCCCGCCCATGCACGCACACTGACAGAACCTCAACAGGTCTACAGATTATCTTTGCTACTTATCTTGCAGCTATGGGGCTCGCCCCTTCCTTTCGGAAACAATGCCGGAGTGCTGTGCGAACCTAAGGCCAGACACGGGAGAGCACATTCTTTCCATCATTGGGTGACAATCTGAAGATGCGCCAAATCGACACACCGACCAACTTCCCGAAGTCTTCTCGGTGCCAAGGCATCCCAACTTTATCCCATGTTTAGACTTTAGACCAGAAACTCCTTAGGAGTTTGCGGCAGCTCTTGCGGCGAAACTGCCGAAGTTCCATTCTCGCGGAGTCTCAAGGGTGAAACAGCTGAAGGGGAACCTCAGCTCAAAGAAGTCCTGCAAATCGCCCTGATACTATTGCATTTCATCGCCTCAAATGAGGACCCCAATGGCAAATCGCTGCCAAGTATCTTCTGTCAGTAGGATCTTGAGCTACAGCTCGCTGCAATTGACGAATCTGAACCCGAGAAAGGCCCACCTTCCATGGGCGCTGAGTATTTGGGTCAACTGCAGAAAATGGTTTTGTCTGGGTTTGTCGTGGGAAGTGGAACAAACTGGAACAACGTCCATGGCATCTTGAAATGTGTCAAATGTGTCAAATGGGTCGAGAAATAGTTGCGCCATGTTGCGCTACATTGCTACATTCTGTTGCAAAATCACCTCCTCCAGGTCCTCCACCAGCAAATCTGACAAATGCGCTGGCTTGCTGACGCCAAGGGCTTGCAAGTCGGGCAATTGCTCCACAAGTCCTCATACCCAAACATCCCAAACATCCCAAACATCCCAAACATCCCAAACATCCCAAAGACACACATAGGGAAACAGAGAGAGGCAGAGACAGAGAAAGAAAGAGAGTGTCGTCACAGTGTCGTCTCTTTTCTATGTCACCACCCCTCCCACCCTCCCACCCTCCCACCCTCCCACCCTCCCACCCTCCACATCCTCCACAACGGATAGCAAGAGGAGAGGCATACTTGAATATACTTGAGCAGTAACTTACGCCTCTTAGAATCTAAGCACCGAGGATGTCAAGGCAAGGCTCCATGGGCTTCGAGAAGCTGCAACAGCTCGGGGTCACGCGGTTCATTTGGCGCACGTGACCCGGCAGATTTCGAAGCAGTCTTTGTGGATGTGGCATCTGGGCTGCAAGCCTCGGACACAGAAAGGATCAGGACCTTTTTGAACGGGATCTCAAACTCACTAAGATGCAAACTAATTATCTATTACACCTTAGTACACTTTAGCACACTAAGATACACAAAGTAACCCACCAAGAACATTCTATTTCGTTGCATCTCTGATCATCTCGGTACTGGCATTTTCGAAGTGCAAGATCTGGGTTTGTGGCGGCCTTGGCACTTGATGCACCACAACCCATATGCCACCGCAGGTCAAAAGCTTGCTACATCCTGTTTCAAAGAAAAGAACACCTTAAAACAATGCTATTTGGAGCAGGTGAAAGTTTCAGAAATAAGTAATAAGAGTTAGAGAGAGGGAGAGAGTCGCACGGTTCACCTACTTGCAGCTGCTGAGTGTCCTCTTACATTGTTCAGAACTGCAGAACTGTCATGTTCTTGTAAAATCTGTTATGCAATGTTATACCGTTATACCATGACTTTGGATTGCCCAAATGCAATTCAATCTTGGTTTTTTTATTGCTATGCCTGCCTACCTCGGCCAAATGGCTGACTGAAGAAAAACGCACTGCGATGAAAGCAATTCCAACAACTCCACAATGTGACTGCAAGCTGGAATCGCACACTAAGAACGTCATGGAAGTTCAGGGCGGGCAGCATTGCTGGGCACTGGTTGCAATGACAAGCAAGCAGCTGAGCAGCCTTGAAACGAGTTTTCTCCAGCAATTGGTCTGCACTTTTCTTGAGTGTCAAGCCGGTCTTTGCGACTTGTAAGCACGGACAGAAACGGTGCGCCCTTGCTGAACTGTCCTACACTATGCAAACATTCTCAAATCTTGCATGCAGCGGTCAAGTGAGACCTTGCAATATTCTAGAATATTGTGCAGTTACATAGTGCAAATGAATGGTTGTGAGTTGTGAAGCCCACCAGGTTTGACTGTATGGGACATGTCTGACACCGCCAGTGTAATAAAGAAAGCTGGCTTTATGGGTTACATGCTCAAGAGGATAATAGGGTTGCCCTACAAACAGCCTCACGACTAACTCCTTTTGCAAGAGTACACAGAGTAGACAAAGTAGACACTGCAAGACTCAACTGTCGCTCAGCAAAGAGTGCTGCTTCTCCTGGCCATGCCAAAAGAAGAGGGCATCGGAAAGCTCTAATTGCAACAGTGGCAACATTTTTGGCAAGAGGAAGATGATGGAAGATGAGAAAGCACTTGCCTATATAAACGAGACCACAAACATCTCTGTTTCAGCTCTGTCTAGCACCTTCAGACCGGGTCTGCCTGAGCCTAACTTAGGAAAACTTATCTCTCGACTGGTTTTTCTTGATGGCCTGATGCTTCAAGAATCGACATGCCTGCACATTCATACGCATATGGCATACGAGTATTCATTCTTTTTAATTAACCATAGTCAGTATAGTTATATAGTATAATGCTCCGACTGATTCCTCATGTGTCACATATTGCAATGATTTGCCATCTATTGCAATGTGGTTTTTCGGCCACAGCAGTGGCCGCCGGACCCCCACCTCTGCCAGTTGCCTGAGTGACAGGTCCTGCAGGAGCGTGGCCAGCTCCTGAGAGTAACAACAGACAGAGCTCGACAAAAGTGTGACCAGTGACAAGCGTATCCAAAAGTGCGTCACAAATCTAACCAACTCTAGTCATGCAATCCCTTGACCCTTGACGAGTTGGTTTTGATGTTTTGGGGTCTCAATCTGGAAACCTTTGGGAAATGTGAAGTCAGTGGGCCTCAAGGACTAACTTCTCAAAGGTTCCCAGCAAGGACGGGCAAATCCCAACAGCACTGTTGCCCCAACCTCTGGTAGAGATTCCCATGCCGACCGTGTTAGTATCCACACTTCCGTGGTATGGCCAAATTTGCCTCAGCACTGACAGCACTGAAGCCAGAAAGGAAAAACGATGCTTAACATGGATTTGTGGATTTGCAATTCATCGAATTGGTGATGCAAGGATCTGCCAAGCAGATCCAAGCAATGCCAGTGGAAGAATTTGCCGAAAATCAGCGAAGGCACTGGAGACCACTCGGCTGGTAGCCGCGCCAGCATCACCAAGTCGTCGCTGCAGGCCTGGGTGATGTGTTGACAATGAACCTATAGCCGCTATAGCCTGCGAAATCTGTGCCCAAAGGATCTCTTCCAATAAAGTTGATACCACGTAGAACGCACAAACCAACCATTGCACAATTTGGCCCAGGAAATCTTGCATGACTTCCAAAGTGCAGCTGGGTAACTTTTGAGGAAGAACTCGTGCTTTCCAACTATGCTTCCAGGCCTCACACCAATAGTCAAGAAACAAACTCCTGAACGCATCAAATGCAATGCATTGCATTGCATGGTGCGCTCATTCGATCCATGCCAGCTCAGGAACGGATATCTCTTCCGCAATCGCTTGTGCCGTCGGCCCTGGAAGCCCTTGATGCTTACCCCTTGGTTTGTGGTGCTCCCTTCCTGAGCTCATGGGAAGTCAAGTCTGAATGCAATTGGTTTGGACTTCTAATCGTTCATCAAAAAGATTCAAAGATATTCAAAGTACACTTGAAGAAGTGCATCCACACAGCTGGACAGCAACGAACACTACTGTGCGCGACATGTTTAGACATGCGGACACAGACGGCTGCATGTCTTTATCTCAAGCAGAGATGCAAGTAGCTCGTCAACAACTGCGATTGCGCCTTGCATGAGATTTAAACCCTGACGGGGCCAAGAAGCCATCACATGGCTACTTATGATACCATTGCAACCGACACATGCAAGACATGTCTGCGCCTTGTAGGACAAAAACAAAGGCATCACCATCCGGTACACGCTGTCCACTTGCTAGGCCAAGCTGTACAGTGCAGAAAGGCTGGATCGTGCGCATAAAACCTGAGCAAATCAAAAGTAAAGGGGTCCAGGGCGCATGAATTAGTGCCATCTTTCTGCCCATGGACCCCACAGCCAAAATGGTTGGACCCTGGGTCGTCCCTATCGCTGCCTCACAACTCATCCATCTGTAACCTTCAAGACGGCTTCCCTTGATGTCTGACATCCACCCATGGATCATATGAATGCTGATGCGGCTGATGCATATGAAAACATGAGAAATCATGAGAAGGCCTTGTGGTAGAAGGTTCATCGCCTCGAAAGCAAGATTTGGTAGCCTTGAGCCACTGCTGCACGCAACCCTGTACTCCAGCATATACTCTTTCAGCTCTCTTGAACCGTACAAATAAGTCTCCAAAAGCCGATCTCCGGTGTAGTCCAATGCATCTGTCCTTACTTTCCAAACACGCATGGAATGCAGCACACCCCAACTTCCTGCATGTTTCTGTTGATACTCAATGAGTCTGTTGTACAGTCTTGATTTTTGAGCCCTCTTTGTTAGCCCTCTTTGGAAAATGAGCTGAGATGAGCTGAGCATCACATCGTCAAACGCATCGTAATCCTCGTATGCCGGGCTCTTGAATGGCTTGCCTTTGCCCCAGCAACTCAGAGCTGTTGCAGTTGTTGGTGATGTCGGGGTTGCATCACCGAATTCCGTAAAAACAGTGGACTCCTGGCAAGGCTACAGTACTCAGTTACTCATGGAAAGATGTTTACGACAGAATACGACAGAATGGGCAATCGAAACAAATAACGTCAAATAAATGACAATAAACATGCATCAACATGCTAGAATAGCTACTGGTTATGCAGTCCAAACATGTCCAGTCACATTACACATTGGACCAGGATCCCATGGCGTCCCCTAAACCGATTATAAAATGTTATAAATGTTATAAATCTATATAAATGTATAATATGTATATTATAAATGTATATAGTTAAATGATGTTAAATGTGTTATATCCGCCTCGGCAGTGATTTCTCCCCGAGTCGGAGTCGTCTGCAGATCCAGCAGCTGTCGCAGATCGAGATCCGGGGAGGTGACCACCTTCAGCACGGAAAGGGCATCGAAGACCTGCGAATTCATGCGGCAAAAGATCACCTCAGTGCCGAACAAAATCCCATCTGTACCGTGATATGATGTGATACTGGCAACATGTGGCAACAGTGCTACCATGTGCTGTATCAAGGTGGAATGTCGAATGTTCATTTGTTTGAGGAAACCCGAGGTTGATGAAAACATGATAAAACCCATAAATAATGCTTGACAAGTTGACAAGTCTCCTTGCACCCATGTTCAGACACACGTTTGACAGCCATCCGCAACTGCTCCGCAGCTGAAGCATCAATACTGGTCACTTTACCGAAGCTCAAGATGCAGTATTGGGATATCCTCTAGGGTAGCGCCGCGCAGGAACCAAACAAAAGCTGCACTCAGGGGCTGGGTGCTGATGCTATTGGACTGCCCTAGTTTGTTGATGCAAGTCAAGTGAATCATGCATTGATGATGTCGTGTTTATCCATTTTGATCCGTTTTGATCCGTTTTGCCTATCTGAAGCGGTAAGGATTTCCAAAATGGGTCAAGTTGTGACGGTGCAACAGGTCGGTCCTCCCTGGCTCAGCGGCATCTGGATCCAGACCATCCTCGATAGCTTCGACAAGACTGGAGGCCAAATTCTGCCCCGAACCGAAGAAAAGCTGACCCTGCAAGTAGAAAAGCAGAATTCGATGACCATGAAGGCACAAAGCCTCCAACTCCCAAAATGGTCGGAAGGTTCGACTTACAGTGTGGCTGCCAGTCGACATGCTTGCAATTGGTGATGATTGAGCACTGTCCCAGAGGAAAATCACCAGGCTGAGGGTCAAACCCGCTCCGATGCCCTGGAATGGCGATGAGAACGCTGCAACGAGAATACATGCAACAGTCACCCAATATTGCGGCGAAGGAAGTCGATAACCCATGAATTTCTGAGGAGGTAAGCTGCGGAATGAAAGAAAGGCGCTTTCCAAAAAGCTCAGGCCACTGCCCATGAAGAGGCCACCCAAGAAGAACTTGGGAATGTAATGCCCAAGTGGAAGGCTTGTGAAAAAGAAAATGCCTACGAAGCAGGACGATGTGAAGACTGCAAGTCGATGTGTTCCGCCATCCATTCGAAGCTGGATAGAACTCCCCAAACGATGGAAAGTCACAACCCCATTTGACAGGGCCGTGAAAATGCTTCCAAAACCCACTGTCGTAAGTTCTGCATCAAAGTCAATGACCTCCATCGGAGCAGGATCACCATCTGGACCCATTCGGAATTTGCCCGTGATCCCCAAGACCCCTGTCATGGTGCAGAGTACTGACATCATCACCAACATCAGCATCGAAGGGATATTGTAGATCAGGACCCCAATATCAGCACCTCCATGTGGGTTGTAGATGTCGTAGGTGGTCCAAAGGCTAGAAAAGGACCGGCTGGTTTGGGTGGGGTATGTCCAGCCACTCGTACTCAGCTCTTCCATTGACAATCCAAGCGCGGAAGTGATGGCATAAAAAATGACCAAGGGGCATAGCTGACAAAATAACCCTGAAAGCTTCAAGAGTCTGCTGTCCGGAAGTTTCCGCGCAATGATAGATGGCCCATGCCTGATGAAAGCCACCATCGCTAGCAAGCATGACACTGGGCCCAAACTGCGAAAGCTCAGAAATGCTGTCAGATCCACTGGGTAAAAGTATTGGAACTGAACTCCTCATCTGATTCATCTGCTTGGAAACTAACTTTGATTGCACCAACAACGGTAAAATATGAGGCACTTAGTCAACGTAGTCCTGATTGAAATGCATGAAATTGCAATGTCAAAAAAAAATGCTGCCAAAACACCTGAAGAGACTTGCAACGCTGTCCGGACAAGAAACCATCCAATAGTTCCCAGAAAACCATTCGTGACAGGTGTTGGAAATCGAAGCATCAATTTGCCAACGCCCAGCTTTCCCAGGAGCACACTGCAAACCCCTGTGAGCATCGTGCTGGATACTATCAGCGCAAGAATGGTGGGTTGGATGAGATCCGATTTGCCTCGCCTCTTTAGAAACAAAGCTGCATTTTGAGCCATAGCGCCATAAAGGATAGCACACACTTCTTGCGTGGCATTGGTATTGTACTGTAGCCGCCCAAAGGCTGCATAGAATGCTGATCCCGCCATCGTAGAATACCACATCATTGAGATGCCAAACGGAAACATTTCAGTAATCTCTTCATGGTTGGATCCTGTAAACACCAGGGTGGCGCTCACGATGCCAGTTAATGTCTGCCGGATTCCGATGATGCAACCAGCCAGAATGTTCGCAGCCACTCCTGCAATAAAGCATGGTGTATCGTGTGCATGTGTGTGTGTGCATGTCATTTGGTGTGTTTGTTTCTCTGTCTGTAAAAATTGTTTGGTGTGTGTCTGTGTGTCTGTGTGTCTGTGTGTCTGTGTGTCTGTGTGTCTGTGTGTCTGTGTGTCTGTGTGTCTGTGTGTCTGTGTGTCTGTGTCTGGGTGCGTTTGCATCTGTGCTCTGATACTACTTGAGAAGGGGTGACACGAAAGGTAGTTGTGTCAGACGTTACAACTCTGATTGTCGTTGTGATGTGACTCCAGCTTGGGTGGTTCATGAACCGTGGACGGGCATGAAACTGGACATTCATAGCTGAACGGAGATATCTGGATCCGAAAAGAGGGCACCCCACGATTGCCATGGTTGATCATCACTTAGTCTATTTCAAGAGCCATTTGGAGGTATATTGTCTGACACACGCATCGCGCGGGGAAAAAAAACACGGTCAGTGTTAGCACAAACCCCAAAGTCGCTTTTGCGGTACCTATGGATGCTCGAACCTGTCACTTTCATCGCACCGTTGGGTGCGGGGCAAATGGATGTCGAAAAATCCGAATTGCAAGTCGAATGATGATGATGAGGATGATGCTGATGATGAGGATGATGACGACGATGCTGATGATGAGACACTGCGAAGGGGCTGCTGCGTGAAGAGACGCACAAGGCATGTGACGAGAGTTCACTTGGGGGGGGCATGGAACTGGACATTCAGAGCAGAGCGGAGATATCTAAATCCGAAAAGAGAGCATGGTTGCTCATCACTTAGTCCATTTAAATAGCAATTTGGAGGTATACATTGTCAGACACACGCATCGTGCGGGGAAAAAAAAACACGGTCAGGGTTAGCACAAACTCCAATGTCTCTTTTTGCGGTACCTATGGATGCTCGAACCTGTCACTTTCATCGCACCGTTGGGTACTTGGAAAATGGATGTCGAAAAATCCGAATTTCAAGTCGAATGATGATGGTGATGAGGAGGATGATGATGATGATGATGTTGATGATGATGATGATGACGAGACACTGCGAAGGGGCTGCTGCGTGAAGAGACTCACCAGGCATATGGCGAGAGTTCCCTTTGAGGGGGGGGGAGGGGGGGGGCTCTGATTGTCGTTGTGATGTGACTCCAGCTTGGGTGGTTCATGAACCGTGGACGGGCATGAATCTGGACATTCATAGCTGAACGGAGATATCTGGATCCGAAAAGAGGGCACCCCACGATTGCCATGGTTGATCATCACTTAGTCTATTTAAAGAGCCATTTGGAGGTATATTGTCTGACACACGCATCGTGCGGGGCAAAAAAAAGCACGGTCAGTGTTAGCACAAACCACAAAGTCGCTTTTGCGGTACCTATGGATGCTCGAACCTGTCACTTTCATCGCACCGTTGGGTACTTGGAAAATGGATGTCGAAAAATCCGAATGTCAAGTCGAATGATGATGGTGATGAGGATGATGATGATGATGACGATGATGTTGATGATGAGACACTACGAAGGGGCTGCTGCGTGAAGAGACGCACAAGGCATGTGACGAGAGTTCACTTGGGGGGGGCATGGAACTGGACATTCAGAGCAGGGCGGAGATATCTGGATCCGAAAAGAGAGCACCCCACGATGTCCATGGTTGCTCATCACTTAGTCCATTTAAATAGCCATTTGGAGGTATACATTGTCAGACACACGCATCGTGCGGGGAAAAAAAACACGGTCAGTGTTAGCACAAACTCCAATGTCTCTTTTTGCGGTACCTATGGATGCTCGAACCTGTCACTTTCATCGCACCGTTGGGTACTTGGAAAATGGATGTCGAAAAATCCGAATGTCAAGTCGAATGATGATGGTGATGAGGAGGAGGATGATGATGATGATGTTGATGATGATGATGACGAGACACTGCGAAGGGGCTGCTGCGTGAAGAGACTCACCAGGCATATGGCGAGAGTTCCCTTTGGGGGGGGGGAGGGGGTGGTCCCTTTCTCCTGGTCGTTCAAGGATAAGGGGTCCAGCCCGCCCCTCTGCTTCGCAAAGTAAAACTCAAGGTAGCCCGCTAGGAGGCTACCTTTCGTGAAAATGTGAGGGCTACAGTAGCTTGAGGTTGTAACTCATTATTTTTCAAATGTACATGCGCAGCCAACTTGTGCAAAATTGTAAGGCACAATGTCTCGAAACACCCAGGGGGAGTATTTCAGAATGAATGGAATCTAGAATGAATCTACCGAGCAACACCCCACATCATGTGGCCTTGAATTGATCAGATGATTCCTTTGAACTACTTGACACGTATAGAGGGGATTGGGAATGCTGCATTTGAAATAATTCAGTTACACGCTTTTGACCATGGCAAGGTACGCAGAGAGTCCACAGAACCTGTTTCTCCATTCAATGGGACGCACTCTGACCAAGTAGGCCTTAGCAGTGGAGCAGTCACACTATGAATTGGGTTGGTTAAGGTCATGGCACGCAGAAAAATTTTAGCAACACCGTGTTCGCACCACACTCTGCAGGACACTTCTGCATGCCAAGTTGCCAGTAACCAAATACACTTCTGGGTTTTGCCTTCCGGCTAGGAGGCAACAAAGGTTCACCCCCACCCATCATGCCACATACCCGCTGCGGCCACTCTAACTAGGAACGCACATTTAATCACAGTACTGCTTAAAAACGTTGGTTTGGTGACTGCGGATGAACCTGCAAAATTCTATTAGCACATGCTTGATCCAACCCTATTTTGAAATTGGTGCGACACCAATATGGGAAAAAATCCGGTGCGTCACAGCGCGTTTGTTGACCGCACTTCACCTTCAATTGATCCGAAATGGCTGAAAAACATTTGTGGAACTGCCCAATTCTGCGCAAACTGCTCCCTCTGGTGATAAAGATCATTGTTCCCTCACACAGCCTTCCTACTGCCATTGCCATGTAGTATTCTGATTGCTTCGGCCACTGCACCCCCACGTCCATTCATAAGCCACACAAACCACAGTAAAATTTGATTTGCCCGCAACCATTATATACTATTTTGAAACGGCATGCCTTTCAGTTTTCAAATGTCTTATCGACGATCGATAGCGCAAATCGCAATGCAGCTAGGGCATGAGAACATGGTGCCAGCCTTACAATTTTTACCATGAACATCGCAATGAAAATAGTAAAATGGTTGTGCCAACGCTGTGGCCAAAAGTCCTTGCTGTCTTTGGCACAGGCCATTTTTTTGATAGATTTCGTCTTGCAAAGCGTTTCAAAATTTGGTTTTGGCGCGGGTGCGTGAAACATTCGTAAATTCTACTCTGCTGCCATGATTTCTGGTCAGAAAAAAATGTCGGGCGGCAACGAAAATTATTTTTGTGGCTGCAGCTGCATGCTCCGTCTTGGGCACCGGATGCCTCCACGCACTCTGAATGGCAACGGAAATGCTGTGCCAACACGGTGCAAATCATGGACATTATTGGTGTTTACGAAATCTTGTTGCGAATCGCTATGGACTCGTCTGACAGATAATGTGGCCATTTTTTCTGGCAACACGCAGTGCGTTGAGCAAGCATTATGTCCCCCCTCAATCGGTATGTTTTGTTCAGGACGCAGTTTGCTTGCAACAGGGGTCAAGTCAAAACACAAATCCTATGGTTAACTTTGGTCAGCTGAAAACTGTTGTTGTGAAATATTCACACATGCCTGGAACACTGTTTCATGCATACGAAGGTCCAGTGCACTTACCATATATCGCATGTTTGGCAGCGCGCCCCACAAGGTTGGTGCCTTCATTTGCATTTTCATCCATTTGGGGGCCAACACGATTCCAATTGTTTACCTCAAATTTACCTCCGGGTCTTCGCGTCTGCACACATAACTTCGGACCTGTGTTTCTTATTTGTGCGTCCTGCTGGGGGCGATCCAATATGATCTACCCGCTGTGCTTGCCAAGCGCCTGCATCCAAAGAACTAAGAAGACGGTTTTTTACATTGGCACACAAACCAACATGAGGGTTATTATCCCATTCCACCCAAACCCAACCCCAAGGCAATGTCGCGCCGATGGCGCCTGAATCTGTCTTGACAAAGCAGTGTTGCGGCAAGGAACCCGTCCGGACGTGTCACGTCAAAGAATCTTGTAGGAAACATCACGGGTTTCATTAGATCAACACATGATGATTTCCTAGATTTATGGCCCGTTCGACATAGGCAAGGTTCGATGTGCGTGGTGCCTATGTTGAAAAAGGGCCCAAAGCTCACTTAGGACGACTTTTCCACTCACTTAGGACGACATTTTTTGATGTTGACTTCAGGGCTAACGCCATGGGACACAAACCTTTAGGTTAACACTTGGGGACACTTGGGGTGGGTTTAGGGGACACTTGGGGACACTGGGGGTGGGTTTAGGGGACACTTGGGGACACTTGGGGTGGGTTTAGGGGACACTTGGGGACACGAGGCTGGGACATGGAGTGGTTTTAGGGAACCAACTCCATCGGATACCGACCTTTAGGTTAACACTTGGGGACACTTGGGGTGGGTTTAGGGGACACTTGGGGACATGGGACTGGGACATGGGGTGGGTTTAGGGACGTTCCTGATACGTTGTCACATCTTCTTCAAGAACCTTGAATGATGTTCCTCATATGTTGTAACATCTTCGTCAAGTAACATGCAAGACGTTTCTGATACTTGCAACATCTTCCTACTTGTAAGTAACTTCCATCAGGAAGGTCGTGCAAGTTACTTACAAGTTGGATGATGTTGCAAGTATCAGGAACGTATTGCACGTTACTTGACGAAGATGCTACAACATATAACGAACATCATTCAACTTACATGAAGAAGATGTGACAACGTGCCAGGAACGTCGTGCAAGTTACTGGCAAAAGATTTCACAACGTATCAGGAATGTGTGGGAAGTCACTACAAGAAGATGTTACAACGTATCAGGAACATCTGGCAAGTTACTTGAAGAAGAGTTTACAACGTATCAGGAATGTCTCGCAAGTGACTTACAAGTAGGAAGTTGTTGCAACGTATCAGGAACGTCTTGCATGTTACTTGACGAAGATGTTACAACATATCCAAACTACTTGAAGAAGATTTGACAACGTGCCAGGAACGTCGTGCAAATTACTAAAAAAATTACTTGCAGAAAATTTCGCAACGTATCGGGAACGTGTAGCAAGTCACTTGTAGAAGATGTTACAATGTATCAGGAACATCTGTCAAGTTAGTTGAAGAAGAGTTTAAACATGTTGTAACATTTTCTTCAGGTGACTTGCAACACGTTCCTGATACGTTGCGAAATTTTCTGCAAGTAACTTGCAAGCCGTTCCTGGCACGTTGTCACGGCTTCTTCAAGAACCTTGAATGATGTTCGTGGTATGTTGTAATATCTTCGTCCAGTAACATGCAAAACGTTCCTAAGACGTTGTATTGTATTCCTCAAGTAACTTGCAAAATGTTCCCGATACGTTCTAAACTCTCCGTCAGGGCGCTGGAAATACAGTCCTGATACGTTGTAACATCTTCTTATTCATATGATTGAATGACAATGTCCTTATGATCATCTCTATCACACACGTACAAGTTTGTTGAAGTCATGTTTTTTTTTCCTCCGCACCTTTTCCGCATGAGGTCCAGTTTTCCCTGCTGACTGTTTTATACTGGCCAGCCTCCAGATGTGCTTTAGGGAGGGCATAAATCCAAACCCTTGTGGGGACTTGGGTGCTTACTGTGGTGGGAGCCGGCTGGCTGGGGGGTTTGGGGGGGGTGCTTCCGCAAGAAGTTGGCTGAAAGTTGGTTCGTTGCCTTCGGTGTTGGTGTGATTGGCGAGGGCTTGGGGGGTTTCAACCAGGGCGAAGTCATGTTCAAATAGATCTATATACGTTTCTATTGATACTGTAATCATATATCACAAAGGTAGTCCTAAGCGAGAAAAAACGTAGGGCTAAGCGAGGAACTGACCTTGAAAAAGTATTATATTGCGCGTGTTGTGAACACACATAATATATATATATATATATAGTGATGCACTTATTTGCACGCAACGAATAAGGGCCATGTTCAGTTTTGGTCAATTCTGACATCGTCTTTGATCACCCTCCGGCACGGCGACGTCAAGTACATATCCAGGGGTCAGGTATACGGTATTAACTTTTTAGACAGGTCGCCACTTCTGTGACCGCATTGGTGTTGAGTGGCGCGCTCATCCGTTTTGCTTTCTTGTGCCAACAAGGTCCGCATTGTCTCCAGCGGTCGTCCTTTGATTTCAAGTTGGCACAGCTAGCACGTTGCGTCCAAGAGTCCACGCGCGCAGCAGCACCAGTACCTGATTTCAGATCGACAAAGTTCGTTTTTGAGCGGTTCGGTTTCAGCCCGTTGCGCACGTTGCGTCAACGCAGCTTGCAACGTCTCCAGCGGCGGTCACCTAGTTTCAAATTGACGCGGTTCGTTTTCGCGCGGCTCCTGCTTAGCACGTTTTGAAAGCCGCCTGCGTCCATCAACACCGAGGTTGCACGCACTATGGCGTACAGTCTGCAGCTATACCACTATATAGATGCCAAACAAAATGTCAAATTGAAAGCCGGAATATAAACGCAATACAAAACCAGAAAGGATGTCAACTAAAATATCAAAGTTGTGCCAAAATATACGAAATAGAATGTCAAAAACATTGCAAAATAAATTTAACATGAATGCCAGGGAAGATGTCAAAATTTTGCCAGATGCCACACGAGGGGCTAAGGAGAATGCCAAGTCGAATGCCAATGTTTCTGCCATAAAAAATGCCCGCTTAGCCTGGGCGCACATGTGGCCCGGATAAAATGTCAGAATAGGTGCCAGATATAATTTCAAGCCGAATGTCAGGGCACAGGCCAAAAGAATGTTAGGATGGTGAGGTGAACCTCTGCACCCACGGCCTCCAAGGACCCGTAAAAAACGGTCGTTTTTTTCTGTTTTGGCGAGCCCTTCGGGGCCGGAGCAACATGGGGTAACCACAACGGGGACCAACGATGAGCAACGGGGTACCACAACATTGTGATTCCCCTGGTGTCAACCTGGACCCCAACATACCCCAACTTGGAACCCGTTGTGTCTCCCCGTCGCTTTGGCGGCCAGGGAGGACCTTACTGAGAAATGGTACAGTGGAAAAAAAAAACGATACAGACAATAAGATTCTTATCATCAGTATTTTTGTCTCCTTTCGTATATGTGCATTAAGTTTGGTTTTCAAAAATAAAAACAAAAACAAAAAAAAACGGTCTCTTTTGCATTACATTTAATTGCATTTAGGCCGTGCCTCCCCGAAACAAACCAACCTGGAATCTGGAACCCAACTTAGCACCTAAATGGGCACCCCTTGGACCCGCGGTATGTTTGCAGAGGCGGAGCCCCCCGAAACAAACGAACCTGGAACCCAACTTGGAACCTAAACGGGCGCTCCCCAGTAGGTAAAAAATATCTTAACACACTGTATCACACTGTTGTATGTTTGCAGATGCCGAGCCTCCCCGAAACAAACCAACCTGGAACCCAACTTGGAACCTAAACGGGCGCTCCTTGGACCCAGTAGGTTAAAAATATCTTAACTGCCGAGCCTCCCCTTAACAAATCAACCTGGAACCCAACTTGGAACCTAAATATTTTGGCACGAAACCTGTGCGAAAACGGCGAGGAGTTGTTGAACCGAGAAGGGGGGGGACGTAGAAAAACTGGGACGGGAAACAGGGAGCCACGCGTTTCCTAGGGAATGTAACGTTCAAATTTGAGATTAAAAAATTTCGCCTGGAACCACTTTGCTCGTGAGAATGCGGAAATTCGATGTGTATAGCATGTTATCAATTTCGGTTCATTCTCGATGACGCTGTTCATCATGGAATGACAAATCGGATACGCCTCCATGCCGGTGATTACGATACGAAACTTGGAATTTGCATACGTGGCGATGCCTTAGACGAAATATGACACACTTTTCACCACATCGCCAACATTGAAAAATGCGATTTTGTCTCGTTTTTTAAGATGCGTTGGGCGTCGTGAAGCTTTGGAATTTGCTGAATTTTTGATAGGCACTATCCATTTCAACGTCAAGTAAGGGATGGTTTGGTTGATGCATCGGTTGGTATAGTGTATGTCACAATAATGCCCCGTTTACGCTGGAGAAGATGCGAGCATATCCATCAAAAATGTGGATGAATGAGGGAGGAAATGCCGAAGGATTAGTTTTTGTGCCCAAGGACCTGGTACTGTGTTGCTTAAATTTACTTGACACAAGGCGCATCAAGGCGCGGCACACATGAAACTACAACTGCGCAACTAGCGACAATATTTTGCAACCCTCCTTGACGCATGAGTCAACAAAGCGTAACAAAGCATCACTACCATGAAAACTGCGCGACAAATGGCTAGGAAGGATGTGCCGCGGGGACAAACATTGCCGTGCCACTCCTGGTTTCATCCAGTCAAGACCTAAAACGATAAAACCGTGTTGAGGTATTTTTTTTGAGGCGTGAACATTTTTTGAATAGTTCCAAGGGACGCAGTGGACGTAGGGGGTAAGAGTGGCTAACGGACGTGGTGACGAACGTAAGGCGAACAAGTGAACGGACGTGTGCGTACAAGTGCACGGACGTGTGCGCGTGCGTGCTTGCGTTTGCACGTCCATTGTCAACGCGCGCGCATACGAACGAAAATAAGGTCAACTCGAGTCGACCTTATTACTCCTTATTTCTGTACGTGTGAAGTTCCCCAATACTCAATAAATAAAGGAAAACAGGGTCGTGCAAGATCGCTCACCTCAGCCATTGAGATATTCATGTACCTCTGCATTAATTCACTTTGTATTTCGGTTTCAACATCATTGTCCGACTATGTCCGACTGGTCCTTCATTTTTCGGTTTGCACGTCACAATGCGTCACTGCGTGTTGAGCCGGAATGGCGTCATACAATATCAATATTTTTTTTAAATGTGGGGACCCGGCCTTAAGGAGGCCGGTGGCTGCCCTCCGGATCACATTAAAAAAAATTCTCTACTTTGCCACGGGGTCGTTTGCGAAGAGAAGTACGCAAACGACCCAAGGTTTTGACCACTAAGGGTTCTGACCGGATTTATCTCTTGAACATGCAATAATATTTTTTTTTCCACGGAAACATCTTAGGAAATGGGGCCTAGGTATCTGGATGGGAAGTTTGGATTTGAGAAAATCACTTGGTAAGATTGAGGACGGCTCGTTGTTCCGAACTCTGCGTAACCGAGGTGTATTATACCACAATCAAACCCACGCTAGGATCCAGCAAACCATGGCAAACCATTTCCAATCCAACGCGGGTCACACAAGGCGATCTGCTTGCTCGGCTTTGCACTCTTCAACCTGCGTTTTGGGGTCGCTACGCTATCACGGACACAAAAACTCACAAATCAAGGCGTTAACTTTGGAGCAAAAAAACCTTTCACAAATACAAGTTTCGCTGGCGGCCCCATTTTATATATATTCATTCAAATTTTCTTCCAACGTCATTCAACGTCTTCACGTGGTGGATGTTATATTTCGTCAGAAACCTCGCAAAATGTGGAATTATACCTGGTTCAATGCTGCCAATGCTTCGAGAATTAAAATTTCCGCTGCCGGTTCGCCCACCAACGCGTCCAAAAAAACCCTTCATGGCTCCGCCCGGCGGCAAATGCGGCATGGTTTGCGGGCTGGTCAGGCATCATTGCCATTGCTGCGCAGCGGGCGTTGGGCACGTCCTTGCTGGAACTACCTGCGCGTGGCGACTCCCTGGCCAGCACGGCCCCTGACCTGCCGGAGCTCTTCGCGGACACACGCTTCGACTTTCCGCCAGACCCATCCCGACTCCCTTCCACTTGTCGTCGGGTGCGGGCCAACTGCCACGTATTAGTAAAACGGGGAAGCGGGCCCTTCGCACGCGCAGGATCAGAGTAAAAGAGGCGCGGAAAAAAATACATGTGCCGTTAGTTCGTGTGCCTGCGGCGGTGAACATCGCCGCGAAGACGTGAAAGTGTCTTCCGAAGAGGATGTTCACAAATGATCACAAATGTTTTGACAAAAAAAATAGTTTGGAAATCTGACAATGCAAAGTTATATTGTGTCCCAACATCGAGTGCAACTTGCATTGGCCACATTTAATCAGTTCAAGCCTGCTCTCGGACATGTTTTTTATCAAATTGCGTTTGCGGTTGTTCGATGCCGTGGCCAGGGTTACTGCAAACGTCATCGCAACAAGCGGACCTCATACAAATGGATGCATTACAACAAAATATGTTCAAATAAATTACCGGATGGGCCCGTATGCACGATGAATGTTAAAGAGATACCATGTCTCGTATGAAACAGCAGCTGAACGCAGCATTACACGTTTATCATAGTGATACATCGTCAAACTACCAAACTAAACAACGACACTGTTTCGCTGGAAACATTGCCAGTCAATCTGGGTCGCACCAACATGTTTTGACTTGGCACCTCCGACATGATTGGCATTGCATTTTACTCGGCGTCCTATGCGGGGCGGCCGGGACGCCCATACCAGGAAATGGGATACAAAATTGACACCATTTCATTACGTGCACGTTGTTTCGTGCGCGATTTAGATAGAACAGCGCAATCTCCGGAGTGGCCTGGTCCCCCGAATGCATTTTGCATCATTCTGCAGTTGTGACGTTGTCAGCTGAATTGTTGACGTCTTTGCTTCATGTCCTTCAAGGACTTTCGTTTTAAATTCGAACGGGTGCAAAACAAAGCGAAGCAGAACAAAAAATCGATACCTGCTGGAGATTGTTGCGCGTTCATTTGCCTTCCAAAGTGTCACGTCATAAAATTATCATTTCATCCGTTTTGAATACAGGTTTGGAAACTCAGAAATCTATCCATTTTGAATGTTGATGTGGAAACCACATGGCATCGGCGATGGGAAACGAATGTTGTTGGAGTTGCCCTGTTCGAAACAACGAAAAAGTTTACTCAGCCAGAACAAGAAAATCACCCGCAACATGCGCTAGCGTTGTGGTCTCGGGCACGAAAACTTCCCAAAAGAGTCGTTCGCTGAAATCGTTTTAAACGCAAATATGTTTTAAAAAATCACACCCTTCAAAAAAAAACGCAAAACGCCCTAGGTGTCACCTTTACACCCACACTGCCACGAAAAAAAACTAAAACATTAGGCCGCACATGATTGGCATGATCCCTATGTGTGGAAAAAAACAAGTCCGTATTTGACACGTTCGATTTCCAACCTGGCGTGGTAAAAATTCTTTCGGGTTACTTTGAAGTTTACTTGGTGCTGGTTTGGGGCGTGTTTCCGGCTAGATTTCATTTAGCACTACCTGGTTGTCGCTTTATGAAAGTGACTTAAAATGTTTCAGGTTTGGCTAACCGTTTGCCAGAAATTGGTTTCGCGGCTAGCGTTTATTTGGTGTTGGTTTGATTTTTGTTCAGGATTGGTGTCCTGTTTATTTAAAATTTGGTAAAAAAATTGGCCATTGGTGCAAAACCGGTGTGGGGTTGAATGACGATTAGCATGGGGTTTATTTAGAATTGGATTTGCGTTAGTTTGGGATTTCTTTGGTATCGGTTTCATGGTCATGTAGGGTTGATATTTGTTTGGGTTTCGTTTCAAGTTAGCTCAAATTGTTCAGCTGGTTTGGGGTTTACTTGGGCGTTGTTTCAAGTTGCAAGTTTTTTTTTGGGTTGATGGCACATTTGTTTACATAAGGTTTATTTGGGGTTGGTGGAAAATTTGCTTCAGGTTGTTACAAATTCGTGGTCTCATTTGCCAACCGACTCAAGAGATGTTTTGGGAATTTAACACGCTGGTAGGGAAAAACCGCCTGAAAAAAAAAATGGAAAGCCAAAAACACAGGGAAAAACAAAACACAGAAGCGGAGAAGCAAAGAAACAGAAAAACGAAGGAACAAAGTAGGAAAAACACCAAAGAACAAAATTTATTTTCTTCAAGTGATCCCCAACCCAACACATTATTCTAACATATTTTTTGGCAAACGATCCGGACATATTTAAAGTATATAAGTTGTATACTGTAAGTCACATGATATGACAGTCATATGCGGACATTCTATCTGGCATTCTATTTGACATGAAATGTGATCTGGCATATTTTCTGGCAATGATTGCGGCATTCTCTCCGGCATTCTATCCGGCCGTCTATTCTTGCATTCTGTCTGATATTCTCTCGACTTTCTCTCTGACATTGTATCAAAAATTTTTCATGACATCTCTTCTGACATTCTATCTGACATTCTATTTACATTCTAAGCGAAATCCTCCGCTTGCACTTGGGGTCCCGCAAACCATTTAGATCTGGCTCTGACATCTGGCGCTCGCCGGTGAGGCCGCGTTTGCGGCTACGGTCCGGCAGTGCCCGCTGAGCTCTGGAACTTGCGGTTGGGCTCCAGCAGTCCCCCACTCAAATCCAGAGTTCGCAGTTGAAGTCCAGCAGTGCCCGCTCGTGGTTGAGATCGGCAGTGCCCATTGAGCTCCCGAGCTCGCGGTTGAGGTCCGGCAGTGCCCATTGAGATCTGGCGCTCGCAGTTGTGGGCGTAGTCCGAGGCTGCCGGAGGAGAAGGAGAAGGAGGAGAAGAAGGAGAAGGAGAAGAAGGCAGTAACAACCTTGATAAAATCTAAAGATTGTTATGTTTCGAAAATCAGCAAAAACCACAAAGTCTTCAAGCATCAGGCAAATTGCTAGCACCCGGTTGCTAAAAAAAACACACTTACATGATTCATCATGATTCTGTCGCGTGTTGAAGCTGTCCTTCACCCAACCACGCGATACCACAAGAACAACACGGTTTTCGCTCAGGGTTTCAATTGGACGAACGTTTGGTGACAGGAGAGCTAACATTGTCATTGCCAAGTTGTTGGCTGTCAACTTGCACACTTGGGTTGTGAGTTGAAACCTTTCAAACACATTTGGCCGAGTGACTTGGGACAAACTTTGGACGGCATTCGGTACAATATGGCGTTTGGGACATTTGGTTTGGATCATTCATTGTGCTTGTATTGGTAGCAAACTGGGCGTGTGGAGAGCGATTTGCGCGGAGCTGTGATTTTGCAATCGGTGCCGGCGTGAAATATAGGGTGCGATTGAGCCCTCGGTTATCCTCCAATGGGCTATGAGCGGGTGGGGTAGACATGGAACAAACAAATCCAATTTAGAAGAGTTTCCAGGACCACTTACCGAATTTCATAATTTTTTAAATTGCAACTGTTTTTTTTGCAATTTGGCCGATCTGTATGCGAGGCAATGTTTCTGCTGGTTTGTTTTATGGACGCGCTTGCTGAAGGCCGGATCGTCTTTGCTTAAATTTATCGAAAACAGTTATTTTGGCAAAAGAATCTCAACTTCCGGCGCATCTGACAACAAAACACGGTGAACAAATCCAGGTGAAAACATGTGATTTTGGACGCAAATTGTTATGTGGGTTGCAGACTCGGTGTGAAACGTTCTGGTCGTAGTTCGCTGGAAACGTACCATTCCCCAGACGCAACAGTTCTTTGTGACCGGACGGTGCGTTTGCAGGACCGTTTGCTGTTTTTGAAGCTGTTGCCACCTCAATTGCCATGTTTGGTTCAGGGCACCGCACCGTTCACCACAGTCCTTGATCCTCCCTTGACAAGATACTTCTAGGCGTTCATGATTCCATATCGTTTCGAAAGAAATATGTCGTTCACGGCGTGTTGCTGAAAATCATGGCGAAATAAAGAAAATCATGTCGAGTTTTTGGGGCGCATATATTTTCAAATTTCTTGGGTGCCCCACATTGCATTTCCAAACCAATATTCTCCCCTTCACCCACGCATACTAGCGGCACAACCACATGGCTTGAGTATGAATTTTCAAGTTTCTAGCAAACCCATCTAGCAGAAAGACTGAAAAGAATATCCCGGCAAGAGACCCCAACCAGTGCGGGGAGAGTAAAAGGAGAGTGTATTATCATGCTGATGATGCTATTACTGTTGATGATGACCTTGAAGATGATGGTGATGTTGTTGATGATGTTGACGATGAGGATGATCATGACGATGACGATGACGATGAGGATGAGGATGATGATGATGATGATGATGATGCTGATGCTGATGCTGATGCTGAAGGCGGTGATGGTGATGATGATGATGATGATGATGATGATGATGCTGATGGTGATGGTGATGGTGATGATGATGATGATGATAGTGTTGATGATAGTGATGATGATAGTGATGATGATAGTGGTGATGACAGTGATGGTGATGATAATGGTGATGATGACGATGATGATGATGATGATGATGACGGTGATGATGATGAGGAGGATGGTGATGATGATGGTGATGGTGACGATGATGATGATGATGATGATGATGACGGTGATGATGAGGAGGAGGATAAGGAGGATGGTGATGATGGTGATGATGATGATGATGATGATGATGATTTTGATGGAAATGATGGTGATGATAATGATGGTGACGATGACGATGATAATGATGATGGTGATGATAATGATGATGATGATGATGAGAAGAAGAAGAAGAAGAGGAGGAGGAAGAAGACGAAGAAGAAGAAAAAATGGATGTTGATAATGATGATGATGTGGATGTTGAGAAGGAGGAAGAAGAAGATGATGATGACGATGATGATGATGATGATGATGATGTTGAGGAGGAGGATGTTGAGGAGAAAGACCGATCCCAAGACCGGGAAGCACACCTTCTGCGAGCCTGCGCATTCGAAATGCACATGGACATGTCACAAGAGGCATTTTGTGCGGAAATTTACACGGAAAATGCCGGACGCTACCGATACCACCTCAATTGAACACCGGGCCTTAACACTTCCCGTAAGAACCCCTTCAGTGTGGCCATACTGCTTGGGGAAAAAAACACTTCCCATGATTGGAAAACAACAAGAATTACCACGTTTCTCGTATTGCGGGCATTTGCGGGTGTTTGCGGGCGTTTGCAGGGTGTTTGCGGGGATTTTGCAGGGCGTTCTTGTCGCAAAAAGCGTCTTTCGGTGGCTTCTGTGGTATTTGCGAATCATTGCGCTTTCAAAATCCATTTAGGATGCCATAAAGCTCCTCTGTGTTCTGCGGAGCAAATCTTGATTTGCCCAATGCATGTTTATTTTCCAAGTGCTAATGGTTCGAATTGATAGCAGAGAAACTGCTGTGCCAGAATGGCAGGCCAAAAAATTGTAGAATGGATGCAAACAATTGGAATAGGTATATAATTCTTGTCAAGATAGGCATTTACACAAGAAACTTAGCGATTTAGGCAAACACAAGAACTACAATATTTTTTTTCCCGTTGGAGGTCCCAGGGTGATTTGAACCAGGTGAACGCGTTATGTCGAAAATTGTTTTGCACATTGGCCCTCCCACAGATTTGGATTGAGGGCGCCATTCTGGCATCTCTGCATGATTGGAACGAGCACATTAAAACACGTCTCACTACTGTTTAGGCACTCTTTGGAAAATGGGTGTCTATATTGGTAGTTTACCTCCGAACAGATGAATCAAACGTACTCTGCGGATCTCTGAGGTGGACGCCCGTTAGCCCACGTCTAGCTGGGAAGCCTCGCCGCCACTGGACATCCAAGTTCGAAGCATGCTCCCGTGACAGAAGGATTAGGATGCGATATATGGAGGATCTTGCTCAATTTCTTTCAGGTCAATTGCACTGAGACGCAATTTGTTATTTACTAGTGTTTCACCAACGGTTTATCCAACGGAAATGTTAGGGTTGGTTGAGGCCTGCAATCAGAGAGGAGCACAAAGAACAGAGCAGGGATCAGTAAGAATATCAAGACAGCAACCAGAAGGAACCCATCATTGAGGTTTGAAGAGCGCGCCAAGGTATTTTTCAGTGAGTATCCTCTCACTGCATGTTTGGGTCTATTGCAATAGTTCCCCCTGCAGCTGCCAACGCAGTGATGACGTCGATTGTAGTTGGCAAAATCACAACTTTTCGCTTACTGCATACATGATCCCGACCTTTCGTTTGTCAGCAGGGGCCCAGCTCGCACGTTTACTGGCCAATTATCAGCACTCCGTTTGTGACGTCCCTTTTGTGAAACACAGCGGTTCATGTCTACCGTCGGCTGAATGTCCGCAATTCTTCCCTCACTATGCTCCTACTCCTTCTGAAATGCAGGTCCAGAAAGTCCGTTCGCACAAGTTTCAATCCATGCGTTCATTGGCACGTGAATATACTGTAATAAAATTGTGAAGGGCTTTGAAATTGATGCTCGGATGGGCGAACTGCGCGTTCAAAATCGCAATTCGGAATATTCTTGCAAGATTCCTTCAAAGAGGGGCAACGTTTCAACCGCAAAGTTGTTTGTTCCATCGAGGATATCCGACAATAGTGACGGTTAAAGCGCAAGGCAATCGTTCGTCTGGAGCAGTTCGCACGTGCGCAGCAGGCCTTTTGCGGACCCTAATTGCAACGTGTTTACTAACTCCTGAACCCTGCATCAACTTGACCAGTTTATAATTTTTACATATTCTTACCACGTTTTTCGCGTTCAAGTGGGATACAGGGCTTCGCCGCATTGGCTAGGTCCGGCTAGGTTGGCTTGTTGGCCATGAATTTGACAGTGATATCAGTGATATCCTCGTCTTTGATCTTAAAGCCATTTGTTGCAGCGTTCTCAGGCATTTGTTGAAGGTCTGTTTCCACCCATATTCTTTGCAAGAGTTGCTCCCATCAAGGACCGAGACATCAACGTGCAAAGAGGCTCTTTTAACGCAAACGCGGCCAGAAGCTGGGAAAAATGTTGGGTGAGACCACTGGGTTGAGGACCATTCACAGATCCTTCTACGAAAATGAGATCCGGAAGCGTTCCAAAGTGACCAACAGGTACCAAAAGTAAAACATGCGTTTTCTTTGCTCAATGGCTTCTCTTGTTAGATTGTGCCTACCTGCTGCCACTGTATCAGTTCAGGGTGAGCCAGCACTTGATTCCGCTACAAAGCTGCTCGCTTTCGCTTCTTCTCTTCACCCTCCTCTCCGGCCACAAAGCCTGTCATGCAAAATCTCATCAGATCACATTGTCATCAAATGTGTGCAAAAAAAACGTGAGAGCCAGTGTCATTGCCTGCAAAAGTTGCTTTCCCGTTCATCTCCAGCAAAAACACTGCAACATGCAAATTTGAAACCGGCGCTGCACAACTGGGACGGAGAAGGTGCAGCATCGGCCCGAACCGCGACCGGCCTTGTTCTACATCATAAGCTTCCTCAACCTAGTCACAACATGTCACAACAGTGTTTGGAGTGCTTCTTCGCTGCTTCTTCAGACTTCTTCATGCTTTGATCGCACTGCTGGCAAAACTGCTGTGCACCCTCGCCTTGCGCTTGACGATGTCCCTGACTTCTGTACGAAGATCCTCTCTGACACACGGCATTTTCAGACGAAGCAAGGTGAAGCAACGGCTAAGCAACACAAAAAGAGAAAGGGTATTGGGAAAAACCTGAACATATGAAAGAAACATGAAGAAAGTGGGCAAAACTGACGTCAAAATTGAACGTGTTGCTGGTGAAGGAGCCTCGGTGACCTCCTTCAGAAGTTCAGTGTTGACTGGCTCTTCTTTTAGCAGGTCTCTCGCCAGGAGAAGCTTTGATTCAAGGACCTGTGCTGCGCTCAATTAAGTAGGTCAAGATAGTCTAGTACAAAAAGGGATGCATCTCTTTCAAGAGCTTGGCAATACAGCTGCACTGGTATTCCACGAAAAAATCAAGCATAATCCAGAAGCCCAAGCAGATCAAGCAGGATTGCCTCAACCTTGGCTGGTTTCAGCTTCTTGGATTGATCCCTGCAGTGCGAGCTGCTTTTGAAACATTCACAGCCGCGCAAAGCTTTTGCTGCCGTTGTCTCAACTTGCATTCGATCTGTGTCTTGCAATGAAAGCCGACCTCAAGAGCCGCTCAACTGCAAATGCAGCTGATTCTGCATCGTTCTTCACCATGGTCACCTCACAACACGAAAGTGGCAGCAATCGCAACAAAAGAGATATCCCAGGCTTCTGACTGCTACATATGCAGCTTCCTCCTCAGCTTTCTGGCGGGCCTTCAAGTCTCACGCAAAGCTTGTGGCACCAGAGAGTACTAAGATACCCAAGATAATGGAGATGCTATGGCCGCTATGGCCATGTGCACAACAGTGCACAGCAGCCTCCTTCACTTTTTCTTGCACATCTTCCTGATTCAGGGCATAGTCACTACTACCAGAAAGCTATGAGAAAGTGAAGCATGTTCCAAGTGAAAGCTGTGCTAAGCAAGCCATAGACTTCTACACTTCCCACTGCACATGTGCCCGAGATTTAAAAAAACTCAAATCTCAACATCTTTCGTGTTTCCAAACCATGGAAAAATATGTGGAAAGGGCCTCAGTGCATCCAAGCTTCTGGAGCCAGTGTCGAAGATCCGGAGATGGTGACTTGTTTCTCCTGTCTTCCCACACCAATCTTATCCCATGTTACTATCACTGACTGTACATGTAGTTATCTTGTAGTTATCTTGTAGTTATCTTGTAGTTATTTGTACTGACTGTACTGCTCACTTTCAAAGCCATGCATAAACTGACCATGTCGAGCGACAAACATCTCTGGCCCACAGCTCCTGACGTGTTGCTTTGTCCATGGCACAAACGCTGAGGATTCCATTGCTGTCCACATCAAATGTCACCTCTCAGCACGAAACTTGCCGTTGCACATCGTTGCACTAATGCCCAAAGTGTCAAACTGCCATGCCATGTCATCCATGTCATCCATGTGCCTCAATTTGAGGGATTCCCGCTGGAGCTGCGCCAATTCCTGCCACGTGAAACCTTCTAATACACTAAAGGCAAATACCGTGCAGTAGTCACCGTGACTTGCAGATATCATGGCCAACTTGTGCAACAAAGTGCAGGCTCCTTCCAAAAGAAACACTCCAAGCTCTTTGTTCTCTGAAGCTCTCTTGAATTCGCCCTGAACAACCTCTACCTCAGTATGAGATCCACCCTGTAGAAACACTTGGAAACATGGCAACATAGAAATTGCTTTACATTCCAGCATGCGTTCAGTGGAGTTCTATGACTCTGCACTTTTCTGCTTGTGTGTTGCAGCTCTTGTTCTTTCTGAGTTTTCCAGAACTCGGTGAAGCCCTCAAACTCAGATCAATCGACGTTTCTGAGTTTCATGCAGTCACTAGTGACTGGTTGTCCTTGGCTGTGGAGAAAACCTGTAGCGATGTGAGGCCACCAAAAGCTTGGAAGCTGACCAAATGAGCGGCATTCAATACGACACTTACTGACACTTGCGTATAACGCGATATATCTATATGTATAATACTGTAGATATGTATATATATAATTATATATATAATTATATATATATAGAGAGAGAGAGATATAGAGAGAGAGAGATATTATATATATGTAGATTACGTAGATCTAATGTTGTGCTGATGCAGTCAGAAGTACTTAGGTACAGTTAGTTCGACATGTACAGCGCGTCAGTCATGAGTCATGAGGCATGGTCGTACAGGCCTTGGTCTTCCTCACTGGCACACGAGTGTTCCGGGGAAGGAAAACTGAGCTGAGGCCATCATGAGTAGCCTGAGAGATGCATCTGCAGAGTCCCAAGTTTGACTCAGGGAGGGTTCCAGAATTTCCAGATGTCAAAATTGTCAAATGAATCAAATGCAGCTGTTGTGTCGGAAGACTTTGCTGATCAGTTCTTAAACCTGTGGTCCTGACCACTCCTAGAGATAAGGGAATCACATCAAGCAGCACCAGGTCCTTGCTTAGAATCGGCTTAGAAGACTAGTGACTCTAAACAAGGGAACCATGAATCCGGTGGAGCCAGGTCTCAAAAAAATATGCAATGCATTACACTCTCACCATCTTCGTCCTTAACTTCCCCTGCGAGAACTCCAGCTTGAACTGCCGCTCCCATAGCAACCACTTCATCAGGATTCACCTGCACTCTCTCTCTCTCTCTCTCTCTCTCCCCGAGGTTCTTGAGAATTTCAGTCATATTATTATATTATACAAAACCCTAGCCCCTCTAGCATCTCGATCACCTCTAGACTCTAGCCCTACAAGCCCTAGACATTGAAAGGCCTCCATGAATTCCCATGCCAGGGCTGCGACGAACTGCATGGTTGTATGTGCCACCACATCTTTGCAGTCCATGGAATCGTATATATCTATTTGTCATGAGTTATAAGTAAGAAGCCATAAACCCAAAAATGGTACATAGCCCATAGCCTTGCATAGGCCAAGACACACTCTGATTCAACTCCTTGCCACCAACTAATTTGCGGACAAGCTCTTGTACAGCACACATTCTTGTTGAACCACCAACAAGCCTGGGCTGACAGACAGGCGAATGGAAAGATCACTGGTGGCATGCGGTTTTTTATGCGGCGTGATGCGGTGTCTTTTTTTGTGTCAGTGTGTCAATATCACAACATGCCTTGGACATCCTTGGACCAATTATATGGTTAAATTATGTTCAATTGAGTGTAATCGAGCAACACCACCTCATCCAGATCCTGGTATCTTAAGCCAGCATCTTTGAGCGCTTTCTGCACAGGGTCCTTTAGTCTTTCCAGCAACGGAGCGCAAATGCTCTCGAACTCCTTTCGACTGAGCTCCTCCTCAAGCTGAAGAGGAGAGCCATAGTCGTCAACAGCTATGAAGGGCAGAGAAATCCTCAGATCTCCACCCTGACTTTCTCCAAACTTCAGATCTTTTGGGGGAAATTGGGGGAACCATTTGATGAATAGTAATGATAGTAATGAATTGTGACAACATGTGACAACCTACAGAAAGCCACGTTGGACTTGCACGAACATCTTCAAAAAGTAAATCCATGCTGAAGGCATCTTTCTTACCCCAGAAGAAGCGTTGAGGTAGTTTTTTTGAAGGGGAAAAAAACTGCGCGGATTTCGCCAAGGTGCGTTGTGAAGAGTAAGCTTGAGAGCTCTATCTTGGCCTTTTCAGCAGCCTCTGTCAGGCGTTGCAAGCTCTGTGGATCATTCCGAAGATCTATGCTCTCCCGGGATGCGAACTTGTTCGCCAGCCAATCCTTAGAGAAACTATCTGCTTGTTGAGTCTATGCACATTTGAATACATTTGACATGTCATAAGTCATAGGTATCAATCCAAACAGCAATTGTGTCAGTCTGCAAATAGTGCCAATCTAGAAAAAAATGCTGCAAGACTTCGAAAGCAAGCCTAGAATCAACTATGCATTTGTCAAAGTTGTCACCGCCCAGCTTTGTGTCACCACTGGTGGCAAGCACTTCACAAACTCCGCCTCCAACAACCAGAACTGATACATCAAAGGTGCCTCCACCCAAATCAAATACCAAGATCGTCTCATTCTCTCGCATCTCGAGGCCATAGGCCAAAGAAGCGGCAGTGGGTTCATTAACTATTCGTAGCACTTCAAGACCTGCAATCGCCCCAGCATCTTTTGTGGCCTGTCGCTGAGAGTCATTAAAGTAAGCTGGCACTGTGATCACAGCTTTTTTTACATCAGCTGACAGGTACGTTGCAGCATCAGATGCAAGTCTTCTCAGTACTTGCGCAGAAATTTCCTCTGGCGCGAGTTCTTTCTCCAGGTAAGGACAATGTATCCGGACTCCGAGCACATCTGAGGGGTCTGCTACTCTGTAGGAAACCTCAGCAGCTTCCTCTTCTACTTCACTCCTCAATCGTCCAATGAAACGCTTCACGGACGAAAAAGTGTTACCTGGATTCACCACCGCCTGCCGCTTGGCTTTTTGTCCAACCAACATTTCCCCAGTCTTGCTGTATGCAACAACGCTGGGCGTGGTTCGACCACCATCGGCCCCAGGAATGACTGTAGCCTTTCCCGCTTCTAGGGCTGCCACTGCAGAGTTGGTGGTGCCCAGGTCGATCCCAACAACTTTCTCACCTGCCTCCAGATTGATATTGGCAGCAAAGCCAACAATTGAACTTCGTGCTCGTGCGCGTCGCCTCCAAAGTGCAGCTGCCAATAAGGGCAGTCCAGTTGTGGCTGCTGTAAACAGAGGGGATCTGCTAGACCCCGGACTTCTTGCACTTCTTGCACTTCTCAGAGTTGGGTTGGAGCCCATCGGCAGTGAAGGATTGGAATCGAATGAAGACCCAGGCCTGGCGTCGTTTCAGTGAGGCATTTGAAGAAAAAACACTCAACCAGAAAATGCACAAAGCACTGAATTTGGCATGAACACGACAGAAGTGCAGAAAAGGCACCGGGAACATCTTGATCCTGAGGGAGGCTTTTGAGCACAGAGTTATTCCATCTTTTTCAAGATTGTTTAGGTAGATCGAGGGTGCAATGTTTTAGCCACTTCAGATTCAGGGACTGGTCAGACCAATGCTCAGATCTTTGTCATGCCAATGCTCCAACAAACGCAGCTGTTCGGTCCTACAGAAAGCACAGAACAGCTCGGACAGGCTTGCGGAAAAAGAGCCATAGCCCGAGATGCCCCAAAAAAAGTAGATGATAAGAACAAATGACAGAAAACGAAAGACAAATTCTTGTGTTCTGTGGCTTGAGCTTATCTCCTATCTCCATGTCTTTCTGACAAAGCGTGTTTACTAAACCAACTGCCATGCCAGGTGAGTTTCTTGGACCTATGACCTCAAGAATCCAGCTGACTTGCTGAAATGTTTTTTGTCAAACTGCATGAGCAACACTGTGCCCTCAGCTGCTTATTGCTTCCAAAGCTGAACCAAAGGCAGCAGCACACGGTGCCAGCATTCTCTCCAACAAGGCACACTTGCATGACTTGTTCGCATAAAGCACTTCACCACATCATACACCGAAGCTATTTTACACCTGCACCTCACTTGTCTGGTCACGGAGGAACAAATCCTCTGTTTGCTCCCCACACCAGAACTACCTCAACCAGAATTTGGAGGACCTGCCCCTCCGGGACAAATCCAATGACAAGTCCAATCAAAACCAACTGACATTCTACCTCGAAAGGTTTGTTTATTTGGCCATCTGTCATTGTTCGTACCACCTAGACAATTACTCCGCACAAAAAGCCCACTGACCGTGTTGTTGGCTGCAGTTGCTTTCATGAAATCCTATCGACTAGGTCAAACTCACGATACGAAACATATCCACAGTTCGAACAGAACTGAGTGGACAGACCCTAGAGCTAGTCCTCAACCAACCGCATTGGTTCAAGATCTGCGGCTCTCAGCGGCGTCTGCGGCGTCCACGCCTTAAGATTGGTGATCGAAGCTTGTGGAACGAGTCGTCAGGGCTGCACAAACATTCCAAAGATGACGCTTTGAAACAGACCCCAAGGATCGCCAAGGCAGGAGACCATTGGACCCTCTCCTGCACAACTCCTTTTTATGCCTGGCTGCCTGACTTTGAGGCAAGATGTAGAGGCATCAGACTATCAGACCCTTGGAGGAAAACACGAGCCTTCAAGAAGTCACTATAAGATTGGGACTCAAGTGGCTGCTTTGGCCGCACTTGTCATTAGCTCAAAGTAGGATGGAGTCCAGCAGCCGCTGCATCAGAAGACAGCCACAGTGGAGGTGGAACAGAAGAACTGCGAACAGGTCTTGTGGCACATATCGACGAACCAACGGATTTGCACAAAAAAAAACTGAGCATGATTACTTGTTTATCGGCATTTCACATCGCCGGGATCCAAGGGTGGAATGAAGCGCGTGTTTCTACAATGTTCATTGTCATTAATTTTCTATTATGCACGCAAGCATCACTTGTAATTTCATCTATGGAAATGCAATGAACCTGCCTTTGTCATCTCATCCCGTCGCTGCCGCCTCCTGCTAGCACAAGCAGACGCACGTACACAGGGCTAACCAAGGCATTCAGTCCTTCTCCGTGTTGAAAGGGCCTGTGCATCACCGCATGAATTGTTTGAACGATCTGGTACAAAGTTGATCAAAAATGTAAAAAGACGTGCAATGACTCTGGTCATCTCTGGTCATCTCTGGTCCAAATTTAAACACTGAAAACAGGTCCGGGAGTCGATTGTGAGAGCTCGGGCTCCAGCTCTTTCCAGGAGAGAAGAGCCTTGCCACAAAAACTGAAAGGGCAAGGATAAGCTCAGAGCAGGGAATGGGAAACGGTTCACATGGTCACTGTCAGAAATGTGAAAGTGCTTTGTCAAGTTGTCAAGCCAATTCAATCCACTTTCAATGTCCATCTGTGGGCAAGGCTCATGAGGATACCATCGCTCACGCACAGCTGGCTCGCTGGAGGTTCCAGTGGTGGTGGAAGTCCTGAACCACAGAAGCTATCCAAACCAACTAGATCCATGCCAATCCATGCTGCAGAAAGACCGTCAGACTCAAAAGGCTGCGGGATGCTGCAGGCAACATAGAAATTGTATGAAACTGTCAGGCATAGTCAGACTACCAGTGGATCTATTCGCTTCTTTGATAGGTCAACTGAAACTCCCCACAGAGCAGCAAAATTGATTCGCAGCCAGACCTCCCTTTGGAGGTGCAATACCAGGTGATGGTGGTGTTTTCTGATCCTGCAAAAGCAAATTCAAGCACGAGTCTTCCCGAAGAACAAATCCAAGTAGCAAGGTGGGCAAGGTGTGCCTCTATTTCTTCTATGTTCCCTCATTCACTCCTAAACAGCTTTGAAATTGTGCCTAAGCCTTGTCGCTGATTCCCAATCAAGTCAATGCAGTCCGGCAGAGGATCAGGATCATCATCAGGACCCGGAGGCGGTGGAGGCTTGCCTTGGTATTTCTTGGGTTGCTGCAAGCGCTTAGGTCTCAAGTTGACTCAAGTTCTTGATAAAGAAACCAAGGATTGGATTTTAATTTTTGGGAAATGATGGGGAGAGGTACTAAGGTCGGTGCTCATGTATGGATCCCTCCCTGATAGGAAAGGCACTGGTGCTGGTGCCCGATGTGGCATCGATGGAGCCTGCAACCAGCTGAAATCTGTCCTGTCCGAATATCCCACTGCTTTTTTATTGATATCATTGATATCCATCAACCAACAGCAGTGAGAACTTACAAGAACTCGACCACCCTTAATCTAGAAATCTTGATGTTTGAAGATTGTTCCATCTGCTTGAACGAGCTCATGTTGCTCTCAATCAACCGCAGCACGGTCCAACAAGAAGCTACCCTTGTGCAGCTGCACAACGTTGCTTTGAAATGCTAGCTGTTCCTGTGCATGCTTTGGAAGATCTGGTCTTAGGATAGCATGTCGGGTTTCAATATATTATAAACTTCCCTAGAAAAAGGTCCCAAGAACAGCCTCACACTGCCTTACTCCTTATTCTTGAGCAAATTGGGAGCATTTTCAATGTCCAATCGCCGTTAAATAGCCCTTCTAAGACCTGAGTAACCAAAAAAAACTCAACAGTGTGAAGTCCACTGCCTTTGGTCAGGTGGCCACCCACACAGTAGACTATGGTAAGGAGTGTGGACCCTCGTCCACTTTGTGTAATCAACCCACTTTTCAAATCCAGTCCCCTTCGCCTGCAGACCAGCAGATGCTGCGTTCACGGTGCTCCAAGCCTGATCAGGAGTGCTCATCACCAAGGTTGTACTGGACGATAAGACATGAAAGGATTGAGGGATGGGAATATGTTCTAGGCATTGTAAAAATGCAACCGCAGCTCACTTGTTCCAATGATTAGGGGACGAACTTGATCAACCGGAGGAAAAATGCGGAGATTAAAATTTAGTAAAAACATGTGAACACTATTTGTATATGACTCAATGCTACTTGGTTACGAAAAATGTTCCTTGGCGCCTGGTGCGAATCCTTTTGACAGCCCCATACTGTAGCTACTAGTAGGTGGTTATATCAAACGTGACGGCTGGCTCCATACTTTCACCCCAAACCTCGGCGTTAGTTCCCTTTGAAGTGTCCGGGGGCTTCACATCAATGTGATCTACCTGGGCATATCTTGTTCAGAGTGAGATCCTGGGACTGTTACCAAAATTGCTGACGGAAGTTTGCACAGGTCCTGCATAGCTGAGTACTTGGCAGGCTTGGCCATGGGAGGTCGTGGATGGAGTTGGAACCATTGAGCCAACCTCCATGGATTATCGAAGCATGAACAACATGGCTTGGGCTACGTGCGTTTCGAATTTCCCCACCTTTCCAAATGAACTCCAGGTGGAGGATTGCCTAGTGGCATTGTCCGCAGTGGATCTGGAGGGTCCTGATCAAAGGGCAAGGGCCATGCTGACAACAATTGTGTTTTTGCTATGGAACAGTGATGTCACTGCGATGATGATGATGATGATGATGATGATGATGATTATGATTATGATTATGATTATGATTATGATTATTATGCTTATGATTATGCTTATGCTTATGATTATTATGATGATGACGACGACAATGATGATTATCATTATTATGATTATGAGGAGGAGGAGGAGGAGGACAATCATGATGATCGTGATGATGATCGTGATGATCGTGATGATCATGAGGAGGAGGAGGAGGAGGAGGACAAGAAGTTTCCCTTCATGGCTAGAAACTAAAGGTATCTTGAGAGTGTCCACATCGTGTGGTTCGATATGGAAGTCGTATGTCTGAGTCCAAGATTCCGTAGGCCATTTCTCGGTAGCGAGCCATGGCTCCAAGGGCAAAGGCTTTTCAGCATAGACCTCACCAGTCTCCCAGTGCTTCCCCCATGCTTCCCTAGTCATCGGAAGACGTCCAAAGACATCGAAAGATAGGCAGTACGCAGGATGTGACAGGCACTTCTAGGTAACATGCTGGAAAGCTTGCATTCGGCTGGCGCATAGCCTGGCCCAAGAACTTGAAAGTCAATCCAAAGTTCGGAAGCTAAACCACCAGCTCTACACTCAACACAAGTGACAAGAGCCTGCATGACAGCTTCATTCGCTCGACGCGCAGCTTCAAAAGCCTGAAATCCAGAAAATTGATCGGCAAGATATCCAACACAACTTTTCAGAATTGAGACAAATTGGATTCAGTATAGGTGCAAAGCACAAAAGGTGCCTGATTAGAATCTGATGCTGCAAGGAAGAGTGCCTGTACAGATCAGCAGAGTGAGTTCCACTCTGACTGTTCTTGGAATAACTTGTGTGTTCCATCATACCAAATGTGTCTGTGTGTGTGTGACCTTGGTAAGAAACAAAAACATCTTCAATGCTGGTGTAGACTATCTGTGTGTTCTCTGCACAACACTTTCCAAACCCAATGTGACACAACCTTCTAGTACGAAAACGATGCTTCCCTGAAAAGCGTCAGGTGCCTTTAGCGCATCTCTTTGAGCCCACCTCGCATGCTCGGCCATGAGCATGGCCTCAGATTTGCAGAGTGAGGAATTGACCACTCTCTCTCTCTCTCTCTCCCTCTCTCTTGCTCAGATCTCATACAAGGAAATATAAATTGGGGCAAAGACAACCTCCCGGCTCCGAGGATGGGCCTTTGCAAACGCAGCATAGGTGAAAAGAACAGACTGCAATGGACTGCTCGACATATGGACCTGGGTGCTGGGCCATGTGGAGGATGCTTGCATTGGCTGGATCCAGTTCTGGACATGGAATTTCAGCAAGCAAAATCATAAGCAGAACTACACATCTCTTTTGATTTGTCATCACCATTTCAAGTTTGGGAAAAAATATCTACAATACCTCATACTCAACTAGCGTGACTTGGGACTCAATGTGGTCTCCTTCAGGAACAGAGAAGTGCTGACCTGAGCAGAAAGTGTGTGCATCACCCTGAGCAGATGAGCAAACCAAAACATCAAAGCGACCATAGCCGCATCAAAAAAATCTGAATACGAGCACTTCAGAGCTCCTGGCCAGCAACTTTGGCTGGTGCTCCAAGCTGGTTTTTCTGCGGCGCATTCCCCACGAAGTGAGGTCCTGTGCCGAAACGCTCAGTTCTTAGGCTGGCAGCGGTCAGAGTCGGAAGAGCCGGCAGAGCGGGCACTGTGTTGGGCCTTCTCCATTTGCAATGGCAGCCAGGGCCTTTTGCCTCGGCTTTCGAAAACCAGGTTCCTATGAGTATCTATGAATTGCCATCAAGTCAACATCAAGTCAACATCAAGTCAACATCAATATCAGTGATATCAATGAATATAAAATATCTGAGACGCCAAGCGAGCGCCGTTCAGCAAGAATCTGGACATGGACAGCATGACAGTTTCATCCAGTAAGTTTATCAAAACTGAATTGAATGACTTACAGATCTGTCTCAGGAATTGATGTTGCCGAAATTCAAACAGGTTGGACGCCTCCTGCCAGATTTTGTTTAACTCATCCAGCCGCTTCAGTTGCGCGCCGCTGAGTCCAGACCTTTGTGGTGACACTAAAACCACCGGACCCATCACCATCATCATCATCATCATCATCATCACCATCGTCAGCATCATCATCATCATCATCATCATCAAAGCCACCATCATCGTCACGCTCCTCCTCCACCTTCTCCTCCTCCTCCTCCTCATCATCATCATCATCGTCCTCATCCTCGTCCTCCTCCTTCTCCTCATCATCATCATCAGCCTCCTCGTCGTCATCGTCGTCATCGTCGTCGTCGTCATCATCATCATCATCATCAACAACGCCACCATCATTGTCACGCTCATCATCATCATCATCATCATCGTCATCATCATCATCATCATCACCGTCCTCGTCGTCGTCATGGTTGTCATCGTCGTCGTCATCATCACCATCATCATCATCCTCATTGTCTTCATCCTCATCCTCATCCTCCTCCTCCTCCTCATCATCACCATCATCATCATCATCACATCATCATCATCCTTGTCATCATCATCATCACCACCATCATCGTCAAGCTCATCAACAACAACAACAACAACAACAACAACAACAACAACAACAACAACAACAACAACCATCACCATTGTGGGCGTCATCATCATCATCGTCGTGGTCATCTTCATCATCATCATCATCACCATCATCATCGTCGTCATCATCATCATCATCGTCGTCGTCGTCATCATCATCATCATCATCATCATTATCATTGTCATCATCATCATCATCATCAACATCGTCGTTGTCGTCATCATGATCATCATCGAAGTCATCATCATCGTCGTCGTCATTATTAAAATCATCTTTATCATCGTCATCATCAACAACATTATCATCTTCAAAATCAATATTATCATCATCATCTCATCATCATCATCATCATCCTCATCTTCACCCTCATCCTCGTCATCATTCATCCTCATCATCATCGTCATCGTCATCATCTTCATTGTCATCATCATGGTCATCATCGTCGTCGTCGTCATCATCATCGTTGTCATCATCATCATCATCATCATCATCACCACCACCACCACCACCCTCATCGTCAAGCTCATCAACAAGCTCATCAACAACAACCATCACCATTGTCGTAGTCATCAATATCATTAGCGTCGTCGTCATCATCATCATCATCATCATCGTCATCATCAGCAACATTATCATCTTCGAAATCATTATCATCATCATCATCATCGTCGTCGTCGTCGTCATCATTATCGTCGCCATGATAATGGTCGTCGTCGTCATCATAATCGTCGTCGTCATCCTCATCCTCATCATCATCATCATCATCAACATAATCATCATCGTCGTTGTCGTCATCATCATCAACATCCTCGTCCTTATCGTCATCATTATCATATTATTTTTCTTCTTCATCAACAACAACATTACCTTCCACAACATGACGCTCATAATATGTGTATGTTCATATATATATATATACATATATATAGTGTGTAATCATGTGTATACATATCCGCCGACCCCTGCCGACAGCAGGGGGAGCGCGTCAGAGAAGAGATTACAAGCAACAAGTGTTGTGCAGTGCAAGTGAGGGGCAAGCGAGGGGGGACAGAAAGGGAAGCCAGGTGCAGAGTAAGAAGCCCAAAAAAGGAAGCGAGAAAGGAGGGGCAGTCTCAGCGAACGTAGCAAGCGAAAGAAGCACGAAACAAGAAGTTAGAAGCAAGAATGCAGAAGCAAGAGTAAACGAGCGACAGAAAGTAACGTTTGGCACTCTGGGCCGATCCGTCCTTCGCTGCCATGGTGTTTTGGTGCTGCGACAGGGTCCGCCAAAAGAACACAAGCAAGCTGGCAGGTGGCTGATGAAGAGCGGGCAAAGTCCAAGTTTGGAGCTAGTTTCTAGGGAGTTCAGAAAGCAACGTTTGGAACCATGGGCTGCCGGCCGCGGGCCCGATCCGTCCTTCGCTGCCATGGTGTTTTGGTGCTGCGACACGGTCCTCCAAGAGAGCACGGGCAAGCTGGCAGGTGGCCGATGAAGGGCGGGCAAAGTCCAAGTTTGGAGCTAGTTTCTAGGGAGTTCAAGAAGCAATGTTTGGAACCATGGGCTGCCGGCGGCGGTCCCGATCCGTCTTCGCTGAAGCACGAAACAAGAAGTTAGAAGCAAGAATGCAGAAGCACGACAGAAAGTAACGTTTGGCACTCTGGGCTACGGGCCGCGGGCTCAATCCGTCTTTCACTGCCATGGCGTTTTAGCCCTGCGATGGGCTCCCTTGACCGGAGCTTCAGGGCCATGCCGCACGACAGCCAGCTGCAAGACGACGCAAGCAAGTAGGCAGTTGGCAGTGCAGGAACGCAGGGAAAAGCAAGGTTTGAAGCTAGTTTCTAGGGAGTTCAGAAAGCAACGTTTGGAACCATGGGCTGCCGGCCGCGGGCCCGATCCGTCCTTCGCTGCCATGGTGTTTTGGTGCTGCGACACGGTCCTCCAAGAGAGCACGGGCAAGCTGGCAGGTGGCCGATGAAGGGCGGGCAAAGTCCAAGTTTGGAGCTAGTTTCTAGGGAGTTCAGAAAGCAACGTTTGGAACCATGGGCTGCCGGCCGCCAAAGCTGGCAGCTGCAGGCTTCAAAGGCTAATTTTCTAGTCGGTTCAGAAAGTGACGTTAGGCACTGGCACCGGGGCCTCGGAAGCGCCATTGGGACCGGCATGCCATGGTGTTTTCCTGTTTCGGAAGCGGCCGCCAAAGCTGGCAGCTGCAGGCTTCAAAGGCTAGTTTTCTAGTCGGTTCAGAAAGTGACGTTAGGCACTGGCACCGGGGCCTCGGAAGCGCCGTTGGGACCGGCATGCCATCCTGTTTCGGAAGCGGCCGCCAAAGCTGGCAGCTGCAGGCTTCAAAGGCTAGTTTTCTAGTCGGTTCAGAAAGTGACGTTAGGCACTGGCACCGGGGCCTCGGAAGCGCCGTTGGGACCGGCATGCCATGGTGCTTTCCTGTTTCGGAAGCGGCCGCCAAAGCTGGCAGCTGCAGGCTTCAAAGGCTAGTTTTCTAGTCGGTTCAGAAAGTGACGTTAGGCACTGGCACCGGGGCCTCGGAAGCGCCGTTGGGAAAGAAGCCACAAGAAGAACAAGAAAACGAAGAAGACGAAGAAAAAGAAGATCCGTCCTTCACTTCTAGTCGGTTCAGAAAGTGACGTTTGGCTCTCTGGGCTAGCTCGGAGCTAGTTTCTACTCGGTTCAGAAAGTGACGTTAGGCACTGGCACCGGGGCCTCGGAAGCGCCGTTGGGACCGGCATGCCATGGTGTTTTCCTGTTTCGGAAGCGGCCGCCAAAGCTGGCAGCTGCAGGCTTCAAAGGCTAGTTTTCTAGTCGGTTCAGAAAGTGACGATTAGGCACTGGCACCGGGGCCTCGGAAGCGCCGTTGGGACCGGCATGCCATGGTGTTTTCCTGTTTCGGAAGCGGCCGCCAAAGCTGGCAGCTGCAGGCTTCAAAGTCTAGTTTTCTAGTCGGTTCAGAAAGTGACGTTAGGCACTGGCACCGGGGCCTCGGAAGCGCCGTTGGGACCGGCATGCCATGGTGTTTTCCTGTTCCGGAAGCGGCCGCCAAAGCTGGCAGCTGCAGGCTTCAAAGGCTAGTTTTCTAGCGGGCTCAGAAAGCGACGTTAGGCACTGGCACCGGGGCCTCGGAAGGGGCCGTGGCCCGCAGGCCCGGTCCGTCCCTCAGCGCCTTGCTGTTTGGCTGTGGCGCAGGCGCCGTTTTGGGTCAGACAGCTATAGTTTTCTTGTAAGTTCAGAAAGTGACGTTAGGCACTGGGGGCCGTGGCCCGCAGGCCCGGTCCGTCCCTCAGGGCCCTGCTGTTTTGGTGTGGCGAAGGTGCCGTTTGTGAAGCTTGGCGGCTGGAAGACAGCTAGTTTTCTTGTAGGTTCAGAACGCAACGTTAGGCACTGGGGGCCGTGGCAAGAAGTCATTACAAGCAGCAAGGGCAAGAAGCAAGAAACAAGAAACAAGAAGCAAGAAGCAAGAAACAAGAAGCCAGGAAGCAACAAGAAGAACAAGAAAACGAAGAAGACAAAGAAGAAGAAGATCCGTCCTTCACTTCTAGTCGGTTCAGAAAGTGACGTTTGGCTCTCTGGGCTAGCTTGGAGCTAATTTCTAGTCGGTTCAGAAAGTGACGTTAGGCACTGGCACCGGGGCCTCGGAAGTGCCGTTGGGACCGGCATGCCATGGTGTTTTCCTGTTTCGGAAGCGGCCGCCAAAGCTGGCAGCTGCAGGCTTCAAAGGCTAGTTTTCTAGTCGGTTCAGAAAGTGACGTTAGGCACTGGCACCGGGGCCTCGGAAGCGCCGTTGGGACCGGCATGCCATGGTGTTTTCCTGTTTCGGAAGCGGCCGCCAAAGCTGGCAGCTGCAGGCTTCAAAGGCTAGTTTTCTAGCAGGCTCAGAAAGCGACGTTAGGCACTGGCACCGGGGCCTCGGAAGCGCCGTTGGGACCGGCATGCCATGCCGTTTTCCCGTTTCGGAAGCGGCCGCGAAAGCTGGCAGCTGCAGGCTTCAAAGGCTAGTTTTCGAGTCGGTTCAGAAAGTGACGTTAGGCACTGGCACCGGGGCCTCGGAAGCGCCGTTGGGACCGGCATGCCATGGTGTTTTCCTGTTTCGGAAGCGGCCGCCAAAGCTGGCAGCTGCAGGCTTCAAAGGCTAGTTTTCTAGATTCTAGCGGGCTCAGAAAGCGACGTTAGGCACTGGCACCGGGGCCTCGGAAGCCGCAGTGGGGACGGGCATGCATGGTGTTTTCCGTTCGAAGCGGCCGCCAAAGATGGCAGCTGAAGGCTTCAAAGGGCTAGTTTTCTAGAGTAGGCGGTTTCAGAAAGAAGGAAAAACACAGAAGAACAAGAAAACGAAGAAGAAGACGAAGAAAAGAAGATCCGTCTTCACTTCTGTCGGTCAGAAATTGACGTTTGGCTCTCTGGGCTAGCTTGAGCTAGTTTCAGTCGGTAGAAAGTTACGTTAGGCAATGGCACGGGGGCCTCGGAAGCGCCGTTGGACCGGCAGCATGACCATGGTGTTTCTTTCTCATGGTGCTGGTTTTTTTTTTTTTTTTTTTTTCTGATGATCCTGTTTTCGGAAGCGGCCGCCAAAGCTGGCAGCTGAAGTGCTTCAAAAGGCTAGTTTTTCTAGTCGGTTCAGAAAGTGACGTTAGGCACTGGCACCGGGGCCTCGGAAGCGCCGTTGGGACCGGCATGCCATTGTGTTTTCCTGTTTCGGAAGCGGCCGCCAAAGCTGGCAGCTGCAGGCTTCAAAGGCTAGTTTTCTAGTCGGTTCAGAAAGTGACGTTAGGCACTGGCACCGGGGCCTCGGAAGCGCCGTTGGGAGCGGCATGCCATGGTGTTTTCCTGTTTCGGAAGCGGCCGCTAAAGCAGTCAGCTGCACGCTCAGAAAGCGACGTTAGGCAGTGGCACCGGGGCTTCGGAAGCGCCGTTGGGACCGGCATGCCATGGTGTTTTCCCGTTTCGGAAGCGGCCGCCAAAGCTGGCAGCTGCAGGCTTCAAAGGCTAGTTTTCTAGTGGGCTCAGAAAGCGACGTTAGGCACTGGCACCGGAGCTTCCAAAGCGCTGTTGGGACCCAACAGCTACTTTTCTTGACGACCTAGTTCGTTTGGTGCGGCCACCAGCCACTCGGTAGTCTTGCATGTGCGACCGCGCGCATTCGTATGCTGTGCTCGAATGCGTCCGTGGGGTTGCTTGGATTCCACCTTGGTGTTGCACGTGGGACATGCGTGCGTATAGCGAGTCCAAACACGTCCTGCAGCCACGCGAAACTGACGGCCACAGTGCCCCCGTGTGTTGACCTTCCCTGTGAAGACGCTGCTTTGCACACATTGCTGGCACGAAGGACATGCGTACGTGTAGACACGTGCGGCAGCTTGGCCGTCCTGGCTGGACTTGGCGCTGTTCCGTTCATCCTGTGCGCTTTGCATCTCTACTTCAAGTACCCCTGTCGAACTAGCGCTGCCTGTAGCCGTCGGCCACGCATGACTGTTTCGTTCGGCAGTTTTTTGTTGGATCTCTTTGCGGACTTCCTCCAATATGGCTTGGTGGCGTTGGCGCTGAACCCGTTGCCGCAGCGGTGTCACCCGTTGGTTCGCCCGACGGGCAATTTGACACACCAAGGCTAAGCTGATGCACGTGTTACAAAGTTGCGTGCCATTTTGACGGTAATCACAGTTTTCTTTCCAAGCAGTAAACTCTGCGTGTGGTTTTCGCTCTAAACATTCGGCGCAAGACCAATACCCCCGCAGCTTCAGGACGCAGTCGCGGCAACAGCGTCGGTCAGCATGGCGAGCTTTCCAGGCGGCAGGGCCATAGTCTTTCTCTGGCTTGGGAACCCCACATTTGAAACATGGTTTCTTGACTTCGCATGTCAAACACACACGGAAAAAACTACATTGCCGTTGGCGATGCCTTTCTGGAAAATTGGCCTCGACATGCCACAGCTTGCAGACGTTGCATTGCCATGGCGTCCCGGCATCTGCGTAATGCTTTGTGCATTCGCGACAAACGCGATCTTTGTCGTCGCGCTTCCACTGGCCACAGGTGAAAGCTGTAGATCGCTTGCGCTCTGCGCAGGTTGAACACGCGCGTTCTTCACAATATTTGGCCAGCAAGTCCTGCCAATTGATCGGTTCCCTGCGAAGATGTCGGAGCAGCAGGTCCCGCCCTAAACCAATACCTTTCTGGAATGGAGCGGCGTCAAAAGGTCGAAAGATCAGGAGCTTCTCACGGCCTTGCACGCGGGTAATGGCGACGTAGACGGTAAATGGATTTCCCCTTGGCCCTATGCAAAGATCTGTCGTCACGCCTTCCTTGATGGTTTGGCCTTGTGCGACATGCGCTGTGATAGCAAACTGCGGCGCCAGCGGGAATTGCGTGCGTGAGACACGGAGCTTGGGGCTTCGACGTTGCCGGTCCAAGTACCACACGCGTCTGCAGGTCACAACTGGGTAGACGTTTGCGTCCGGGACACCGGATATTTGCCACGACGTGGCGGTGTCAAACTTCACGTATACCACGGCCGGCAAGTTGTTGCACACCATTCCTTCGGGTGCAGGTGTCGCATCGGCAATCGCAGACCAACCGACTACATAGCCCTTGGTGCCTTTCAGGATTCCACGCTTGCGGTCTAGGTGGTCTGTGGCCCGAACAGGCATGCCCACGCACAGCGGCAAGACGCCATACAGCCCACCGCATTCCTTGTCGTGTCGCTGCAACCACTGCAATTTCTCGGCCGTCAGATTCGGCTTTTCTTGGAGGACCGCTGCCGAAGCAAGATCGCGTGCCACAAATAAATACGGTAGGTGTCCTCGGGCGTTTGCCCATTGGAGGGCGCGGACCTTGTTGACGTGATATTTGATGTCATTTGTGCCGAAGATTGCAACTGCATCGCTGAACTCGTTCTGAAACCGACTGTCCGCATCGCCTTGGGCGACAAGTATACGCGAGCGGCGATCAGTCGCACACGTGTCGCATTCGGCCAGTTGAATGGCTTCTGGAGACAAACCTTGCGTGATTAAAGCGGCGCAAGCAGGTCGTTGACACGTTGCGTGCCCAGCAATCCAGCTTCCTGGCACCGTCGTGGGCTTGCCGTGCAAAAACTTATGGTTATCGTCGGATAGCTGCCCATGACGGAGCTGTCCTTGAAGTTCCGCTAAGCGTCTTGTGTGCGCTCACAGCGCACCAATTCCGTAACACCTTGCATGCCTGCTGTGGGGCTGCCCCAAAGAAGGGTTTGGCCCTGATGTCCGGGTGCCTGCCGTGTGCTTTTGCGTCCGGCCAACAAATCCCAGGGGATATCTCCCAGAAACGTTCCTTTTGGGGGTGGCCGCTGGTACAGATCTCCCGCCAAAATCACGTTCAAACCGCCAAAGGGCCGGATTTTTCCGTCGCGGTCATACTTGGCCATGCTGAGGTCCCGCAACAGCTCGCGGCACCGAAGTTCCAGCTGCGCCAGCAATTCTGCGCTAACCATGCTGAATTCGTCCAGAATCAACCATCGCCATTGCAGGCTGCGACCCGCACATTCCATGGCTCGGATTAAGCTTTGGGTTCTGTCACCCGACCAGTCGAGACCCAGCGCGTGGTGTATCGTGTCGCCATCCAGAAGTTCAGCCATAACAGCTTGAAAACTCACGATCTGGAAGTCGACGCCGTGCTTCCATCCCAACACGTTTTCGAACAATTCGTGACGAAGATATTTCAGTGTATGCGATTTTCCAGTGCCAGGGCCACCGTGTAAGACCCAACGAAATGGTTCGGCATCAACATTGCCAGACCGCGCGTCGCAGGTGCTGGCTGCCAGCTCTGTTTCGACGCGCGTCGCCACCAGCTTGCAAAAGTGGCGTTGCTCTTCATTACAGGGCCCTTGGGGCAAGCGCGCGACCCACTGCTGCACATTTGCGACGGATGCGCCAGACCAAACCGCAACGGAGCTGGGAAGTGGCGCCGATGGCATGCAAGTTCCGGCGCCGTCCGTTCGTTTCCGCGCCGCCTGGTGCGCTGCTTTCGGATCCAGTACTGCATACAGCGTGTCCGTCGCCAGAGTTCTGTCTCCATGCGGTCTTGCTCCCCACAACACATCTGCGGTGTTCATTGCCGACTCAACCCGGTGCACTCGGTCATCGTTCGCCGCTTTGTTGCTGGCTGCCTTCTGCGCTGGGCACAGCGTGCGCAGAGCTGCGGTCACATCGGCTGGGCGCAGCGCCAACAGTTCGTCGACGCCGTCGTCATCACTGTTCGCATCTGCTTCGGCACTCGGCCGAACACGATAAACTGACAAAAAATTGCCGACGTGGCGCTTGGTTTCCACACACGGGAGCCGAAGCAGCCATTCTCGCAGGGCATCTTCCCAGGAGTCCTTCGCTCCCAACAAGTGGCTCAAATGCGGCACGTGTACTGTGGCCCGCGTCATGTCCAACGTCCACGCGCGGAAATACACGCACGTTAAGCGAGCGTTCCCGTCGGCCTTGTCGGCCCAGCGCTGTGGCACAGGAGCGTTAGCGAAATGAGGACACCGTGGACGGGCGCGGCGTTGCAAATACCAGTTGTGCCGGAGTGTTGCGGTGGCTGCGGTCGCAGCGAAGTAGACACGGTCGCCGGAAGGGAACACTTTCAACCGGTAATGCTGATCTTCTGATTCCGTTCAAATTCCATGAATGTCTGGAGGCCATGCTGGCGACGTCTACTCCTGCAAGCTTGGGCCATCAACGATCTAAGTGCGACTTTGACTGAGCATCGGCCGCCATCACTGTGGAAGATGTTCACTGCAGGCACACGAAGGGTTCCAAACTCACTCTCTCCCAGGGGTCGGCGGCAGGGGGCGTAGCCCCTTAATTTACTTCGAATACAAGCCCCTCAGCCTATCTATGAGAAGAGCAAGCAAAATAAGCAAAAAATAAACAGGTCACATGGAAGCCTCTGAACTTTCACACTGTCTATCCAGAAGTGCTCCTTTTGGAAATCATCTCGCACGTTGGTCTTTGGAACACCACCTCAAGAAAAGCTTCCTAAAGCAGTCACACTTGCCATCGACTGACGACCTTCTCTTTGAGAGCCGCACACACTTGGCTGTTGGCCTCTTGCATCACATTAGCCGCTAGACTGTGGGTCGAAATCAAGCTAAGTATATTGTATTCTTTCAATTCTGTTCATAAGTCATACTGATACTTAAATCTACTAAGTTGCTTGCTGTGCTCGCCCTGCTATTGGCCTTGGTCGGTTCAGAAATTCTCCAAACATGTTCTGCTCTTTTTCTGGTCAGAAATTCCAACATGATATTTTATTATATTTTCTAGTTCGAATAGTCTGAGACACCCACAGACCAAAACGAAGAGCCAGACCTGTTCAGCAAAACCAGGACGACTGCTGCAAACGATTGACAGTGGGACTCACTGCCTCGTGGCACATGCCACCGATGAATCTGCGTCTCCTCTCCTGGCACATTGCTCTCAAAGTTGCAAAGCAGAAAAACGCAACGCAAGAGTGACATCTTCGTCAGATATTCAAGAAGTAGATAGAATTAGTCTGTAGTGTCCCCATAAACTGCCGCTATGAATTATAGTACTCCTCAAAAGTTCTGAAGCAGCTGGCACAAGTTTGCGCTCGAGCTGCCAAGCCATTTACAAATGGTCAAGTGTCAAGTGTTAAGCCAAATTTCGTCCAAATTTCAAGGAAGGTTGGGCTGTTCTCTCCCGAGTCGCACAGTGCTACAGCTTCGGATTCTCCTTGAATCGTCCAGCTGCGGGCCGAGCACCTACAGAAGAGATCCGGGTGAAGGACGAAGAAAAGACGCTTCAAATCAGATAACACAGGTTCACACAATGCAATAAACACAAAAAGCCTTACGAGTCTTGGATTGTGTGGATTGTGCGTTGACTGCAAAGTTCAGGACCACAAAGAAGCCAGTTGTATCATTGTATCCGTTAGCCAACATGTAAAATCATGTTTTTTTTTCTAATATCCATTTGCCATCCCAGCTCGCCTCACTTGCAGTACGGTGTGGTTTGATACCATCACCCCAGGCGAGGCGCCGGCGGTCCATGACATGGAGGCCGACGCTATGTTTTCTCCATGGCGACAAGGGCTGCTCCTTTCAATTGTATCTCATTTTGTATATTAATTATATAATATAAATATACCTTGACCTACTAAACCCTGGAAAAAAGTAGGGTTTGTCTGGAAAACCTGGTTTTCTGGGCTTGACATACCGATAACCCGGTTTTGCTTCCGAAAACCCGGTTTTCCTGGAAATCGGATGACATCGATGAATTGGTCCATCACAGGAGGCTCTATGAAAGAAACAGCAGATCAGGAAGACACCAAATCACAAAATTGGTGGAATTGTGATGTTCAAGATTCAGAAGTGCCCCACGGTTGGCCACATTCATTCCAAAAGCATAAGAATTTCCGAAAGTATCAAACCACACCGGCCCGACGGTATGTGGTGGCCATTTTCATTCGGCTTTGGCAGGGCTCCCCAGTCAGCAGCTGCTTTGCTCCTGCGCATCAGGTTGCTGGGTGAAAACCATTTTCTTAGAGCCATTTGGGGTCAAACCGTGCCTGTTTGGCAAAATGAGTTCCGGCAGTCTTGCTAAGTCTGCACCCGATCCTGTGTGTGATGGCTTGTCTGATGAGTGGGACAAGATTGAGGTGATCCGTGATAAACTGAGAGATGGCCACCAATTGGTGCCAGAGGGGACGAGCACCGAAGGTATCCAGTCTGCAGTTGCAATCAATGAGGTCTTGAAGCCAGTCTTGGCCCGGATGGAGCTCCACTCCAACAAGTTGCCAGAAGTAGAGACTTTGCGCGAAGAGATTCAGAAGCTCTATGTGAAGAACAAGCAAAACCGACCAGCGGCCGATATCGAATCCGATGGCTGGATCATTCGAAAGCTTTGCACATTCGTGAAAATGAAGTGCCGGCGAGTTGAGGTCAGCCTAGAACCTTGGCTAATTAAAAACAACAAGTTAATGGCACCCCATCCACAAAGATACACTTTCGGGACTGGAGCGACCTAAAGGGACAGTAAAATCGGAATTCGGTGGTCATTTTCATTTTCTGTTGATTGGTGGGCTGCCGCCTGTTAAGGATGATACTTTCCAAGCGCTAGTTCTGACTCTGGCACCGCACCTGGAGGACATATGCATGCTGTCTCGTTTTTTACATTGAACCATGTCATCGGATATAATAACTACATGAATTTGGACATTGAAGCAGAATCGAAAATCCATAACCTTATGGCGATATAATAAATTATAACCTTATGGCGATAAAATAAGATATCGGAAATTTGAAGATCAAAGCAACTAAAGCTTTAGATGCATGAACTTTTGCCCAGGAGGTTGTAACAGAAGTGAACTCCCGGAAGCCCAAGAATGAGGAAGAGGACATAAGTCTTCCAGTCAGTTTTCCATTCACCTCATACTATCACTTCTGGCACCCATGTGTCTTATGTGCAATCTAGGAACAAGATGAAGATGAGGATGAGTATGATCCGGGAACTAAACCTCCCGCTGCCCCGGCTAGTGTGCCTGCGGCAGCTACTCCCCCGCCTGCCGCTACGCCCAAACCCAGCGAGTCCTTGCCAGCCGAAGAGGTTCCTCCAGGTTCTTCAGGCCTGGCACTGGGTTTTGTCCAACATGAGAGTGTGTATGACCTAGTAAGCCATTCAGTATCTTGGCAGGTGATGTGTCCAAGCGCTTGGCAGCTGCCAACGATTTGCTGAACCAGTCCAATACTCAAGTCAACCAAGTTCCATCATGCTATCAAGTATTCAGCTTGTAGGGATAGAGACTCAGGATCCGCGAGAAGAAAAAGGAATTGGAAAAGGAAGAAGTCACAGGCCCCTTCATTTGTAGCATTTGAATTTGGTTGTTGGTTTCTTGTCTCAAACCTTCAAACATGACCATCAACACGATTTCCATGGGAGGATCTTCATCGGTTGGTGCTCCTGCCGGGGACTTTACTGAGACCCAGCCGGTGGATGTTATGGTATTGCCAGTGCCCCCCGACCGTTCCCAGAAACACATGTCACCAGAAACGAGCGAAGAGAAACGAAAGAAGTTTCAAGTAAAAAGCCTTCATACTGAGACTGCTGAGTTGCCTGGTGTCCAATCCACGCCTGAGAGTGTCCAAGCGCCTCAAGCTTCTCTCCAAGCTGTGCCTGCCCAGGAGCCGTCTCACTTTCTACGCATTAACTGCCCAATGTATCCCTATGTTGAACTATGCCTGTTTGTTTCCAAAAAATATTTAAATCGATGTGTTGAAAACCTGCTGCATACCAGGAGGCATCCACAGCGATGGCTCCGGGAGTTGACGCTGACGCTGAGGACAGAGAAGTTTTGAGACGAGAAGATCAACTTAGGAACAAGAAAGAAAAGAAGAACAAAAAGGGCGACAGCAGCAAGCCGAAGCCAAAGTCAAAATCTAGAAAGGGAAAGGGAAAGAAAAAGACCACCTCTGCTCTTGACAAGCCGACAGCAAAGCCGGGTGCAAAGGCTCGAAAAGCTTTTGCGATCAGCCAAAAAGAAAAAGCAAGACTCAGAAGAAGGTGAGGTAGGTGATGAAGGAACTGCAGCAACCGCAGCCCCCACAGCAAAGGCTAAGGCAAAATCGAAGGCGGCAACTTCCCCGAAAGGTGGCAAGGCCAAGGCCAAGCCAGGTTGTAAGAAGCCAGCAGCTAGCGACAATGTTGAGCCACCCAAGAAACGTATCCGGCGCAAGACCAGCCAGTGGGAAGACGATGACAAACTTTACGATCAAGAGTTGTATGAGGCAATCCAGGATTATGTTTACAAATTCACTACTGAGGATGCGGGCAACCAATTCAAGAAGAAAGTGAAAAACCTTTTGAATTTTCAGATGTTGCATTGCACCATCGACCCCTACGACAGTAGGCAAAGTTGTATCACGAAGGCTCCCAAGGACATCACAGCCGATGGGAAAGACACGTCCTGGTGCTTCTCTTTTTATGCTGACTCAGAAAAAGATGGCCCCTATTGGCAGTTTGAGATGGCTTGCGCGATCATGTGCGCTCACCTCATGGTACCTAGACTCAAAGCATGAAAATGGAGTCCGATCCTTTGATATTATTTTGAGCCAAGGTGCTGAAAGCATGAGCTGTTGTCGACGTTGTCGATGTACTTCGTTCCAGCCATATCCAATCGCCTCATCGCGCTCAGGCACAGCAGGTGGATCTTGTGGTGGACAAATTGGACAAGGTGTCAAAAGATCATCCGATGTTGGCAGGGCTCCCTGAGAAGTTGCGCTACAACGGCCAATGCGTCATGTGTGAGATCAAGCAGGGTCAGGATGTCGACTAGCTTTTAGCTGGAATGCGATTTTCACCGAGAAAGCTGTGCCCTGTATGGCACAGGATTTTGGATACAAATCGCCACTGCCATTTTCGGCTTCCAACAATCTTCCAATGCTGGCAGTCAGTTGGTGTTCCGAGTGTTTCTAATAAAAACAACTTGACACTGGACACTTTCCTCGTGATTTAGTCGATCGGGCATGGTGGCATTCAAGATAGAAAGATCATGTCCTTACTCTTCAGGGGTCCCAGCTTGAAGGGTAGAAGGCGCCCCATGGTGAACAAGTTTCCCACATTTTTCTGTTGAAATCTGAAATTCCCACTTTCACTTCATTGGCTATAGGGCTAAGGGGTGCCTCGCCTTCATGTGCGGCTCGGCTTTCATTCCATGCCTCAGCCTGCGCTGACCGGAAGTGCCACGTGAGAAAATGCGTCTGTGTGAACTTTCCGATTGGGTGCAAATAAAATTGTGTCCCCAAGAGAACAAGCTCTTCAAGAGAAAATGAGGTTTGTTGTGCTGAAATGTGATCACCGATTGAATTTGCAGAATTGCAGCTCTGTGGCAGCTTCGTGTCTTTCAAAATTTGCTAGTGTTTTTTCGTATCCAGGAGTCAGTAGTGTTAAGGACTGCACCACATCAACTGAATTCTTAAGTAAAGAGAAGTGCTCATTTCAGCACTGTGGGCGAATCCCAAATTTAGCAATCATGTTTCTTTCTCCAGCTTCTCTCGCCCAGGCCTGCATGGGCAAATCTTCGAAGGCGAGAAACCTGAAGAAGGACCTGTGGAGGGTTCGGCTCCAGCTGAAACACCATGGTCGTCCACCTGGCTAGTTTAGCAACACTTACACTTTTCACGAGTTGATTCATGCAATGTGCCGGATGAGATCCGATCAGCAAAAATCATTTGGCAAAACATGAAATTTCAATCCGAGAAAGATTTGTTGGCTCGAAACTCAAAATTCCAAGATGAATTTGGATCTTCTTGTATGGCGGTTGCGGGCCATGGGATGCCCGAAGGCAGGTTGTAATTTATCCCCACCAATCCGATGCTTTCAGATTCACAAAACCCGATTCCTTATAGATCCTTGTAGCACGTCCTTTCCTCCTGTGCTATCAGGCAGTGGTGGCTGTTCTGGTGATGCTGCATTGGGTTGAAGGCCAGTTTGACCTCACGAAGGACACTTCCGTCCGAGTTGTTTGAGGTGAACTATAGATTGTACTCAATCAGAAAATTTGAACATCACCTGCGGCAGGATATTGATTTTCTTGAATATTTCGCCGGAGCTGCAAACACAACAAGATTCATGAGATGTGCAGAGCTCCGATCGGCCAAATTTGACTTGTTATACTTTGAGCCCAAGAAGCAAGGCAAACGGAAAGGGTCTAGATTCACCAGAAAGACCGAAAGCAATTTCATGGATTTGCTCACTCCCAGTGGCTTCTTGTTTCTTGCATTCCAATTAGACTTGCGATTTAGAATTTCGACCTCTCTTGCCACTAATCCCACTGTGTCCCCAGCCCCAATAGCTGAGACGCCTAGGCTGGCTTTGATCTTCGTCCTCAAGGGCCGGTGCAAGCCGGGATTTCTTGTGGTACTGGCCACGAAATGCAGCAGCATGGTGGGTATCAACGTTGGAACATCCGGGAGATCTAAATGCAATAGCATTGGCTTGCTTGACGTGGCATCTGTGCTGATTTCCAATGCCTTAACAGAAAGGACTGGTTTGTTTTGCTTGTTTCATGCACGTAATTTTTGCAGTTGGTATCCAATCGGTTTGTGCCCGGCAACCCCTATCTAGGACATCCCTGCTATGTTTGTTGATTTCCTGCTTGAATGGAACCTGGGTAGTAGAACAGCCTGGCAGCTCAGTCCTGGAGTATTTCCCCGCTTTTCGCTTCATGATGAATGCCTTGATTCGCTGCCACGGACTTGGGTCCGTCATTTAGTGGCAAGATCTCGGAATAAGATTTTTGGCATGTACCACTTACTGGGGTAGCTAGCTTGCATGGCTTCTCAAAATGGTATTGACTTTTTTCCTTGGGTTGCAGCTCCTCCCAATATCCGAGGTGACCCGGGTCTCATGGTGGATGGCGCACTACGGAGGATTGTCCCCCAAGCGCCACTATGCTTGGTCCAACTCCCCAGCCATCAAACGCTTAGATAAAGGTCGGTTGCAATGGAAAAAACTGAAGGCTACTCTTCCCTACACCATAGAGACCGTGAAGAAATACGTGGACTCCGAGAACAGGACTAGATACCATGGAACGGGTGCATTGCGTTCTACCGAGTGGCTAGGATACAAAGATTGATGTATTCTCATGAAAAATCCAACCAAAGTTCACTTCTGCACATTGTGTTTTTGCATGCCCTTTTCCTACGGTATCCGACTGCCTGTCTGAGGGTCTACCCAATGCGCTTTGCCCGCCAATTGGTGGATATGCGGGCAGAGCTGATATCCGACAAGTTTGGTGCACCCGACGCCCCTGATCGGCTGCCAACAGCTGTGGGAACTTTTTCCGCTATGCCTGATGATAGCCCTGACCAATGGCCACATTCCGATTTAAAATCAGTATACAATTATTTGCGAGGGTCAAAACACCTTCGCATTCCTAGTCAGTGGGAACCTCACCTCCCAAAGAGGATTTGAAGTGAAATGGGCCAATCCATCGGAAATGATATGGTATCTGTTTAACTGTCAGAAACAATCCGGCTACTTCCGAGCCATTTCAAATCGATTTTTTTGCTCTTTTGTCGGATTTTAACCGAAAAAAGTAGGGTTTGGATGAAAACCCATAATTTACCCATAAAAAAACCATAATCTTCCCATAAAAACCCATAATTTCCCAAAAACCAGGTTTTTCCTGAACCCGTAAAAACCCATAATTTACCCGTAATTATCCCGTAAAAACCCATAAATTTTTTATGGGTTTTCTGGCCCAGTTCAAATCCCAGCACTTGGGGGAATTTTAGTGTTGGGAATCCAGAATGGATCCTCTGTCGGGACATGTGCTGAGGACATACATCGTGCCACAGGAAAAAGGCATTGAATATTGAAGTTTGGTACTCGTTTAAAGTTTGTGGATGGATTGAATCGGAAATTCTTATGATTCTGGTGTTTGACCATCCGTGTGCAAAAATCCATTTCATCCGAGCCATACCCTATCAACTTGTCGGAGCCGAGTCACGGCCAGCCACGGTCGAAGCATGGCATCTTCAGCCAGACCTGTCGGGCACTCCAGTAAATGGAGCTGCGAGACCCTGCGTGAAGGGTACCAGCATGTCTTGAAGGAATTGGAAACTGCTGAGAAACAAGCGGAAAGGGAAATCGCCGAATCTCGCTTGATGTTCTTACTGACTAGCAAATGACAATTCCAGCATCAATTCCCAGATATCATTCCAATCTCCAAAACCGGATCATATGCATGAGTTTACTTCCCAGGAACTGAATGCGATTCTCCAAGCTACAAAGAAATACGAGGAGGCTGGCCCTGCAAAAATGCACTTTTTGTGGCCCTTCTTTTTTGTCCAAAAAATAGGGTGGTCACGAATCATCCGATTTGTTCACAATGAAAATTCTCTATTTCAGGCAGACCCTCATGCTCATTATGGAGCCAGCTTGGAAACGCTTCCGGTTCGGGACTAAGTGATTCTTCACTAGACTCTTGAACCACTGCTGCCCGCCCTTTGGCCCAGGCCTCTCCTGGTGCAATTGAACGTTCGCTTGGCCGCAATCCTCCCCAGGTGGATGTGATGCAGCTGGAGTCTTCGGTCACTCACCCGGTCATTGAAGTTCCAGACGATTCCCAAATTCCTAAGGTGGGGTGGTTCGTACCCTCATAATTTTCCATTTTTCAAACTATAATCAGAGATCACAATTCTTCACGAAGTGCACAAGCTAAGACATCATGTAAGTGCACATGCCACCGATCGCTAGGCTGATGAGAGTCACATTGCTACACCTGTTCGGAAAGTTCGGCCAACTCTGAAGCTCAAGAGGAAGCAGTCGGGGGCCACTTTGGGGAACCCTGGCAATTCTGTCAGCGCTGGCGCCAAAGATTCCAAACCCAAGAAGCCCATTGTTCTTACGTCCATGAAGAAAACCCGACAAGTTTCATGGCTTGGACATGTTTTGGCACTTTGTTGTGAATCAAACTCGCAGTTCAAACATGTTTGAGCATCTTGTTTAAGTAAGGTTCTGTTGCACAAGGCCGCATTGGCCAGAATCCGCCGAATGGTGGCACCCAAGAAGAAACGTCGTGACTTGGATGTTCCTCAGTTTGTGAAGGATCAATGGAATAGTGGAAGGGCTGTTCGGGACAACCTCGCCGAACTGCTAAAGCAAGTCAACTTCGACAAGGACAGCACAAGTGCTGAATTTGCAATCGCATCTCACAAATTCCGATTTACGGATCTTCTTGGTTGAATTCATTCAGAAACCAGGAGGTATTCATCAAGAAGGTGGAGATTTCGGTCCGAAAGGACAAAGTGATCGAAGTTACTATTTTGGAGGGATGGTACAGCGAGCATGAAATGTCCCAAGATCTGAAGTGGAGTGCGTGGGATGCTTATTATCTGGATCTACTGACTCGTTTCATTGTTTCCATTTGATTGCAATGGAATCCATGCATGCATATTGTCACTTGATGTTAGACCACTGTTCCTCCAGGGCCCGAATTGCTGGTGCAAAGCGTGTTTGTGAAGCCGCCCCGGATACGCTCGTGAGGCAGGCCATGGTATTTAGTCATTTAGTTCTGTATGTCATGCACGTGATGCTTTTTTGATGCCATCAATCCGAGTTAGAATGAGGGACGCATCGCTGCCCAGGACAAATATGTATGATGGCGTTCGAGAGTATCATGTTCAGACCCGTGAAAGTGGAACCCGATCTGAGAAACAGACTGAGTCGGAGCTGCGCAGCAGAACTGAGGATTGTCAATCTTTTGGATGTTTGTGTTGTCAAAACCTTTCCCATCGTGGTCCACCCGCTTGACTGCACCCTTCTGTCCTCTGCTCCTGCCAGGAAGACACAGGGGCGGCGATCCCAAATCCGGGCTTTGATGGCCTCGAGAAGGCAATGAACCGAGCGCAGGCTCCGAAGGTCGCTGCAGTGGCCGAAGCAACTTCGGAGGTGGGGTATTCATAAGTTAACATGACCAAGGGAAACCAATGCAAACATCATTACTTCACCGAATCCAAAAGGGACTGTGGTCACCAAAACATTATACCTGTTGCCAGTACAAAGATCGATTCACGAAGTTCATGGAGAGCGTTCTTCAGAAAAGTGGGAAACTTCGATCCCAGCTCCGGGACCTCTCTGAGAAGTTCAAAAGCACTGCGCAAGTCAAATCGTATTTGGGCCAACTTTTTCTTGCAGCATCATCTTTCCAAACATAAACCATTACCTAATGTTCTCTTTCCAAGGTATGAGCAGGAAGTGGCCGATGAGATTAAAGTCCTGGATGGTGAGTACGACAAGCTCAATGAGGTGCTGGCTCATGGTGCAGTCGATGGCTACGGACAACCGTTTCTAGCCCAGTAATCCTGGAAAGCTATGGCATCCCCCAGCCGAACCACCTACGAAGGATTGATTTGAGGTATTATTAAGTGCAATTTTCATGTTGCCGGATCGGTCATCGGTAGAGTTTGACAATTTCTTTTCCAAAGTTTTTGGAGCCCTCCGCATGCTGAGGTTTTGGGCCAAAGCAGAACCAGCCATGCGAGCCGCGACCATGAGGCACCCTTCCTATTATCGATTTGTTTCTCAATACAGGATCCGATGTTAAACTGTTTGGGATCCCGAGCCAGCAACGCATCAGGTGCAGCCGAGCGGCAGCATTGGAAGCCAAGCTGAGGTTCCAACCTCGACGGTTTCGGTGTCACATTGCCCTTTGGTTTTTTGGAACAGCAGCTCATCGGTTTCAAATTTGTGTGCTGAACAGGAATGCCAAGAAGTATTTCGAGAAGATCGACACCAATAAGCGTCCGGGTGAGAACCTCCCTGGCACAGGATCTAAAAAACCCAAGCCTACCGCTGCCAAGAGCAGAGCTTCGAAGAAGAAGTAGGTTGTTTGTATCAGCTCGACAAAAATGTCGCTTTTGTGCGTTTGCTTGGACTCTTAGAACTGCGGGAAACCCTGCAGCTTGAGTGCTACAAGCATTCTCTTTCATGGCTATGGATTCTCCATTTGCGCCAGGTGTTCTGAGTGAGATATATATTTCCGATCTTAGGCCCACACTGTAAGCATTTCATTTGGTCCAATTCTTTTGACCTGGCAGAGCAAAGAGCGGAGAGATGTGGAGAGAGCGTGGTCTTCACCATGCCCAATTTGGGGTCGAAGCAATCGTTTGTTGCAGGGAAAAATCATCTATGACGTGTGCGACACAACTTCTATAGATTGTTTTCATACTAGGAAGTGGCATGCCCGTCACAATCCGTGCCAGGAAAGCCTGCTGGAAGAACACTCCGAGGATTTGCCGCGGACATCGGTCAAGGAGTTCCGCAGCTAAATTTCCGAAAGCAAATGCCCCACAGTCTGTTTGTTCCACAAATTGGGGGAGAATATGGGATAATGTTTTTCAGTAAGGGGTTGAAAGTGCATGTTCTGATTTCTGAGAAATCTTGAATTTCCCAAAAGTTTTGATAGCCACAGTCGACAGTTATATTTGAGCCAACTTGCATCGGGACCCTTCCACCATATTTGAAATTTAAACCCCAATATAGATTGCACAGTGACAGCCGCTTATCAAATTTAATTTTCGGGGTATGTTGTTTTAAGTATGGGGTAAACACTCAGTATCACTAAGTAATTTTAGGGGGTTTGGTCGCTTAAGGTGTGGTAGCCTGAACCTTTCACTTCTCCGATGGTAGCCCTACACATCCGAGGCTGCTAGCAGGCAGGCCGTTCGAACGGCTCGCAACATTGTCGCTGATGTTGGCAAAGCTGCAGCAAATGCTTCTGGTGGGCTTGTGAGCTTCTCGGAGTGCAGTGAGGGCAATGCAGAGCGGGATGCCCATAGGTTCTTTAGCCGATACAATTTGAGACTTCCTTTGAATTTGGTGCCCATTCGCCCTGACAAGCCTCAAGGGATAAAAGGACTGAAGCTACAAGACTGGTGTCACTTTTTACTTCATCGGAACTGCTGGCACATGCTATGCGGTCTACTTCGGCCTGATCCAAGCCGTGAAAAGGCGATTTGGTCTGATTTTTGGGCTAAATTTGAAAAAGCACAGCCGGAGCATGAAGTTTTTTCGCTGGCTAGGGCAGGAACAATACAACTGTCGAATGCAGCTGCAGTAGTATACCATGGCGATGAAGGACGTGGCAGAAAAAAGCAACCATTCCTCGTCACCAGTTTCAAGTCCTGCCTTGGCAGGGGATTGGCACCTGGTTTGAGAGCTTCGAAGGCAAAAGGTGTTTCCCAGCACTACATCAAACAAAAATGCAATTATGTTGGGTCGGTTTACACCACGCACATGCTTTCCTGCGTTTTGCCAAAGCACCTTTACCGAAAGGATGATGAATCTGCGCAAGACATTTTCAACTTCGGAGCAAATTGTGCTGACGACGTTGGCCGGCATGGGGTGGTTGACACCAGATCTGGAGAACGTTTCTGGATGATTTGCATAGCAGTCACTGGAGACTGGCAGTTCCTGGTCAAATGTGGCCGATTGGCCCGCAGTTACTACAACTGTGAGAAAGGCAAGGGGCAGACTGGAAGGCAAGAGCAACCGAAAGGTATATGCCACCTGTGTCGGGCAGGACAACGTGATTACCCTTTCGAACAGTTGGGAACGCGGAACCCTTTCTGGCTTCCAACCATGCATACTGAATCTGGGTTCAAGTCGGTGCCAGCTTTCACACGCCTGATGTGCTTGAGACAGAAGCCAGAAGCAATGTTTCAGTTCGACATTTGGCATGGTTTCACGCTCGGTGTTGGCAAAACTTTTGTTGCCAGCACGCTGGCATTGGTGTCAGACCTGTTTCCTGGACGGTCCAAAGATGCTCGTTTTGAAAGCCTATCATCCAACTATTTGGACTGGTGCAAGGCCAATGGGCAAACTGCATACTTGAGCTACATTTGCAAGGAAACTATCTTGTGGCCAAGCACAAATGAGATGCCTTCAGCTATATGGTCCAAAGGTGCTGCAACCACAGTGCTTCTGAGATGGCTCAATGCTTGGAATCAAGATGCGGATTTGTCGGAGAACGTGCTTTACCAATTGCAAAAGGAAGCTTGCGGTTGCATCAATTCGTTCTTTGCACAGCTGTACGAACTGGATGCTTGGATTCCTAGTGCCACTGCCATTGAGCTCGGAGAGCTTGGGCTTCACTTTTTGGCCACTTACGACAAGCTCGCAAAGGAAGCATACCGACAAGGGAAGGTGCTGTACATGTTCGTACCGAAACACCATCAGTTACACCATGCCTTTTTGGTTGATCTTTTTTTGGCAGGCCATCGGCAGCCGTATGTGATCAACCCGTTGATCTACGCAACCCAGTTGTCGGAGGATTTCATAGGCAAGGCTAGCAGAACTGCCCGAAGGGTACATGCTAGCACGGTGGTTGAAAGAGTCATCCTCCGATATTTAACAAAGGCCCATCAAGAATGGTGCAATGCGGGGTACATTATCAGCTGATGGGGTCGAATCAGCGGAAAAACGACAGTTTGTTGCAATGTGCTATTGCAGGCACGCATGATGCAGTTGTTCACCTGAGGCGACCAAACCCCAAATAATTGCTAAACCCGAAAACCTGGTTTTTGGGGAAATTTATGGGTTTTTTCCTAAACCCTTGTTTTTTTAAGGTTTTGGTTGCTTAAGGTATATATCATTATATAATCAGATCAGATCATATCATTTTTTCAGAAATTGTATGTCATTGCGTATCGGCACATTGAAGTTTCGGCTTCGTGCAGTTGAAACTTAGCTACGTTTTTGGTGGATGGGGAAGGCGGTAAAGTAGCAACGCTCATGGTGGCCTAGGCTAGACATACTACACTGTTGTTAGAGCTTGCGAACGCAAAAAACGCAAAAGCACATGTTTCCCTCATGACATGGCAGCAAAGGCGTCTTTCATGATTGCATGCGAATTCATGAAACCTTAGACCTGAACAAAATGATCGAAGTTGATGAATTCAACTTGGGCCGGGTCACGTTGATGTGTAGAGTCTACTCTGTATCTACTCAGCTCTACTCCAGGACATGTTTGGTCCCAGAATCCCTACAAGTAGCTCCAGCATCACTGTCCGATCCGGCACATCCAAGCATGAAACACCACAGCCAGTCTCAGCACTGATGAGGCCACGATATCATTGAACGCTAGGTCAAGTAAGGTGTCGACATGGATGGAGATAGCTCGTCAAAGCTTGTCATGTTGATTGCAAACAAAGAACAAAATATCAGCTTGGCTCTTGATTTGCTCACTGGCTATTCGGTCTGTGGTTGCCGAAACGCAATTCGCATCTCTTTGTCTTTGATGTATCAATTGCATTCATCTGCTGTAGTTAGCATAGATTGTCTTGGATTGACTGCGATTTACGTCGAGGAAGCTGGCAACTTGAAACCAACAACGCGTGGAAGTTTGATTCATTACAGCATCAAACAACCATCACGGCATCAATCGTGCAACGACTGCTGGCCCGCTCTCTGTACATCAAGGAAAATAGCTCTTGGATGCTGCATAATGTCCGCATATCACAACCAAGTCGAGTCCAGCATGCCGAGATCTATAGCCTATCGATTTTTCAAATGTTCAAATACCGGCCACACGTTGATGAAGCCACTGTGGGTGAGCACATTTAAACCAAGCTGCCAGAGACTGTGCCTGGCAGGCTTTGACCCTGCAGGGCCAGAACAATAGAATGGACAGGGTCCATCCTTTAAAGTGCCAACTAAAACAGGCATGTTAGCGAGGTGCGACAGGACTCACGAGCTTTGGCTTTGGAGCTGAAATATGCTGAAATTGTAGTTGGAAAAAGACAGATCAACAGGCTGGAAGGAGTGCAAAATGCAAGACCTGTCTGAATCTTGTCATTGGCAAAACGGAAATTGTCGTTGAATCTCTGCCAGCATCTTCTCTGAAACTAGAGGCTGCCTTCCAATTCAAGAATGACAGCTAAGCAATACCGGATCAAATTTCCTGGCGGTCCAACGCAAGCTTGAAAAAATAGCTATATAGGTTCAAATGTGTTTTTGCATCTTTAGTGATCACCTTTTCCCTCAACCAGGAGGATTGCCAGGCTGGACAGAATACAATCTTGGATGAATCCAATCTAAGTACCACCTGTCTCAAGTCATGGGCTCGCTGAATGCGCTCTCAGGCGGACCATCCAAGGCCACCTGGACGATTTTGCTCTAGTTTGCTATTTTGTAATGTGACACATGTGAAAAATCCCTAACTATTTTGCTCCTCTGCAACAAACAAATAAAAACAACATTCCCTGAGCATCGTGCTTCATGTTAGGCGGGCACACAACATCAAGAAGGACACACTGAGCTTGAAAGCATCTGTCATGTCTCCGCGGGCCATAGACCCGTGCTAGGTGTGATACCAGCTTTCTGTAAGCGCCCAAATCCTCCTGTCATATCTCCATCTCTCCTCAGCTGCAAAGCCAACCTGTCAAGTAAATATTCAAATGATTCAACTGCAGCCGCTGCGCTGCGACTGAGAAAACAGGAACAATTCTGCTGCCAAAACATTGCCAAGCCACAATTCCATCCATTTCCTTCTTGCTCTCTACCTCAGGATGTTGGAAAAAGCCGCGTATGGGTGCTGTAGTGACGCAGTGGGTTGGCAATTCTCTAAACCTCTCATGCTGAGACAATGATGCAATTAAATTCCAGCCAACAAGAGCAAGAAGTAAAGGAAATGTTGAAAGACTGGTCAACAGATCCTCTTTGCATCCCAGTTGCTGCAAGCTGCAGGTTCCTTTGAAAGTAGTGCCCTGCAGTTGGGAATTTGATATCGTGGAATTCGAGGGCACAACCCGCTTGAAACCCAAATAGAAAGTGTGACTCTCTCTCTCTCTCTCTGTGTGTGTGTGCGTGCGCCTGAATAATAATTATGTATATACAGTAATATAGGCATGGGTACAAAATACATGAAATGATAGCTTTAGATTGGTGTAAGTTAGAGAATGATTTGAGCGGTGGCAGCCCTTTTCCTGCCTGACTACTAGCAGGCTGATTGTCGGTAATCTCAACCCATGGAGTTCCGTCCTCCAGTCTCCAAAGTGCAAGTCGCTGTTGGCACAAAGCAAAGAATTATCGTTATCTCTCTTCAAAGTCTCTAACTACTGTGATCAAATTTTACGAGCAGGCACCATTGTTTGCCAAGGACCTAGGGCAACTAAGGTAATCCTATTCATCTTGTCTAGTCAAGTGTGTAAATGTTGGGTCAACTGGTCAACATAGGTCAACCATTCAGGGTGGTGAGTTTTGGGGGGTTGATTGATCCCACGACAGTAGCTCCGGCAAACGACAGCGCGTGCCACTTTCACAGTGGTGCTACATATATGCAAAATTGAATTGATAGAAATTCCCCCTTATCCTGGCTGCAGACTTAACAGAAGCTTGTGTCTGCCACATCCTTGTCGCTCCATGATGACTGCGACGGCTGCGCTTCATCAGCCTTATTTCCAAAGCCTGAGACAAGGGCCAACTCGCAGATCGCGCGGTAACTCCAAGTCACATTAGAAATGAATCGTTGGCAAAGTGACTGGACTCAAAACAAATCATGGGACCCAGGACCCGCACGTTTCTGGTAGAGGTCCTTTACCTGGCTTTCAGAAATGAATTCAGAAATGAATTGTCGTGTCGTGTCTGTCGTGTCTGTTGTTTTGAGCCGCTTCAAACGCTTCAGGATACCCAGCTCCCGCCCCAAGGCCCCAAGCCTCTTCCAGCATCTCTCCGAGGGCATGTTCTGACGGAAGTGAATGCAGCGGACCTGCAAATCCCAAGGCAGCATAGTGAACCCAATCCAGGCAGAATGATGGAAATCAGTGGAAAACAGTCGAAATCATGTAATGTCAGCCCCACGCAACAGCAAGCATGAAGAAACCAATCAAGCCCTAACAATGCTTTGGAAACAATTTAGAAGCTCGATGCCTGTGGTAGTGGACTTGATCCACAGAGTCCCATCGGAGTCGTACGTAAAGTCGCCAGAAAACATCTCGTCGTTCTCATCAACCTCCTTGCCATAATTCTGCTTGTAGAGCTGCTTCACTTCTGCCAGCTTCTGCTCCAAGCGCTCAACCCGGCAGTCACGAGGGACGCCAGTGCCTTCTGTCACTTTCCAAGGAGTGCCTTCAGCATCATACTGAACATCAGTGTCTTCCTGGTCGACTTCCTCGCCATACTTCTGCTTGTAGAGCTGTTTTACTTCTGCCAGCTTCTGCTCCAAGCGCTCAACCCGGCAGTCACGAGGGACGCCAGTGCCTTCTGTCACTTTCCAAGGAGTGCCTTCAGCATCATACTGAACATCAGTGTCTTCCTGGTCGACTTCCTCGCCATACTTCTGCTTGTAGAGCTGTTTTACTTCTGCCAGCTTCTGCTCCAAGCGCTCAACCCGGCAGTCACGAGAGACGCCAGTGCCTTCTGTCACTTTCCAAGGAGTGCCTTCAGCATCATACTGAACATCAGGGTCTTCCTGGTCGACTTCCTCGCCATACTTCTGCTTGTAGAGCTGTTTTACTTCTGCCAGCTTCTGCTCCAAGCGCTCAACCCGGCAGTCACGAGGGACGCCAGTGCCTTCTGTCACTTTCCAAGGAGTGCCTTCAGCATCATACTGAACATCAGTGTCTTCCTGGTCGACTTCCTCGCCATACTTCTGCTTGTAGAGCTGTTTTACTTCTGCCAGCTTCTGCTCCAAGCGCTCAACCCGGCAGTCACGAGAGACGCCAGTGCCTTCTGTCACTTTCCAAGGAGTGCCTTCAGCATCATACTGAACATCAGGGTCTTCCTGGTCGACTTCCTCGCCATACTTCTGCTTGTAGAGCTGTTTTACTTCTGCCAGCTTCTGCTCCAAGCGCTCAACCCGGCAGTCACGAGGGACACCAGTGCCTTCTGTCACTTTCCAAGGAGTGCCTTCAGCATCATACTGAACATCAGTGTCTTCCTGGTCGACTTCCTCGCCATACTTCTGCTTGTAGAGCTGCTTTACTTCTGAAAGCTTCTGCTCCAAGCGCTCAACCCGGCAGTCACGAGGGACGCCAGTGCCTTCCGTCACTTTCCAAGGAGTGCCATCTGCATTATACTCTGTATCGACATCGCGACCGTACTTCTCAGAGTAGAGGTCTTTGACCGTTGACAGCAATTGCTCCAATCGCTCGACGCGAAGGTCTGTTGCAACACCAGTCCCAGAGATCTGGATCCAGGGAGTGCCGTCAGCATCATACTGAACATCAGTGTCTTCCTGGTCGACTTCCTCGCCATACTTCTGCTTGTAGAGTTGCTTCACTTCTGCCAGCTTCTGCTCCAAGCGCTCAACCCGGCAGTCACGAGGGACGCCAGTGCCTTCCGTCACTTTCCAAGGAGTGCCATCTGCATCGTACTCTGTATCGACATCGCGGCCGTACTTCTCAGAGTAGAGGTCTTTGACCGTTGACAGCAATTGCTCCAATCGCTCGACGCGAAGGTCTGTTGCAACACCAGTCCCAGAGATCTGGATCCAGGGAGTGCCGTCAGCATCATACTGAACATCAGTGTCTTCCTGGTCGACTTCCTCGCCATACTTCTGCTTGTAAAGTTGCTTCACTTCTGCCAGCTTCTGCTCCAAGCGCTCAACCCGGCAGTCACGAGGGACGCCAGTGCCTTCCGTCACTTTCCAAGGAGTGCCATCTGCATCGTACTCTGTATCGACATCGCGGCCGTACTTCTCAGAGTAGAGGTCTTTGACCGTTGACAGCAATTGCTCCAATCGCTCGACGCGAAGGTCTGTTGCAACACCAGTCCCGGAGATCTGGATCCAGGGAGTGCCGTCAGCATCATACTGAACATCAGAGTCTTCCTGGCATTTGGTCATGGAATGATATCAGGGTTGTCGGTCTGGTTTTACTGTCTCTTTTTTTGTGTTTTCTTCAAGGAAGTGTTTCTCATAGAAGGGGTGTCAGCCCTTGTTTGGAGTCTGGATATGTGTTTTGTTTTTTGGACTGCAATGAAGGATGGGAGAATGGCATAGTCATGGGAAGGAATAGATTTGGATGATTTTGGATGCGTTCTGTTCGAATGGGGACATGTGAAAATTGTGGAAGAAGGCCAACTTCTGGCTTGTGCAAATACCATTAGCTGATCCCAAATCGATATCTGCTGCACTCAAAACAGCTGAAAGATGCTGAAAGTAGCTGCAACATCACCCCAAGACATTGATTAGGTTTCCAACCAGAGGAGAAACAAATAAGAAAACAAGTAAACTAGGCGAATCGGCTGCTTTCGTATTCTTGGATTTGATGTGCATTTGAAACGTTCTTTTTTGGGATTTTGTTCTTGACAGCACACAATCGTCTCCCACCAGTAGCTGTCAAGCATAGGAACCTATGCTGAGCCTGGATTGATTGCATCAAGATAACTTTTGGTGGATCCAAACCCAATAGCAAGGTTTCACTGTTTTTTGCATGTCAATTCTTGATAAATGTTCACAAAAGAAGCGGGACACCACGGCAACAATCCAACACGACGTCTGCAACACACCACTGAGAGACAACCAAAAGACCACCAGCGAGACACCATCGAGGCACCACCAACGATAGACAACACCACCACGACACTACTAAGAGACTACCGAACGACCATCGAAGCCTTCTGCTTTCGTGTTTTGTTCACAATGGAGCCTGGCATACTATGGGACAGCGGCGCTGCCCATGGAACATTTGACAGAAAGAGTGAATGCCTGATCAAACGAGACACCGCAGCATACAGAACACAACCACCGAGACCACCAATTGAGGCCCAGGGGTAAGGAACGAAAGCTAGCTTGGCAGGGAGTTTGGCATGAAAACACAAAGGGCACAGCGCAGTTTCGCAGTTTTTTCGAAAACGTGGACGAGCGGGTCTGAAGCTGGGACGTGTTGGTGAGGCAAACATCCAGACCTACGTATTGAGGCGATGTATGTTGGAGGGGACGAGGATGAGAACATGTGATTATGTATTGTTGCATGAAGAGGATGGGAAATTCAGCATAGCCAACATGATGACCAGTGATTGGGGAGGATTCAAAAGTCCACCTCCGGCATCGGAGTGGACCTTGGGGAGGGGGGATAGTGAACTAAGAAGTTTCACACGATTGGAGATTCAAGCCCCCTCAAAACCTTGCTGAAGCAAGAGGGACTTCAGCAAGCAGACTAGCAGAAGCTAGCTTTCGTGAAAAGACCCTCGAACCACCGAGGTACCAACAAAGCATTATCACCAACAGACCACCGAAGTACCACCAAGATACCAGTAAGACACCACCGTTCACGTCAAGTTCGTAATTCGAAACATGGGGTCATGGCGCTACCCGTAAAAACAAACCAGCCCGGCAAGAGACCCCAAACATTGGCAAGGAACACGACAAAGAGAATCAAAGAGATGCCAGCGTAGATTCTGCTCCTGTGAAAGATCGTCCGCAAAACCTCCTTGACAGGATCTATGTAGATGGAGGCACGTTGAAAAGCGCCCTTGGCGTTTTGGTGCGTTTTACAACATTTCTACTACGTTCGTGTTGTCTTGGGGAATGGGGGGGTTGGGGGGGTTGGGTGGGGGGGTGCAGGGAGGAGGCAATAATTTATTGGCAATAATGACGTTCTTGTCTTATGCCGTGCTTGTTCTTGTAACTTCTACGACGCTCTTGATGCTACGCTCTGAACATGTTCTTGGAACTTCTAACATGCTTTTGCCGCTACGCTGCGAACTTGTTCTTGGAATTTCAAAGACACTTTTGATAATACGCTCTCAACTTGTTCTCTGAACTTCTAGCACGCTCTTGATGCTATGCTGTAAGCTTGTTCTTGTAACGTCTGAGATGCAATTTGGGCAGCCATGCCAACTTAACAAAAGAGCTGGGCAAAACCATGCGACTTCAACAGCAACAGGCGAGCAGATGAAAAAAACTACTTTTGAGCGACATAGAGGGTTTGCCAGTCAAAGAATGCCGCGAATACCAAATAATTACCCATGAAAAAAGCCTGCATGTTCCAAAACCACAGCGAAACACAGCACAAAGTGGTGTGAAAACCAAAGTCACATATCCGGGTGTGACCATGTAGAAGCACCTATGCAATATCCATTGAAAGGATATCTGTGAAAGGTCCTTGGGAAGAGATCCTGCGTCGGTTCCCTTCGCCAAGATCTTTGCGGCACATCTCTGTCAGTGAACTCTGTACAAGGTCCCTCCACTAGGTCTCTATGAGAGGTCTCTTGCCAAGATCCGTGGAGATCTCTCTACAGGCTCTCTGTAAGAGATCTCTTAGATCTCCCTTGCAATATCTGTGCAACAGACCTCTTGGCAAGACCTCTGCAATAGATCTCTATACAAGATCTCTGCAGGAGGTCTCTGTAGGAGATCCGGTGGCAACATCTCTACGAGAGATGTTGACAAGAGGTCTCAGATCTCTTGGGATCGCTCTAAGAGATCCCTTTACAAGATCGCACAATGTCTCTATGAGAGGTCTCTTGGCAAGATCGCTGAAGGAGAAGGTCTCTGAAACAAAATTCCACCCAAGATCTCTGCAAGAAATCTTCTGTTTAAGCTCTCTCTAAAAGATCTCTTGGCAAGATCTCTGTAAGAGACTTCTTGGCAAAATCTCTGCAAGAAATCTCTATACAAGGTCTCTGTACAAGATCTCTATAAAATATCTCTGGCTCACATACAGACAAAAAGAAATTTGGATGTTCCAGAGGGAAAAATGAACCCAAGCTATGTGGCTCATTGAAAAAACTGCGCAAGTCAATCTGCATGTTGCGGCTGCTGACAACCACAATCGCAAAAGACAAAGGGGCACATACAGTTGAAATGCACGTGGACAAATCATGCCAGATCCCTGTATCTCTGTAAGTGATCTGTAAGAGATCTCTTCACAAGATCTCTGGGAGGTCCCCTGGCAACGTGTCTATGAACGATCTCTTGTCAAGATCCCTGCGCAAGATCTCTACAAAAAAAAATCCTTCACAATTTCTGCATTTTCTGTGATTACAAGATCTGTTGGGCAGAATCAGCACCGTGCCACTAGCAGAGCGATTTTAACAAAGCGACGGGAGGGTTGCGCAAGCAATGTCAAAATGGGCACTGCGCCACAACGAGGGCAATCTGAAATGCACAAAGTGACGCGACGGTTGCACGAGCACATGTTAGAATTTTGCCAAGTTCTGCGCGGCATATTGCTGAAGTCTCGCGCCTGAAAATGATGAGCGTGAAAAATGACGACGGTTTCAAAAAACGAGACTCTCGGGCATTTCAAAACATCGTCCAAGGTCACCAAATAGTGCGCCTGCCACGAAAAATGACCTCCGAAAGCACCCCTCATTTCGATTCACTTTCGACGCAAAACGAGGTCCTGACAATCCAAAAATGATGAATCTCGTGCGCCTGCCACGAAGAACGTACGTAGCTCCAAAAACGGGCGACACGCGGGCGAGAACGCACCTCCGCAAGAGAGCTCACGAACACTATTTCGGGCGAGCCTTCCTTCAAAAGCGGAAGATCGAGAAACTTTTTGTGCTCTATCAACATCAGGCCTTCCCTATTACCGTAAGAACCCCTTAAGTGTGAACAGGCTGTTTGGGGACTTGACAGAAACAGTAAATGCCGCCTGACACGCACTAACAAAACAACGGGGACAGACCACCAACACCACCGAGGCACCACCGAGGCACCACGGAGACAAACCGAGACACCACCAAAATATCACCGAGACACCACTGAGGCACCGGGACAGACCCCACCCAGACCTGCCGAAAACCGGAAGGCGCCAGCCTTTAGACTGAACAACCCCAAGCTATCGCTATTGGGGAAAAAGACTCGTCAAATGACGTCAAGGCCCTACACGGTCGAGAGGTCGCTGGTGCTGTTTGGGCCGGGGTAAGCAAATCTGGAGGAGACTAAATTGGGCTTTCAACCATTGCCTGAGCTGTAAACGAAATCGGAAAATTGGCTTGGACAACGCATAAGCCTCAAGCTTAACTTTGGCTGGGACTGCCCGACACGAAAATACTAAGCACCATCCAGACAGCACAAGTAAAGCCAAAAGAAGCGGAGCCTGATCTACAGTAAATATTTAAATATTGAAATAATATGAAATAATATTATAGTTCCTTTTACGAATTTCTATATAAATAATATATAACAATACCAATCCGTACACGAATGATATTCACCAGAACAGCGTAGTAGACAACAACAAAACAAGCAAACCTGTCCTGCTCGTCGACTTCCTCGCCATACTTCTGCTTGTAAAGCTGCTTTACTTCTGCCAGCTTCTGCTCCAAGCGCTCAACCCGGCAGTCACGAGGGACACCAGTGCCTTCCGTCACTTTCCAAGGAGTGCCATCTGCATCATACTCTGTATCGACATCGCGACCGTACTTCTCAGAGTAGAGGTCTTTGACCGTTGACAGCAATTGCTCCAATCGCTCGACGCGAAGGTCTGTTGCAACACCAGTCCCAGAGATCTGGATCCAGGGAGTGCCATCAGCATCATACTGAACATCAGTGTCTTCTTGGTCAACTTCTTCGCCATACTTCTGCTTGTAAAGCTGCTTCACTTCTGCCAGCTTCTGCTCCAAGCGCTCAACCCGGCAGTCACGAGGGACACCAGTGCCTTCCGTCACTTTCCAAGGGGTGCCATCTGCATCATACTCTGTGTCGACATCGCGACCATACTTCTCAGAGTAAAGGTCTTTGACCGTTGACAGCAATTGCTCCAATCGCTCGACGCGAAGGTCTGTTGCAACACCAGTCCCAGAGATCTGGATCCAGGGAGTGCCGTCAGCATCATACTGAACATCAGTGTCTTCTTGGTCAACTTCTTCGCCATACTTCTGCTTGTAAAGCTGCTTTACTTCTGAAAGCTTCTGCTCCAAGCGCTCAACCCGGCAGTCACGAGGGACACCAGTGCCTTCCGTCACTTTCCAAGGAGTGCCATCTGCATCATACTCTGTGTCGACATCGCGACCATACTTCTCAGAGTAAAGGTCTTTGACCGTTGACAGCAATTGCTCCAATCGCTCGACGCGAAGGTCTGTTGCAACACCAGTCCCAGAGATCTGGATCCAGGGAGTGCCGTCAGCATCATACTGAACATCAGTGTCTTCTTGGTCAACTTCTTCGCCATACTTCTGCTTGTAAAGCTGCTTTACTTCTGAAAGCTTCTGCTCCAAGCGCTCAACCCGGCAGTCACGAGGGACACCAGTGCCTTCCGTCACTTTCCAAGGAGTGCCATCTGCATCATACTCTGTATCGACATCGCGACCGTACTTCTCAGAGTAGAGGTCTTTGACGATTGACAGCAATTGCTCCAATCGCTCGACGCGAAGGTCTGTTGCAACACCAGTCCCAGAGATCTGGATCCAGGGAGTGCCATCAGCATCATACTGAACATCAGTGTCTTCATGGTCGACTTCCTCGCCATACTTCTGCTTGTAGAGCTGCTTCACTTCTGCCAGCTTCTGCTCCAGTTTGTCGAGCTTCTCGTCCATTGTGGGCTTTGAGCTTCGAGCCTGCTTCGTCAGGAACGGGCGCATTGCTGTCTATTTACACAGCAGGTTTAAGTATTCAAGTACACGTGTTTGAAATCCGGCCACGCTTTGACCCTCTCCTTGACGGTGGTCAGCCACTGGGAAACACCGTCCTGAGCAAGGCCGACAAGGCTGACACTCTGGGCTTGTGGACAATGGTGGCAAAGAGTGCAGCATGGCCTTAGGGCCTAGACGGCCTAGACTGTCAGGATTGATTTAGCATGATCTACTGTATACTTTCAGTGCTGTACACATACAAACTCCCTTTAAACATGGTAAACTGACGTGTGAACTCGGCAATGTTCGGGAAATGCGTGTGAACATCACACGTATGACCCTCTAGGCTCCCTGGTGATTTCACATAGCTGCTATAGAAAATGGGTCCAGTTATCGATGATTTACTGTAACGATAATAGTCTGGTGATTATTTCCATAACTATGTGAAATTACCAGGGGCTAGGATCATCTGCGACTTCAGCATTCACAACGGGCTCGCTGAGGCAAAGGCCTGCAAGTTGTTGGCACCTCAGCAGCTTCGGCCATTGGCCCTACTCACTACTCTGCCCGGAAACTGCAGAAAGCTCAGCAAATTGCATTCTTTTCTTATTTCAGCAGAAAAAATGAAGTAAAGTTTAGTAAAGGAATATAATTAAAAGAAATCAATACTCTCCTGTAAACTTGTGCCTAAAATTGGCTCAGGAGGGTGCCTGCATCGTTGGTGACAGTGGCTTCACGTTCCTCCCATGCAAAGGCATCACCAAAATATTTCTAAATATGTAATAATATGTATACTGTAAGTATGTAACTACGCAAGAATGACACAACTTCCCGCGAAATCTCCTCAATGCGGCCATACTTGCGCTCATAGACCTCTTGGACGTTGCGTAGGGCATCCTGTTGACAATTTGTGCGAAGGGGATATGATATGAAAAGAACTCCAAGTAAGGCATTAAGATGCATTAATGCTCATTAAGGCATATCAAAGCCTCCAAATGTTCCGCGCTTTCAAAACCCACACCTCACCGAAGTTTGATCAGCAGATCAGCAGCAGCAAAATTCTGCGCTGCCCATTCTATGGCCCGGGCCATCTTCTGGCTCCTCAGGGATGGACAATTGCCTGCAGAAACTTCTGGATGCGATCCCAACATGACAATGAAACTGCTGAATGCCACACATGATACTATGACAATGAGTGATGACAACTATGAGCCAGCAGTGTTGATGATTCTCATCTGTGTTGTGGAGTGGACGACTGACACACTCTGGCCACACAAGCCATATGCCTTGTCAGAAGTGGAAAGTGGTCTTCGTCGAAGTCATGCTGAGTGCGGCGAATTTGATTGCAATTTGTGAGACAGGCAACGGGTTTGCTGAGGGTAGCTCAGTTTGGCCACAAAACCAGACAAAAACTGAGAGACGCTGAGCTAGCACTACGCACTCCCTCGATGCTGCTAAGTTGCTCCTTCAAGGTGAAGGCTGGGAAGACGGAACTGCATATTCGGAGTTGTCCTAAGGATTGCATGAAGTCAAGATGTGGTGATTTTCCTCTCACTTTTTTAGAAAGGCGACATATCTCAGGTGCTAACGGAGCTGTGCTCGCCTAAAAGAACAGCTGACTCGGAGAATCTCGGAGACTCAGAAATGTGATGTATGGAATGTATGTCCAACATGCCCAACATGTCCAACATGTCCAAGCCTGTGAAATAGGCGTCGACGCAGAGACATGGTGTGCCTGACGCCCAAGGGCTGTGTGTCACTTGTGTCACTTGCGAAATGAAACGTACTGAAACCGTGTCACTTGCCGTGTGTCATAACTTATCATAACCTGTCCATCTGATTTCATCTGATTCCATCTGAGTCCATCTGTACTTGCCTCACCTCTGCGTGTTTCTTCGGAAAGTGGGGGCTCGCGGGCTCATGACCAGCGAGCCCCCGTTCGGCTATCTCACGAAGTTCCAATTCGGGTGGAACAAACCTGACAGGCAGGGAGAAGGCAAGTTTTGAAGCTGTGTAAACACAAAATCAAAAGGGGAATCAGGTCAGTGAAGGTAGGTCAAAAACGAATCTGTCCGCATTTGCAAGAGACTCCAACCTGAGGCGGCATATCCCAAAATCTAGAACTCCTTTTCGAATGCTTCTGTTTCCGGTCTAAAGAGTCTGGTACCATGGTCACAATTCCACGCTGCTCGAGAGCATCAGGATGGATTGTATAAATGTTGCGGGGAAATCCTGGGGCGCGAGGTGTGATAGATAGACAGCTAGACATACAAACTGATAATATATATATATATAGATATGGTGTTGGCCTTGCGAATGCAAATGGGTTGTTTTCAAGAACACAAGAAGAAGCTCAGGTGTGGAATACAAAACCTACAGTAGAGTCCGCTGCAGTTTGCTTTTTTTAAAAAAAAATGCAGCTCTTGCCACTCAATTTTAAAGCGCCCAGGGTGTGTTGAATCTCGATGCTGAAAAAGGTGTGGCGGACTGGTTACTTCCATGATCTTGTAAGTTGAATCAACTATCTACGCAAGGAAAGAGTGAATAGAAAATAATACCACAGCATGCCACAGGCAAGGGGATAAGGGATGTAAAGAACGGCACAATGTCAGAAAGAGCGAAATGAGTAAATGAGTCCATGTTTTTACGGAATACAACGCTCCATGAATTGTTGGTGGAACTAGTGCTTGTCACGAGTATCAACAGCTGGGGGCCAAACGACATCTCGAGTTCGGACTCAAGAAGAGAGAGCAAAGGGAGCACGTCGGATGCAAAAGCTAGAGCTGAAAGCAGCGCTGCAATGGCAAGCTCTTGGAGACAGGTGCCAAAATGAATACTGCGATGGTGTGAATGCAAGGAAGACAATCTAAAAGCAAATGCATGGAAACAAAATATAAGCATCCTGAATCTCCTGAATAGCCCTTTCTCCTGGCTCCGCTTGGGTTTGCATGTTCGGGCCTAAAACATGTCGAGGGCCCCATGCATTTCACCTATCTCTGCCTATCTCTGCCCATCTAGGCATCAAGGCCGAAAGTCCGCGCGGTCTGTGGTGCTGTCACTGAGCCATTGGACCACTTGGCCCAGTGTGGACATTAAATAGAGTATAATAGAGTATAATAGCGTATAATTTATAATAGAGTATAATAGAGTATAATGGAGTCATTACAGTTGCTGTCGGACATTGGTGTCTCGATGTGTCTTGATGTGTCTTATGCGAAACGTTCGGAGATGTTCGGAGGGCTGCTAGCTCATGAGCTGTGATACCTCAGCAAGTTCTGCAATAGGATCATTGAAATCACTACAAATAAATACCAACAATGAGTTTCTGGTTATGCACAAGTAAAATGTAGATAGTTTTGCTCTCCTGCTACCTCAGACTACTAATGATGCAGGCTAAGGGAAGGACTGCTGCCTCGAACAGAAACGCCCGCATCCTGCGGAGGAACCATAGATGTCTAACAAGTCGCAGCAATGAATTGAAGAAAAAAATCCAAAGACACGGGAAAGTTTCAGAGACAATATGCGACAAGCAAGACTGCAAGTAAAACTCGCAAAGTTGAACAACGGGCTAAAGTCGAAAACCGCACTCACCGACAGACCGACAGAGGGCAACAGGGCCGATAAAAAGAGGGAATGCAGAGGGTAGGGACGATAAATTTATTTCTTTTGCCACATTGTCTGGCTGGTGCCTTGTCATAATGTCCCCGTCGCCGTTCAAACGCAGTGCCACTCCCTGCATGAGATGAAGAAGGGAAGTCGTGCTAGCATGCTACGTACCAAGTCAACCACTTTTACAGTCGACACATTGCTATCTCATGCTATTTGCCTGTACAACAACCATTGCCACCATCAGGTTGACAAATCGAGCATCGAAGCGTACTCCGTGTTTGCGGCCTAACCTCAGACCACCCGACCCTGAGTTCGTGTACATCACTGCACATCCGTCTCACAGACTCAATTTGGGAGCGGGGATGCGTGAAACGCCTCACAGACCAAAATGTATCTATGTTCAGCCAAAGCAGATTGACACAAAGCGGGTCATTTCAACTGCAAAGGCCAGGCTGAGGCTTTTGCAACAAGCTTTGGCCCATAAGCGAGCCAGCGTTGAGCTTGGAAAGCCTGCACATCTCGCCACAATCCAAGTGGTGTCCTCCATTCGACCCACCCTCCCTCCAAAATCACATGTTCATGTTACATACACAATTCTTGTTCCTTCCCACAATATATTGGGGATTGTCACAATCCACTACGGGAATCCCTACTCACCAACCAGATCCAATCACTGTATAGCAATAATAGTCACAGAGGGTTTTGAACACGGCTCACATGAAGACAAACATAATATGCATGTTTATAATTTACATGTATATAACTGTACATATTACGCCTACACGTATACATGCATGCATGCAATGTTTGTGCGTGTGAGTGATGTATGTGATGTATGTACTGCATGGTTTGTATGTAATGTATGTAATGTATGTAAGTCTGAGTAATGTATGAAATGTATGAAATGCATGAATGAATGAAATGTATGAAATGTATGACATGTAAGAAATGTATGAAATGGTGTTCGCCCTTCACGATTTGAGAAGCAGAGGCCACTATGCATCACTATGTGTCATTCGCCTGAATCCCACACTTTTTCCAGATCGGATCAAGTCGGCAATGCCCTTCACAAATCCTTCAGGATCAAGGACATCCTGCAGAGCAAATTCGGAAGATTTCGGAAGCCAAACGAAGTTGTGCGCAAGCCACTGATGGCACTGATAGCACTGATAGCACTGATAGTGTGTCATCTCCCCGTCCTCTGCGCTGCCGCCTACCCTTTCACTAAGCTTAATCAAAAGACTCCTCGGCTGCAGCATTCCACAGTCCCGCAAAGTTTGTTGCCAAGAATACGTACCCACGCAAAGAACTATAAAGAACTATGGGATTCCAAAGAACCACCAGTTATGGGTTTAAACTTCTGGTACATGTCTGAGAGGAGTTCGCGACTTCTTCCTCAGACTTGGTCAGGAAAGCCTTGCAGAAAGCTTGATTTGGAGAGCACAAGTGTGTCAAATCTGCTGAGTAAAGCTTTTGGTCAAGGAGAACTTTTCCTGCAGGCATGCCTTCACCATCATTGATAGGTCCTCTCCTGCATCACCACTTAAATCCTGAGGTCAAAAGAAATTCACTGAAGGAGTTTGAATCCCTGATAGTATCAGAAATTGAAAAGTCACAGCCACGATCCGGAAGGTAGAACACGGATACATTGCTTGAACGCATCGAATAAAGATGTGCAAAGATGTACAAGTTCAGAGGACCCTGCTATGACGAGACCGCAATCCAACAGGACCAGCTGCACCTTACAAGAAGTCTACCAAAGCCAGATTCAGTAGACTCGAACTTCACATTCTTCCCTCCGAAGCGTAGGAGCGGACCGGTGAACCATCAGGTGGCTGGCGCCACAAAATGTTTCCTGTGAAGCATTTTGTGTGAGAAGAAAAGGAGATAAACAGAGGATCCAAATCTCCTGCCTGGATGCAAATCTCCATGGACCTAAGACAATGACAAGGTGCCATGTAGCTGATGGATATTGATAGCCAAGGAGATTGCTTTGTGATCTTTGTGACTTTTGCAACTGTGAACCTGAGATGGGAACAAATCTGTGTCTGAAGACCATTGCCCAAAAGCTGTCCACCTTGGCATAACTCTTGAATAACAAGAGAAAATATGCAAAATTCATCAAAATTCATCTTAAAATCTTACGCCTTGAGACGTCCTGACTCTTCACTAGCCTGATCTGGACCTCGGAATACAGGGGCCCCAAACCAAGATTCGCCAAGCTTCTAGCCTGCGCAGCTTACAAGTGCTTCGTTGCCACTATGGACAAAATTGGGGACATGCAAACTACACTGCATAGCAGGCAACTTCATGTGTTTGTGCAGTTTGGCAGGCAGCAACAATATCACTATGCCACTATCCTTCAGCAAATTGCCAACTCTCAGCCAAGTGGTTTGTAAAGAAGGTGTTGTCGAAAAATCAAAATGAATAATTACCTCAGTCAATCTGGACTGCACTGAGTCTACTTTTTTCACCCAGGCCAGTGGGCCAGGCCTCTCAACCTCCATGCCCTTGGGATCCTCAAGCAAAGTGTTCAGAGGCTCGCCTTCCTGTCGCAAGCTTTGTAAAGGACAGGCCCAAGCAACGAAGCAGAATCCCTCGGAAGTTGCAGGTAGCCGCCTCGAAGCTCATGACGAGAACGTCCCGAGAGACCCACTGGTCAAACACCTGGGGTTTAAAGCGATTCCAACATAATGCCAACATATAATGTTGTAAATACTGGCAAATATTGACAAAACATGACAAGCCAACAGCAAGGAAATCAAAGATTTCGAACCTCAGGGATGACGATGCTGTTGTCCCTGCTGCAGAACTGCTGTTTCAACCTATCCGGCATTGATGAAAAGGACGGCTTCACCCGGCACATCAGGATTCGTCTAGACTTCAAACTTCCCACCTGCGCAGGTTTTGTGCCTCTGTCCTGAGGTCGGTCTGGGCCTCCAATCGCCAAAAACTGTGAACTTTGAGAAACCACCATGACGCCTTCCTGACGCACAGAAATGTCCAAGAAATCCTTGCCTTTAAGAAGGCCGAAAACTGCTGAAGCATTAGCGGCAAGCCCAACCTGACACCACGTTTGGGCCAATATAATAGGATTCTGTACAGGTTCAACCTGGGCCAATATCATTCCTTTTGTGTGAAGCCATCTGGGCCTGTCCATACCCACAAAGGAGGAAAATCCGGCAAGGTGATCGAGCACCTGCACCAGGCTTAACATGTTCGACGCCGGGTTTTGAAACACCAAGACCGTTGATCGTGCGCGCTTCCTCTGGCCAGAACAAATAACTAAGGCTACATAAGGGTACATGTCACTACCTGGTCAATTCTGACCTTCGAGGCAGGGTGTCAGCTGTGGATGTTTGTTGAACATCTCCCCACTTTGAGGAATTAGCGTTCCATACCTGTAGCCTCTTAAATTGCTGACTATATCGGAATATTTTCCCCAGAACGCACCTTCAAGTCCACCTGAACAGCTCGCCGCACCTCACTGGGTCCCAAAGAGTTGCCACACGTTTTCAGAGAGATTCTGAGAGATTCTGAGTGCTTGATTTGCACGCAACTTTGCAGTATCTTCAGGCCTGTGGATGCACCACTTTGACAGCGACCTGCACATTCAGCTACTGTATAACAGCTGAGGTGCGATCATCCTCGTAGTTTGGTTTTCCATTCGAATGATTCTAGGTCAAAATTTGATTAACAGCAACTTATTCTCAAATTTAGGTACTCTGAGCAAGAAAAAACAATCATTTGCATGGCAGTTTTCTTTCTCTCAGTCCATGTTCGTTTTCGCCTGGATACACTGAGTGGTTGTCGATCCAGAACAGAAACCTGGAAAGGCAGCATAGGCAGCATGGCACGTTCATGTGATGTGCATGTGCCTGGTCAATCGTGCTCATACGTGTGCATTCTGGGCCATCGCATGGTCAGCCGCCAAGCATTCTCTTACTTCACCGCCTTCACAGAGCCGTTGCAGTCGAGTGCCAAGCTTGACAAGTCCTGTAGTGGCCTTGGCAGCATAAAAAGAAGACAGCAAAGAAATGTGTGTGTGTGTGTTAAGTTTCATTAAGAAATATAAAAAACAGACAGCAAAGAAGTGTATGTATCAAGTCTTTTTAAGTACAAGTTCCCGGGCAAGCCGGGGGCGGAAGTTTCAAATTTGAAACGCTTATAGCCTATAGAGCGGAGCAAAGGCTGTGCCTATAGGTGACAGGCAAGCCTCCTGTGCTTCGTGGCAACAGGCTCTTGACTTGTCAATCTGATGCCATGTCTTTCGAATGCTGAATCTTTTCTCATTTCATCTGATCTCATCGCATCGCAGCTTCTCTTGGAAATTGCTCACTGCATCCCACTGTCACCGCAGTCTGTGTCATCCCATCTCATCTCACCTCATCTCATGTCTTCTGATTTTGTTCACCTCATCTCAGCTCTTCGCAGCTCATGTCATCTTATCTCAGCTTATTTGGTGTCATTTCTTTTTCTTGGAAATCAACTTGCCCTCTTGTGGTATTTCATGGTTGCTCATCTCATGTCAAAGCATCTGATCTCGCATCAGTTTTTCTTACACTTGCCATTCAATCTCTTTCCCAAGCCCAATAAGACACCGCAGCAGCGTTCAGAATAGTTGTTAGCGCGGTCTCTGATCCGTGGGCGCATTGGGATAGACACAGCAAGCCAGCAAGCTTTCACGCAGAGAAGCTCCTACACAGAAAGGGGTTTACACAGCGAAGTTTTTACACATAGCAAGCTTTCACACAGAGAAGTTTTTACACAGAGAAAGTTTTTACACAGAACCTTTTACACAGAGCCAGTTTTTACACAGAGCAAGCTTTTACACAGAGCAAGCTCTTACACAGAGAAGTTTTCACACAGAAAAGTTTTTACACACAGAAACTTTTACACACAGCCAGCTTTCACACAGAGAAGTTTTTACGCGAAGTCAGGGAAGCTTTTATTCACACAAAGTTTTTACACAGAGCAACCTCCTACACAGAGAAGCCCTTACACAGAGAACCATTTACACGGAGAAGTGGAAGTGGAAGATGTGAAAACGAAGCTTTGGTGCGAGACGTCCCTCAAAAAGTGAAAGTGAAAGATGTGAAAAGGTAGCTTTCGCGCGAGACATGTGATAGTGGTGATATTGTGATAGTGGCGATGTTGTGATCGTGGTGATTTTTTGATAGTGGTGATTTTGGTGGTGGTGATTTGTGACAGTGGTGACAGTGATTTCTAAAAATCCGTTACACGAAAGTTAGACTTTCAAACTTCCTTTGATCAAGATGTAGTACAGTAAATATCCGCCGACCCCGGCCGACAGCAAGGGGGAGCGCGTCAGGGAAGAGAGGTTGTGGACAACAACAAATACAACAACGGGTCTTGGGAAGCTTTCCAAAGTAGCAGCAGCAGTAGCAGCAGCAGAGCAGCGGCAGTGGTAGCAGCAGAGCAGCGGCAGCAGCCAGTAGCCAGCAGCCAGTAAGCAGGCAGGAGACAGCCAGGACTCAGCAGCCAACAGGCAGGCAGCCAGTAAGCAGGCAGCAGGCGGCCAGTAGTCAGCAGCCAGGTCAGCAGCCAGTAGGCAGCTGCCGCCAGCAGCTGCAGCAGCTGCATTCTCCGGGGGCTCTTTTGAACAGGCGGCAGCAGCAGCAGCAGGAGGCTCAGGTGTAGCCTTGTTTAGAGCAGTTTCAGACGAGACGTTAGGCAGTTTTTGGTCATTTTTTTCTGGCCCATCCGCCTTTAGTGCCATGGTGTTTCCCTGTCCGGGACTCCGGGCAGAAGCAGCCAGCAGCCAGCAGCAGCCAGTAGCCAGCAGCCAGTAAGCAGGCAGCGGCAGCCAGTAGTCAGCAGCCAGGACTCAGCAGCCAGTAGGCAGCTGCCGCTAGCAGCTGCAGCAGTATTATCCGGGTGCTGTTTTTTGAACAGGCGGCAGCAGCAGCAGCAGCAGGCTCAGGTGTAGCCTTGCTTAGAGCAGTTTCAGACGAGACATTAGGCAGTTTTTGATCATTTTTTTCTGGCCCATCCGCCCTTCACTGCCATGGTGTTTCCCTGTCCGGGACCCACGTTTTTGCAGCAGCCAGCAGAAGCAGCCAGCAGCCAGCAGCAGCCAGTAGCCAGCAGCCAGTAAGCAGGCAGCAGCAGCCAGTACGCTAGCAGCTGCAGCAGCATTATTATCCGGGGCAGCAGCAGCAGCAGCAGCAGCAGGAGGCTCAGGTGTAGCCTTGTTTAAAGGTTTCAGACGAGACGTTAGGCAGTTTTTTGTTATTTGGCGTCGTGCGTCCAGCATCCAGAAACCATTCCTTGCTTTGAGCAGCGGAGCAGCAACAACCGAAGTAGCAGCCGAGCAGCTTACAGCAGGAGCAGGGCAGCAGGAAGGCCATGTGGACACAGTTGTCAAGAGCTGCCAAGAGCTGGAAATTTGTGTTTTTTAACTAAGGTTTCAGAAGGGACGTTAGGCCTCGTGGATTATCATTGCAGGGCACCATTCCGTCCCTCAGTGCGATGGTGTTTTCCTGTCCGGGAGGTGCGTTTTTTTAAGGCAATTTGTTGGCTAAAAGATGTGGTAAACAGCTGCGGGCTGCAGAGGTGGCAAACAGGTGCAAAACGCTGCCAAGAGCTGTCAAGAGTTGGACCTTGTGTTCTTTAATGTTTTTTTAACTATAAGGTTTCAGAAGGGACGTTAGGCCCCGTGGATTACCATTGCAGGGCACCATTCGTTCTTGAGTTCCATAGTGTTTTCAGGTCCAGGAGGCTGGTCAGCAGCAGCAGCAGCTGCCGAAGCCAGCACACACCGAAGTAGCAGCCAAGCAGCTTACAGCAGGAGCAGGGTAGCAGGAAGGCCATGTGGACACAGTTGTCAAGAGCTGCCGAGAGCTGGAAATTTGTGTTTTTTAACTAGGGTTTCAGAAGGGACGTTAGCCCTGTGGATTATCATCATTGCAGGGCACCATTCCGTCCCTCAGTGCCATGGTGTTTTCCTGTCCGGGAGGTGCATTTGTTTTAAAGGCAATATGTTAGCTAAAAGCACAGCAGCAGGAGGAGGGGCTTGTAGCAGGAGCAGCAGCAGCAGCAGCAGGAAGCAGCGCAGCAGGAACAACCGAAGTAGCAGCCGAGCAGCTTACAGCAGGAGCAGGGCAGCAGGAAGGCCATGTGGACACAGTTGTCAAGAGCTGCCAAGAGCCGGAAATTTGTGTTTTTTAACTAGGGTTTCAGAAGGGACGTCAGGCCTCGTGGATTATCATTGCAGGGCACCATTCCGTCCCTCAGTGCCATGGTGTTTTCCTGTCCGGGAGGTGCGTTTTTTAAGGCAATTTGTTGGCTAAAAGATGTGGCAAGGAGTTGCAGCAGCCGCAGCAGAAGCAGCGCAGCAGCAACAACCAAAGTAGCAGCCGAGCAGCAGCAGGGCAGCAGGAAGGCCATGCGGACAAGTTGCCAAGAGCTGCCAAGAGCTGGAAACTTGTGTTCTTTAACTAGGGTTTCAGAAGGGACGTTGGGCCTTGTGGATTATCATTGCAGGGCACCATTCCGTCCCTCAGTGCCATGGTGCTTTCCTCTCCGGGAGGTGCATTTATTTAAGGCAATATGTTAGCTAAAAGCACACCAGCAGGAGGAGGGGCTTGTAGCAGGAGCAGCAGCAGCAGCAGGAAGCAGCGCAGCAGCAAGAAGCAGCGCAGCAGCAACAACCGAAGTAGCAGCCGAGCAGCTTACAGCAGGAGCAGGGCAGCAGGAAGGCCATGTGGACACAGCTGTCAAGAGCTGCCAAGAGCTGGAAATTTTTTACCTAGGGTTTCAGAAGGGACGTTAGGCCTCATGGATTATCATTGCGGGGCACCATTCCGTCCCTCAGTGCCATGGTGTTTTCCTGTCCGCGAGGTGCGCTTTTTTAAGGCAATTTGTTGGCTAAAAGATGTGGCAGGCAGTTGCCAGCAGCAACAACCAAAGTAGCAGCCGAGCAGCTTACAGCAGGAGCAGCGCAGCAGGAAGGCCATGTGGACACAGGTGTCAAGAGCTGCCAAGAGCTGGAAATTTGTGTTCTTTAACTAGGGTTTCAGAAGGGACGTTAGGCCTCGTGGATTATCATTGTAGGGCACCATTCCGTCCCTCAGTGCCATGGTGTTTTCCTGTCCGGGAGGTGCATTGTTTGAAGGCAATTTGTTGGCTAAAAGATGTGGTAAACAGCTGCGGGCTGCAGAGGTGGCAAACAAGTGCAAAACGTTGCCAAGAGCTGTCAAGAGTTGGACCTTGTGTTCATTAATGTTTTTTAACTAAGGTTTCAGAATGGACGTTAGGCCCCGTGGATTACCATTGCAAGGCACCATTCGTCCTTCAGTTCCATGGTGTTTGACCGTCCAGGAGGCTGGTCAGCAGCATCAGCAGCAGCCGAAGCCGGCACACCAAAAGCAGCGGAGCGGCAACAACCGAAGTAGCAGCCCTCAGTGCCATGGTGTTTTCCTGTCCGGGAGGTGCGTTTTTTTAAGGCAATTTGTTAGCTAAAAGATGTGGCAAGCAGTTGCAGCAGCCGCAGCAGAAGCAGCGCAGCAGCAACAACCAAAGTAGCAGCCGAGCAGCCCATGAGCTGGAAATTTGTGTTTTTTAACTATAGGGTTTCAGAAGGGACGTTAGGCCTCGTGGATTATCATTGCAGGGCACCATTCCGTCCCTCAGTGCCATGGTGTTTTCCTGTCCGGGAGGTGCATTTTTTTAAGGCATTTTGCCGGCTAAAAGATGTGGTAAACAGCTGCGGGCTGCAGAGGTGGCAAACAGGTGCAAAACGCTGCCAAGAGCTGTCAAGAGTTGGACCTTGTGTTCTTTAATGTTTTTTTAACTATAAGGTTTCAGAAGGGACGTTAGGCCCCGTGGATTACCATTGCAGGGCACCATTCGTGTGTGTTCCCGTCCAGGAGGCTGGTCAGCAGCATCAGCAGCTGCCGAAGCCAGCACACCAAAAGCAGCGGAGCAGCAACAACCGAAGTAGCAGCCAAGCAGCTTACAGCAGGAGCAGGGTAGCAGGAAGGCCATGTGGACACAGTTGTCAAGAGCTGCCAAGAGCTGGAAATTTGTGTTTTTTTACTAGGGTTTCGGAAGGGACGTTAGGCCGTGGATTATCATTGCAGGGCATCATTCCGTCCCTCAGTGCTATGGTGTTTTCCTGTCTGGGAGGTTCGTTTTTTTAAGGCAATATGTTAGCTAAAAGCACACCAGCAGGAGGAGGGGCTTGTAGCAGGAGCAGCAGCAGCAGCAGCAGGAAGCAGCGCAGCAGCAACAACCGAAGTAGCAGCCGAGCAGCTTACAGCAGGAGCAGGGCAGCAGGAAGGCCATGTGGACACAGGTGTCAAGAGCTGCCAAGAGCTGGAAATTTGTGTTCTTTAACTAGGGTTTCAGAAGGGACGTTAGGCCTCGTGGATTATCATTGTAGGGCACCATTCCGTCCCTCAGTGCCATGGTGTTTTCCTGTCCGGGAGGTGCGTTTTTTAAAGGCAATTTGTTGGCTAAAAGATGTGGCAAGCAGTTGCAGCAGCCGCAGCAGAAGCAGCGCAGCAGCAACAACCAAAGTAGCAGCCGAGCAGCTTACAGCAGGAGCAGGGCAGCAGGAAGGCCATGTGGACAAGTTGCCAAGAGCTGCCAAGAGCTGGAAATTTGTGTTTTTTAACTAGGGTTTCAGAAGGCCCCGTGGATTACCATTGCAGGGCACCATTCGTGTGTGTTCCCGTCCAGGAGGCTGGTCAGCAGCATCAGCAGCTGCCGAAGCCAGCACACACCGAAGTAGCAGCCAAGCAGCTTACAGCATGAGCAGGGTAGCAGGAAGGCCATGTGGACACAGTTATCAAGAGCTGTCAAGAGCTGCCCAGAGCTGGAAATTTGTGTTTTTTAACTACGGTTTCAGAAGGGACGTTAGGCCTCGTGGATTATCATTGCAGGGCATCATTCCGTCCCTCAGTGCCATGGTGTTTTCCTGTCCGGGAGGTGCGTTTTTTTAAGGCAATATGTTAGCTAGAAAGCACACCAGCAGGAGGAGGGGCTTGTAGCAGGAGCAGCAGCAGCAGCAGCACCAGCAGCAGGAAGCAGCGCAGCAGCAACAACCGAAGTAGCAGCCGAGCAGCTTACAGCAGGAGCAGGGCAGCAGGAAGGCCATGTGGACACAGCTGTCAAGAGCTGCCAAGAGCTGGAAATTTGTGTTCTTTCACTAGGGTTTCAGAAGGGACGTTAGGCCTCGTGGATTATCATTGCAGGGCACCATTCCGTCCCTCAGTGCCATGGTGCTTTCCTGTCCGGGAGGTGCGTTTTTTTTAGGGATGGGTTTGTTGTGGGCGCGGGATTTTGAGGATTTGTGGGAAGTTCATGGCAGCAGATGTTCATTTTTTGTACCGTCATGCCCTCGTATTGTTGGAAACTTAATCCAAAGCCTCAGATAAAATACACATAACGCTATCAACGGTTCTATGTCATTTAGCCAGTGAATATCAGAGAGAAAATTCAATTTGCCCTGTTGCGCCATGCTCAAATGATAGGGTTTTGTTTGCTTCTATGTTGCAGGTTTTTATAGCAAGCATGAACAAGAGGAAACAGCACTTTTGATTGACAGAAGATTTCATTTTGTCCCCAAGCAGTACTGCATCTTCCAGAGCTCCCTACATAAAGAGATATGGAATGTTTTGCCAGGGTAAGCATATTGTTCCTTTGAAAAATGTTGTGTTATTAAACCCTAGTACAGCATCAACTCAAATTCTAAGGGCCACAGCATGCTTCTCATAAGTCATCGTTGAAAATTTGAAAGAATGTGGCATTTCTTGAGGAAGTTGTGGCATGCCTCTATGCAACATTCTTCTATAGAGGGAGCAACATTCCTTTTAGAAAGTGTAAAACAAGACCCTGAGATGTGCATAGCATTCCTTTAGAACAAGTGCGTTCTGTCTTCCACATATTTTAATGAACATATGTAATTCCTTCCATAGAGGTAGTAGTCCTTTTAGAGAAGGGTAGCATTTCCTTAAGATAAAATATGCATATACGGCATATACATTAGTGTTTTTCAGAAAAGCGGCATTCCTTTCAGACAGTACTTGATGGTTTCATGAAATCTTGATTTAAACGCCGGTGTTATGCCATATTACTTCCATAAATATTATTCATTTGGAAAATACAATATAGTTTTCAATTAACATAATTCACTGTATGATACTATTAACTATATATATATATACAGTTACACACAATATTCCTTTCAAAAGTATGTAGCATCTCTTTGAGAAGTAGCCTTCAAGACACACAGCAGTCCTAGTGAAAGAGTATGGCTGAGTATGGTGTGGTTTACAGTAAGTTGTTGTACAAAAGGGAGCCCTTTCATATATACAACAATCCCTTTCAAAGAGGGTGGTGTGTCTGTAAGAAAGCCATGTTACTTGGAAAAATATTATTCTTTTGGAAAATATAATATGATTTTCAAATAGCATAATTCACTGTATGATACTATTAACTATATATATATACAGTTACACACAATATTCCTTTCAAAAGTATGTAGCATCTCTTTGAGAAGTAGCCTTCAAGACACACAGCAGTCCTAGTGAAAGAATCTGGCTGAGTATGGTGTGATTTACAGTAAGTTGTTGTACAAAAGGGAACCCTTTCATATATACAACAATCCCTTTGAAAGAGGGTGATGTGTCTGTAATAAAGCGCAATGCATGGAATTGCCATTTGAAGAAGTATAGTGTTCCTTGCAGGAAATATAGCATTATTTTGAAAGGGTATTCTTGAATAAGCAACTGCTCTTTCAGAGACAACAGTGCAGCATGCCTTTATGCAAATTTCCTTGAGAAGGATGCAATATATTATATTTGTTCATTCCTTTGAAAAGAGGATGGTATTCCTTGCTCAGAAGAAAACTACACAAACAGAGCCACCACCTGCAGAAAATCGGAAATTAGGCCTTGCTGTTCAGGAAATTAAAAAAATGGTTTCCACCCTGGCGAAGACAGACGACATGGCGCAGAAGGATAGCAAAAGAAATATTGTTAGAGCCAAGACTTACAGATAGATTTCACATGCAGACAGTGCTAGAAGGACATAACAAATTTCAGCAGATCCATTGCAGACTGGATTGCCTAAGATTAGTCTAGATTAATCTAGATTAATCCAGATTAATCTAGATTAATCCAGATTAATCCAAGGACCAAAAAAACAAAAAAAAAACAAAAAAAAACAAAAAAAACAATGTTTTGGGGACTACTTGGATATAGCCATGATCAGACTAGTCTGGAAAATATTGTTTTTTTTTGTTGTTGTTTTTTTGATTTTTTGGTTCTTGGATTAATCTGGATTAATCCACGGCAAATTCAACATTTTATGAGGATATGTCTAACATTTTTTTTAATATGAGAAGGCCTGCATGTGAGCTCTAAATCACGCATTTTTGCGCGCCCACAACAAGCCTATGTGTTTTTTTAAAGCAATTTGTTGGCTAAAAGATGTGGCAAGCAGTTGCAGCAGCCGCAGCAGAAGCAGCGCAGCAGCAACAACCAAAGTAGCAGCCGAGCAGCTTACAGCAGGAGCAGGGCAGCAGGAAGGCCATGTGGACAAGTTGCCAAGAGCTGCCCAGAGCTGGAAATTTGTTTTTTTTAACTAGGGTTTCAGAAGGGACGTTAGGCCTCGTGGATTATCATTGTAGGGCACCATTCCGTCTCTCATGTGCCATGGTGTTTTCCTGTCCGGGAGGTGCATTTTTTACGGCAATTTGTTGGCTGAAAGATGTGGCAAACAGTTGCGGGGTGCAGAGGTGGCAAACAGGTCCAGATTCAAAACCCACTCGCTCTGAAATATCAGCTAGCAAAAATAGGCTTGGGGTCGGCGGCAGGGGCGGCAGCCCTTAGATTTGTTAAGTATGTATATGTGTACTATACATCAACACGGGTGCTGGTCGCTGGTCGTCAATCGTTTCAGCTCTAATGTCCAGACTGTTGGCTTTGCAGTGGATGATGTCGAGCTTGGTATGAACATTCGACCACGATACACCTGCAAGTAGCGACACAACAGAAGAATTGACAGGAGCAAAGAAACAGGCGGCCTGGGCTATGCACCCTGATCCTGACAAACGGGTCACATTTGGGTCATGCCAGTGGTGCAGAATGCTTGCTTGATAGCTGCAGGGCTGAAAATCCCAAGCGGTCCTATGGATTCAGGCTCAATCAAGAAAGTTCTAAACCACCTGATTGCAATGCGCGTGCTTTCACAAGTAGAAAGCGATATTCATTAAATGACTATCCAAGACTACAATATGATGAAGAATTTTTGACACCCTCCATGATCTGGGCAGCGATTTAGCCTGACAAGCCACAAATTGAATTTGACAAAACTGCAGTTTCATCAATGGTTATGAATTTTATGAATCAAGATATCACAATCAAAGCGTGCGCCACGAGCCAGGCTTTACTGTAGTCTTTGCAATTAGGGAACTGTTTGCATATTGAAAAGGGATGACAAGGGTATCAATCAAACCAAAGTAAGCAAGCACTGGGGTGCCCTGCGGCTCTCGAAACGCTTCACGCAGAACCTACACGAAACTCAGCTATAAAGCAACGCTGTCAGGCCATAGGCCAAGAAGGGCATTCCCAAGCTTAGTTTCTGATGTTTTTGTTTGCGGTTTGCTATTGCGGTCCCATTGCCCAGTGCAGCTTTTGCACACCGACCTTGTGAGTGTGCTCCAATGTATGCGGCTCAGTCGCATCATGAAGCCGGCCAAGGTTATGGCAAATGTCCTGTGAACATCATACACGCCAAGATCTGCCCAGGATACACAGGGGAGTGTGCCCATGGAAAAACTATGGAAAACAGTCCATCCACATGCAGGTGCACATCTGCCAAGTGAAGTGGGTGCACTGTGATCCTCTGGAATCAGGTCCGGTCTTGTCGCAGCCCACTGGCCCAGCCTTCGTTTCGGCTAAAATGCTGTGGTGGTTAAGCGCTGTGTTTCCACTTGCGGGGTTTCTTTCTCTCAGACACATCCGCGGTAAAAACGGTATTTTTTTATAACTGCTCGCAAAGGTACAGTGAAGTTGTTTTTACCGTTTTTACTTTTTTTTACGGTGAAACCGGTAACAAAAAGGAAAAATACCAATTTACCAGTGCACGGTGGTCAAAATCGAAGCAAAATTGAGTCGTTTTAGCTGTTGTACAGTACAGGGAACATGAACAATGCCTTTCCCCTTGAAAAAGAATACTCTCTGAATCGTTTCAAACATATTCTTTGAAACGAAATACCCCCGCATGCGATCGTCTATCTGAAGATTCGCGTGACGTCTACTGACCTGCAGGCAGATCTGCAACAAATATATATATATATATACGTGCCACTGATACCATCAAGTGTACCGGCGTACATAAACTTCTAAGTAGCGTAGCATCAAGTTGCTGTGCCACTGCACAGGAACTTCAAGTAATGCAGCATCAAGTTTGTGTGCCAGCGCACATGAACTTCACGTACCGTAGTGTCAAGTTTGCCATGCACATGAATCTCAAGTACCGTAGCATCAAATTTGCTTGCCACTGCACATGAGTTCAAACACCGTAACTTATAGCATATAATTGCCGTAGCATCAAGTGTACCAGTGCATGTGAGCATGTGAACTTCAAGTAGTGCAGCATGGAGTGCGCCAGCGCACATGAGCTTCGAGTAGGGTAGCATCAAGTGTGTGTGTGTGCGTTACTGCACATGAACTGCAACTATTGTGGCATCAAGCATGCGTACCAGTGCATGGGAACTTCCAGTATCATTGCTGCACCACCGCGCGAACTTCAAGTAGTGTATTTTCTATATCGGAAAATTTTGTTTTTCATGCCAGTGTTACTTTTCAGATCACACTGAAACAATTTGCAAACTTTTGGTATCTCAGGTTCAGCCTTTTGTTTCCTTTTTATTGGGGTTGTGTCTCCCCGCGAGGGTTCGAATCCCACAGGTGTCGAATTGTAAGGAGTGGTGAGGGTTGGTGCCAAGCCAACGGAATCTTTTCTGGCCCCTTGCGTGTCCTGTCCGTCCTATCTGTTCAATTCATTTTTTCTGTTGCGAGTCGTGACCTTCGTTTCAAGTCTATCCTTTCGTTTCCAGTCACACACCTTTCTTGTGTTTCAATTCTATCCATGTATTTCAACTTATCCGTAAAAGCTATAAAAGCTACTGTCCCTTTCGGTTTGAAACCTAAAAAATTGCCAGCCATTTCCCTGTTCTTCCTGAAGGTGTATACCCATGCCAAAAAAAAACTAATCACATCAGTGGTAAAGACGGCCAAAAAATTGCGGTAAAAACGGTAACAATCGAAGGTTTCACGAACATCCGCGGTAAAGACGGTACCAACATCTGCGGTAAAAACAATGAAAATAAGAAAATAATACTGCAGTTCTTTCTTTTTTCCCTTCGGCGGGTACAAGCGTATACCCTGTAGGCAAAACACGGCCACGAACCTGCTTAGGCTAAAATGGAAAGCAATGCACTGCTTCCTCTTCACAGAATTGCATCGACAAGTTGTCTGATTTGGAATCCACAAATCTTGCGGCCCCCAACTTTACAAAGACTGGTCCGCTCCGTTGGACCTTTGGCCATGCACATTGAAGCATGCCTGCATTTGTCAAGCAACATTTTACTACCTCTATGTGCAACTGCTCTAGCCCACAACCCTCAGATCTGAGTATTCAACCTTTCGAAGGGTCACTTCCCACCAGCGATCAACCTTCAACACGATGATACAAGTATGCACACACCACACTACACACAAATGGAGAATGCGGCAGGAAGCTACTTTCTAATCCAACGCAGTGAACAAAGAAACTTATAGAAAACAGACGTTTCATGATGTTTCGGTTCTTCATGTTCCACAAACGGCCAACACTGTTCCAATCGCTTACACCACTTAATTAGGTCTCACACCCAAGTGATCTCCAAGCGCCTTGGCAAACAAAACCTGCCTTGGGAGCCTTGACATTGGACAAACCGCATGGACGCTCAGCCCCGCACCAGTTTCCATGCATTTAGATGCGTTTAGTATCACGAAAAAGTGAATCAAATGATGGTTCCAGAAAAGTGGCAGAAATCAATAGGCTCTCAACCACCCAGCTGTTTGAGTCATACGTCCACATTTCCTGCTACTTCCCACCTCTCTAGTTGCGTGAAGCCCTTACAATGAACATCTCTCGGCAGTCTTAGCATCTGACTTTTGACGGGCTGCGCAAACTGGCAGCCCCAAAGAGTCCTCAAGCCGTGCCAGAGAAAGGCAAAGCTGACAAGCTGACAAGGCCTTCAACATGAATTTCAATCCTGCCGGGATATTTGAAGCCTGACATGAACAAGACTGCGGGGACATGCTCGATGCCAAGCTTCCGCAACTTTGGCCAGCAGAAGAAGTGGGACCAGGGGACTGTAAAGCCACCTCAGTTTGCCAACTCGCAGCATCTGACATTTTCTTTCAACATTCCCTGGTAATCATCAAGGTGGATCTTCCTGTTGGATAGTTTTGAGGTAGAATCCACACCGCTTCGAGAAGATTCCGGAAATCACGATCTGTGAAGTTTTCTGGTTACTCAAACAGCTTTGCCTCTGCAAAGATCTCAGAGTCTTGCGTCAACTCGACGACTCGGCCTGCAACCTGAAAGCACCGGAGTTGCTGAGCTTCTACAGCCCATTGCAGCCCTAGAATACCCTAACACAGGCACCTGAAGCAGAAACACCAGGCTGGCGTTGAACCTGTTGTGAAGTCAGTCATGGCAATCACGATCATGAAGTGTAAAGAGTTCTGAAGTCAAACAAGAGGCAGAACATGCTCGCCTTGCCACAAAGTAGGCAGCGAGCCAAACCTTGTGGCAAGATCTGCACGTGTCTTTGCGAGTTCGTCACATCTGATGAATCTGATAGCTCGGAAGGCACTTGGGCGTTGACAAAGGCAAGGAGCAACCAGAACTCTGGAAGTCCAAGGTGGTAGTGATCCTGAAAAAGAACATGGTGCAATAATGTGCAACATGTTTCAAGGCCGCGATGCCCGCAAAATTCAAATGAGCCACATGTTTGAATTTGTACCAGCTCTTATTTGGATGTTGTACAAATCTGATCACTATTACTTGCTCTGATGCTACAAATGAGGTAACCATCCGAGTGTGAGTCTTCCGCCATGGCAACGAAGCCCATCTGCTGTCAAGAGCAGAACATCCAAATGTAATATGATATGTCTGATATTACATTAAATCGATATAGATTGCAACAAACTTCTACAGCATCCATTCCGGTTTGAAGCATATTCTTTGTCCTTGAAGAATAGAAAAAGAATTGGATGTTGGTAGCAGCTATGCTGTCAAAGCATGAGAAAAGAGGTATGTTAGTCAGGAAAGGATTGAATCTGCAGCTGGCGGCAGCACATGCTACAGCTGTCAAATCAACACATGTAAGATCCAGCCCAAGACTCTCCTCCACTTATGCTGAATGACTCAAGCCATACTGAAGGAAACGTCCTAAAGCGCAATGCGAAGCACTTTTTTCAAGCCTGAATCGAGCTGTCATGTTTTCCACCTCTTCATTATCCTGCCTGGCTGAGAACCCCCCTTCAAGGGGGTTCAGCAGAGTTCATTGACATAGATGTATCATAAAACACGTCGCATTAACGGTTGCATGTTCATGCATGTTCCACATTGAAAGGCGGGCTCAGGTGATTCGGTATGTTGGCGACGAGGAAGCTACAGGTGCCTGCAAGTTGCCATACAGAAAGTGCAGCACCGCTGCGCCGCTGGGGCCCACACCACCACTGATGACACAGGTGGTGCCATTGGATATGGAGAAGCCTTGAGAAAGACAGGAAGTATATGGAAGTATATGGAAGTATATCAGTTAACAGATGTTAACAGTTAACACATGCAATTGCAATGTGGAAATTCAATGTCTTGCAACGTTACATGCCACAAGCTTGAGTGTCATACCCCAACTGGAGCGGATGACAGCTGCTCCTGATAGTGCAGGTCAACTCGGCAGGGTGTTGCTCTTCTTTGCAATGCGCGTTCAAGACTCTTGGTGAGAAGAAATGCTATGCATTTAAAGCTCAGCAGGTATCTGTGTATGTGCATTCTTGAAGACACCTTCAATGTCCTTCGTGCAAACATGCTCAGAGGCGTGACTCCTTTTTTCGACTTAAAATAAGACCCACCATCAATTCACGCTTTTCTTTGCAGAGTGTACCATGGGATCTCTTGGGTGGCACAAGTGCCAGCAGCGAAGGGCAAAGGATCTTTACAGAAACCATGAGCAATGAGATATGCACATGACACAGTGTGTTTCTCTGGATGATTTGTGATCTAACAAAAATCAACATCAGGCCTTAGATGCTGGTAGAATAGGAATCTGATGGAATCTGATATGCTGCATATGCTAGTTCAACATCACTGCTTCGACGGATATGGAATGAATGGAATGCCAGAGGTTTAACTCCCAACTCCACCGTCTACACGGCACCGTCACGGCGCGTCCTCCCAGCGCGCAAGCGGCAGTTCCGGAAGTCCATCGACGTTGCGCTTCGCAACCTGGCCAAAATGCCTGAAAATTGGCAGGAAAAAATGTAACAAATGTGCATGTGTATACTCTATAATATATATATACACACACATACATGTATATATATATACGTATATACATGATATACATGTACATATCTTATTCACTAATGAAATTTATGTATAACATTATATGTATACAATATACATGTACAGACATTGTTGCTGGCAGAGTGAAACTTTGGGCCAGGGTCACCATTGTGTGCCGCAAAGCCAAATGTTTCTGCAGCTTCTGTTGCTGCGCAATCTGTTCCTGCAAGGGATGCGACGGTCTTCAAGTTTGTTTTTTGGGGCATCAAATCATCACAATACGAACTCTAAAAAGTCCTTGTGAACATTGTCACACACCCAAAGCCCCTGCTGGTCCTCCAGCGTACGAATTTTTAGCCCTGCTCTTTGTTCCACCTGTGCAGGCCAAGCACTTGCAATCGGCATACTATTTCCACCTATTTCCACCTATTTGCTGTTTGCTAACTCTTGGATATACAGTTATATAATTGCCTGCTTTTCTGATTTCAGTTGGAGGTCTGTTCTTCCTTATTTTCCGGCAGTTTGCTGAACTGCGTCAGTGCCAGTGCACTTCTGTGCAACTCATGGACACAAAATGAGACAAATACAAGCGGGCCAATCAGCTGAACCGTGTCCACGGTTTAATTTCAACGCTCAGTCCGCTCGAGGCAGCCTTAGTGACATTTCTTCAGGCTCGACGGGAAATGCATATACATATGCATATATATATATGTGTGTGTGTGTGTATGCATATGTACATAAGCATATATAATCATATATATAATATAAACGAAACGTTCCCCACCATATCTTGGACCCCCGGAGGGCACAGCAGGTCAACATATGCGAAGCTTCAGCGGGAAGAATACTACACCACAAGTATCCACAAGTTGTCACAAGGCACTCAAAAGATTCAAAAGCTGGTGGCACAGCATGTCCGTTTTTTTTTTGCTCTTCGTGTTTGTTCTGGATTGGTGTCTGTCCGCCTGTGAATTTGCTGTAATTCTAGTTTGACTAGGTCTGCCACAGCCCAGAAGTGTTGGGTCATCGCTGATCAGGACATGGGTCCTGGCCTGCAAACCCGATGGGAATGAATTTTGAAATGGATGGAATGTGCTTGATGTTTTGATGTGTTTTGATGATACACTGGGTAGTCTGTATTTGTTGAGTTTCCACAGCGAATGTTAGGCTCCAAAGGGTTTAAAAGTATACTAAATCAAAATCCTTTCAACCCGTTTCAACTCAAGAGTTAGACTTGAAGTTGGACCAAATGGTTCAAGCACAAGGATCTTTGAAAGATGCTTAAGGATGCTTAAGGAATTTGCTTCTCAAAGTTACTCTCCCATTCCACTTCTGGCCTCCAGGAGCTCCAAATCACCTGCCTCTGCAAGGCCAGTCTTTTCCCACGAGTTTCTTTTCCACGAGACCTTTCGGCCAATTTCGGGCCAAGATGACCAAGCGCAACTATCAAAGATTATCAAACCACTTTCTCGTTTTCACATAGTTTTAACATTCATGAGTCAATTCATGAGGGTTTGAAGATCTTTAAAGTGGAGCTTTGGAGACGGAGTCGGTCATCTTTGTGCTCTGCTTCCCCCGCCTGCTCTTGACTGAGGGGCTGCAATGTCAGTTCTCCAGTGGCGGATCGCAAAAGCTCGCCAACAAGGGTGACCTGAACATGTCCACCAGTGAGCCCCTTGCAATGCAGGTGACTTCGCATTCACATTGAGATTTCAAGGGCAAGGAAAATCATAAGGTATGATTCTCATTTAAATCTTACATGGGTATACGGTACCAGTAGTACCGCGCAAGGCGGTGGCGGAAGTTTCAAAAATAGGAAAGCTATAGGAGAGCTTGGCTGTTGTGAATCAGGGATGGCAGAGCGAATCCACTGATGGACCGAAAGGTGCTTGAGGTCTCCTCTCTGTCTCTCTCTTTCTCTGACATCTACCTACCTATCTATCTTCTATGTATCTATCTATCTATCTATCTATCTATCTATCTATTTATCTAGCTATCTATCTCTCTCTTTTTCTCTTTCATCTAATTACGTATCTACCTATCTACCTATCTACCTATCTACCTATCTACCTATCTACCTATCTACCTATCTATCTATCTCTCTCTCTCTCTCTGTGTCTCTCTCTCTCTCTTTCATCTGTCTATCTGTCTAGCTGTCTACCTGTCTATCTATCGATCTATCTATCTATCTGTCTATCTGTCTATCTGTCTACCTGTCTATCTGTGCTGCAGTGTCATTCAGTGTATTGTAGTGTAGTGTAACGTAGTGTAGTGTAGTGGAGTGTAGTGGAATGTAGTGTAGTGTAGTGTAATGTAGTGTAGTGTGGTGTAATTTCGTGTAGTGGAGTGTAGTTGTGTAGTCGTAGTTGTACTTGTAGTGTAGTGGAGTGTAGTGTAATTGTAATGTAGTGAAGTGTAGTGTAATGTAGTGTAGTGTAATGTAGTGTAGTGTAGTGGAGTGTAGTGTAGTGTCGTGGAGTGTAGTGTAGTGTAGTGTAATGTAGTGTAGTGTAATTTAGTGTAGTGGAGTGTAGTGGAGTGTAGTTGTGTAGTTGTAGTTGTAGTGTTGTGGAGCGAAGTGTAGTGTAATGTAGTGTAGTGGACTGTAGTGTAATTTAATGTAGTGTAGTGTAGTGGAGCGTAGTGTAGTGTAATGTAGTGTAGTGTAGTGAAATTTAATGTAGTGGAGTGTAGTGGAGTGTAGTCTAGTTGTGTAGTTGTAGTTGTAGTGTTGTGGAGTGTAGTGTAGTGTAATGTAGTGTAGTATAGTGGAGTGTGGTGTAATGTAACGTAGTGTAGTGTAGTGAAGCGAAGCGGCGAAGCGACATCTGAACTTGTGAGGGGGAGGACGAAAGGTAGGTGGAACTTTCCCTTCCCCCTAGGTGCCTCTCAATTTCCTGCATCCATTTCGTTTCATACGTAGACTTCCCCTATTGGCCTCTCCGCCACTTCTTACGCTTTTGCTGTTGCAATATCCGAACTTCCCCGGCATCAACAACTTCCTGCATGCATCTTGTCTCAATATCTAAATTCCACCCACCCCGTGCCATAGTCAGTAATAAGAACCACAAGCAAGATAATGTTAGTCAGTTTGTTGGCAACCTATGTGAATTAGAGGGGCCAAGGTGCCTCAACCGATCAACGCTCGGTTGAGGCACTTTGCGTGTAGGTCTTTATGGATGTAACCTTCATGCGGCTAAGTGCGTGAAGATGTCTGAAGCAAAAACAACATCAACAATTGCAGGAGACGAAACCGTCCTTGTGTTTCGTGGGAACTATTAAAAGGCTTGCGGCTCAGCGATAAGTGTCGCTGCGAAGGGACATACTGCTATTGTTTTCTTATCTAACATGAGCATTGTCCATGACCTGTGAAGAACATCGAATAGTCTCGTAAAGTATTCCAGTTGGAGCATGGAGCTCAGCTGCGTGTCTGTGATGCGCATAGAGCACCGAATTGAGAAGAAAGTTAAGGGACCGCATAACCCCACAAGTCAACTTCTTCCAATAATGATCAACAAATTTTGCAGCGGGGACGGGGAAGGAAGGAAAGACAAAGGAGGAGGTGGAAGAAAAATGGTTTGTGAAAAAGTTATGTGTGTGAAAGATGGTGTGGTGAAAGATGGTGTGTGTAAGATGGTGTGTCAAAGATTGTGTGTGAAAGATGGTGTGTGACAAAGCGGTGTGTGAAAGATCATGTGTCAAAGATGGTGTGTGACAAAGTGGTGTGTGAAAGATGGTCTGTGACGGTGTGTGAAAGATGGTGTGTGGCGAAGTGGTGTGAAAGATGGTGTGTCAAAGATGGTGTGTCAAAGATGGTGTGTGAAAGATGGTGTGTGAGAGACGGTGTGTGACAAAGTTGTTTGTAAGATGGTGTGTCAAAGATTGTGTGTGAAAGATGGTGTGTGACAAAGTGGTGTGTGAAAGATCATGTGTCAAAGATGGTGTGTGTGACAAAGTGGTGTGTGAAAGGTAGTGTGTGTGTGTCAAAGTTGTGTGTGAAAGAGAGGGTGTGACAAAGTTGTGTGTGAAAGATGGTGTGTGACAAAGTTGTATGAAAGATGGTGTGTCAAAGATGGTGTGTGAAAGATAGTGTGTGAAACATGGTGTGTCACAAAGTGGTGTGAATACCCCAGCGGCGTCCACGGCGCCAAATCCACCCCAAGCGCGCCACCAGAGCCAGCCCAGTGCCATACGTGCCACGCCGGCCACACAAAGTGGAGGTGTCGCCAAGTGCCACGCCTGCCACGCAAAGCGACGCTCGATGTCGCCAAGTAACCCAAGCGCGCCACCAGAGCCAGTCCAGTGCCAGAAGTGCCGCGCCTGCCACGCAAAGTGAAGGTCCATGTCGCCAAGTGCCACGCCTGCCACGCAAAGCGACGCTCGATGTCGCCAAGCGCCACGCCTGCTACGCAAACAGCGGTGTGTGTGGACAAGTTGCATGTGTAGACGTATGTGAGGTGTGTGTGTGTGTGTGGACAAAGTGTGTGGTTGTTGTGTGTGTGAGTAAGTTGTGTGTGAGCAAGTTGTGTGAGGACAAGTTGTGCGTGGACAAGTTGTGTGTGGACAAGTTGTGTGAGCATGTGTGTGAGTAAGTTATGTGTGGACAAGTTGTTTGAGCATGTGTGTGAGTATCGTCTCAGACCGAGCGGATGCAAGCAGCGGCCACCTTCAGAGACATCAACCCGACCGCGAGGTGCCAGAGTTGTGAAGCGCGAGATTCCGGGGGCCACCTGTATGGGGTCCCTGGAATTGCCATATGCCAAGTTTGTGCTTTGTGTAAACAGGCCCACTTTTGTCCAAGACTTGGGTCATTGTCCCAAACTGTATGTGCACTGTTTTCATGGGAAATTGCATGGCTCCTCTGCAAGAGCATGAAATCACATCCGACCCCCACCTCACGCCCCCAATGATCAATGTAACATCATCAAGGCAAAATGAACATAAATGTTAACATCGTATCATTTGTATGGCACGTATCTAATTAGAATATACCAAAGAACATAAAACATCATTTTTTCAGGGTTGCGCTTCATCTCGCCTCGATGAAGCACAACCTAGTGCTTGGGAGCACAACCAAGGTCATTTATCGCACAGCAATGGCGCTGGTTGCGCTCCCAAGCGCTGGGTTGCGCTTCATCTCGCCTCGATGAAGCACAACCCTGGCAAATGATGTTTTATGTTCTTTGGTAAATTTATGTCATCCAGACCATAGCTCATTCTAACTTGTCTAAAAACATTTAAAATTACACCGGCATAGACCCCAGATAGAAAAGGTTGGAACTGATGGTTCCCAACGTGCGAACAAAAGGTTACCATGGCAAGGAACTGCCGGTTCCCAGACCTTGAAACTTACGGTTCCCAACCTGGGAACCAGAGGTTACCATTGCAAGGAATTGCCGGTTCCCAGAAGTTAGAATTTATGTTTTCGAAGCTAAGCAACTATCATTGTAAGGAACTGCGGATTCCCAAAGTTTGAAACTCATGGTTCCAAACCTGAAAAAGCATACGTTACCAGTGGAAGGATCTGTTGATTCCAAAAAGTAAAACTCATGGTTCTTAATGTTGTTTTGTTTTGTTTACTGAGCCGGTAACAGAACCTTTTGTTTTGCTTAATGGACCGGTAGCGGAATGTTTGCGTTTGGCTGCTGGGCCGGCATAAAAATGTTTTTGCACGAAAAAGGTGCATGTGAAAATGATATGAAAACAGTTTCTTTACAACTTATGGTTTTGCTTAATGGACCGGTAAAGAACGCTTTGTTTTGCTTAATGGACCGGTACCGGAATGTTTGCGTTTGGTTCATGGCAAGGAACTGCCGGTTCCCAAAGGTTGGAACTCACTGTTGCCAACGTGGGAACCACAGGTTACCATTGCAAGGAACTGCCGGTTCCCAGAGGTTGGAACTCATGGTTCCCAACCTGGGAACCAGAGGTTACCATTGCAAGCAACTGCCGGTTACCAGAGGTTGGAACTCATGCTTCCCAACCTGGGAACCATAGGTTACCATTGCAAAGAACTTCCAGTTCCTAAAGGTTAGAACTGATGGTTCCCAACGTGGGAACCAAAGGTTACCATGCAAGGAACTGCCGGTTCCCAGACCTTGAAACTTACGGTTCCCAACCTGGGAACCAGAGGTTACCATTGCAAGGAATTGCCGGTTCCCAGAAGTTAGAATTTATGTTTTCGAAGCTAAGCAACTATCATTGTAAGGAACTGCGGGTTCCCAAAGTTTGAAACTCATGGTTCCAAGCCTGAAAAAGCATACGTTACCAGTGGAAGGATCTGTTAATAAATCATGGTTCTTAATGTTGTTTGTTTTGTTTACTGAGCCGGTAACAGAACCTTTTGTTTTGCTTAATGGACCGGTAGCGGAATGTTTGCGTTCGGCTGCTGGGCCGGCATAAAATGTTTTTGCACGAAAAAGGTGCATGTTAAAATGATATGAAAACAGTTTCTTTACAACTTTATGGTTTTGCTTAATGGACCGGTAAAGAACGCTTTGTTTTGCTTAATGGACCGGTACCGGAATGTTTGCGTTTGGTTCATGGCAAGGAACTGCCGGTTCCCAAAGGTTGGAACTCACGCTTGCCAACGTGGGAACCACAGGTTACCATTGCAAGGAACTGCCGGTTCCCAGAGGTTGGAACTCATGGTTCCCAACCTGGGAACCAGAGGTTACCATTGCAAGCAACTGCCGGTTCCCAGAGGTTGGAACTCATGCTTCCCAACCTGGGAACCATAGGTTACCATTGCAAAGAACTTCCAATTCCTAAAGGTTGGAACTGATGGTTCCCAACGTGGGAACCAAAGGTTACCATGGCAAGGAACTGCCGGTCCCAGACCTTGAAACTTACGGTTCCCAACCTGGGAACCAGAGGTTACCATTGCAAGGAATTGCCGGTTCCCAGAAGTTAGAACTTGTGTTTTCGAAGCTAAGCGGCTTTCATTGTAAGGAACTGCGGGTTCCCAAAGCTTGAAACTCATGGTTCCAAGCCTGGAAAAGCATACGTTACCAGTGGAAGGATCTGTTAAAAATCATGGTTCTTAATGTTGTTTTGTTTTGTTTACTGAGCCGGTAACAGAACCTTTTGTTTTGCTTCATGGACCGGTAGCAGAATGTTTGCGTTCGGCTGCTGGGCCGGCATAAAAATGTTTTTGCACGAAAAAGGTGCATGTCAAAATGATATGAAAACAGTTACTTTACAATTTTATGGTTTTGTTAGAACACTATGGCACCATGAATGCAACACATGAAGAGGCAATCAAAGGCCGTGCGAAAGCTGACATAGTCTTCTCACGGCATTTGTCGAGCACTTTGCTGAAACGATCGAAGGGAAAGAAAACGGATAAATGGCTTGTTGGAGATTTCCATGCGTTTTATTTTTTGTCGTTTCATACTTGTTCTTCTTTCTTTGCCGAAAACCGCACCAGGGTCCACTCTCAACACATCTCAACAAATCTCTCTAGACCCAAGACTTGGAGGCTCCAGCTGTGGCTCCTGTTGCAAGGCAGCACTCATGGAATTCCACTGCAGTACCTGGAAAGCTTCGAGTTACAAATCTAAAGAGTAAATGAGTCATGACAGTCACATCATAAGCAACTGGAAGAACATGGAAGAACACTGATTGCTCTATGATAACTTGCAACAATATTCTGTCGTTATGACGCAACAGGCTTTAAAATGTCCACAACTAAGAATGCGACCCTTGTCCCGGAGTTCGTTCTCCAACGCATGATTGTCAGAGGAACCAGTTCCTCAAAAAAAACTGAATCTGCAAATGTGTCACTAGCTAACGGAATATGGCAATTCTTCTTGATGGCAACTCTTCGTTAGATCATCAGAATATTCTTCCACATGAAACCTTAAAATATGATCGGGTTGCCCACTGTCCTTGAAGTTTACATCGTGGAAATGCTTTCACAAGAGCTGTAGCTAACAACAAGAGCGGTAGCTAACAATTTGAGAAAGCAAAAGGAAACACCAAATCTAATGAGCAACCTGACGCGCGGCCATTAACCAAAGGGCACCCCGAATGCCAACAACAAGCCATCATCATGAGCATTTTGGTTTGGAACGAAGGAAAAATGAAAGAAACGTCAGATCCACAGAGAGCTAACACTGCCAAAATAACAATAAAATGCATTCAGTTGTTCAGTTAAGCACTGCTTCACAGCATGCATCTCAATAACCAGTAGAGGATTTTTTAGTGGACGGAGTGTGGCGCTTCAATTGAAGCTTCACTTCGGTACCTAGTAGGCGAAGAAATATGGGTCTAATCTGAATGCATGATTGAGGATTCCATCCAAATTCACAACAAATACTCGTGATCATTCGTGGATATGCCTGCGACATGAGGTAGATAGACTGATTTAAGTCGTGTATAGTCGTGTGGACCTCTTCGGGTGGACCTCTGAAAATGACAGCAAACACTCTGGGTCGTCAACTATCCAAACACTTTTGGTGATACTTTGATCAACTCAAGTAGAGTGCCCGCCTCCTGACAAATGCACAGACACGAAGTCTTGCCTCAAACGGGGCCAAACAGGACTTCTTTCAGGAAATGAAGTCCAAACAGCTGGCGACAAAATGTTTCTCGGACCAAATCTCAGGCGCGCACCAATGATCAGGGGCACATGGAAATGGTAGAACCTGTTTTTTTCTTTTTTTTCCAGGTTTGCATTTCCAGCTGGCGTTGAAATTATGCTAAGGACAAACTTAAAGCACTTCTCTGTTGCCGGCCTCAGCGAATTCGCACTCAGAGGTTGAAAATAAGTTCACCTGCGGAGCATCTGACGTGCCACATCTCGTGGCTCAAGCCCTGAAAAACGTGCACGGAGTTTCCCTTGAAAAAGGTCGCATGCAAATCGCAGAATGCGTCATTAAGTTTGTTAAAGGTGCAAAGATTCCCATCAAGCTGCAAACGCCCAATTACTCCCCACTGGAAAAGAATGCAACGCTGGAGACTTGAGGCAAGGGGGGAGGTACGAAAGCTAGCAGGACTCTACTAATGTTGTACCGGAGACTGCGCAGCTGCAAGAGTAAACTCATGAACTGATCACGATGGTGGTGGGTAGGAACGAATTTGATGATGATGATGATGATGATGATGACGACGACGATGATGATGATGATGAGAATGCTCGAGAGGAAGATGAAAATGAAGAAGGCGAAGATAAAGAAGTAAAGTAGAAACCTGTACCTGCCCCAAAACCAGCTGATGATGGTGATGCAGATGCTGACAATGAAATGCTGAAAATGAATTATTGAGATGATGACAACCCATGGTCCATCGGGGCAGGTACAGGGGGCATCTAAGAATGGTCGAGGGGTCAGGGGGCAGGTACAGGCAACATCCAAGTGGCTACAGTATGAACCAAACGTGTTTCTTGTCAGCATACTGGGCGTGCAAGGTCTCCATCTCAGCATTGCTGGCTAAATGCAAAGCAGGCTCACAAGTCGCGCTGCAACAGGGACATCAATAGATTGGGTAAAGCTGCAACGTGTCCCAAAATATCCAAAATGACTGCAGGCTAGAGAATCTTTTAGTCATGTTGGTGACAAGCTTTCTGGCAAGAACAGTTCTAGTCTGGACTCTTTAATACTCCTTGATGCTCCTTAATACATACATCTTAATACTAGAAAAAAGAAACTATAATTTATCATAAAATACTCTTTCTTTATATACAGTACATATATCCGCCGACCCCAGCCAGTTGCAGGGGGAGCGCGCCCGAGAAAAAGTGGCTTTGCGGGGACTTTGGCGGCCCAGCAGCATGACCCTTCCCGGTGCCCTAGGCTGCCCTTAAACGCGACGCGCCTTTGGCCACCTGCCGGCCAGAGGCTTTTGCTGCATTTTGCAGGATTCTGGGCGCTTTCCAAGAACTTTTCTAGTGGCTTCAGAAAGCGACGTTAGGCAGTAGCCTCCCTTCCAAATGCCTCGCAGCGCCCTTACCAGAGGCTTTCGCTGCATTTTGCAGGATTCCGAGCGCTTTCCAAGAACTTTTCTAGTGGCTTCAGAAAGCGACGTTAGGCAGTAGCCTCCCTTCAAATGCCTCGCAGCGCCCTTACCAGAGGCTTTTGCTGCATTTTGCAAGATTCTGGGCGCTTTCCAAGAAATTTTCTAGTGGCTTCAGAAAGCGACGTTAGGCAGTAGCCTCCCTCCAAATGCCTCGCAGCGCCCTTACCAGAGGCTTTTGCTGCATTTTGCAAGATTCTGGGCGCTTTCCAAGAATTTGTCTCGTGGCTTCAGAAAGCGACGTTAGGCAGTAGCCGCCCTTCAAATGCCTCGCAGCGCCCTTACCAGAGGCTTTTGCTGCATTTTGCAGGATTCTGGGCGCTTTCCAAGAGCTTTTCTAGTGGCTTCAGAAAGCGACGTTAGGCAGTAGCCGCCCTTCAAATGCCTCGCAGCGCCCTTACCAGAGGCTTTTGCTGCATTTTGCAGGATTTTGGGCGCTTTTCAAGAAAGCGAAGTTAGGCAGTAGCCTCCCTCCAAATGCCTCGCAGCGCCCTTACCAGAGGCTTTTGCTGCATTTTGCAGGATTCTGGGCGCTTTCCAAAAACTTTTCTAGTGGCTGCAGAAAGCGACGTTAGGCAGTAGCCTCCCTCCAAATGCCTCGCAGCGCCCTTACCAGAGGCTTTTGCTGCATTTTGCAGGATTCTGGGCGCTTTCCAAGAACTTTTCTAGTGGCTTCAGAAAGCGACGTTAGGCAGTAGCCTCCCTTCAAATGCCTCGCAGCGCCCTTACCAGAGGATTTTGCTGCATTTTGCAAGATTCTGGGCGCTTTCCAAGAACTTTTCTAGTGGCTGCAGAAAACGACGTTAGGCAGTAGCCTTCCTCCAAATGCCTCGCAGCGCCCTTACCAGAGGCTTTTGCTGCATTTTGCAGGATTCTGGGCGCTTTCCAAGAACTTGTCTCGTGGCTTCAGAAAGCGACGTTAGGCAGTAGCCGCCCTTCAAATGCCTCGCAGCGCCCTTGCCAGAGGCTTTTGGTGCATTTTGCAGGATTCTGGGCGCTTTCTAAGAACTTTTCTAGTGGCTGCAGAAAGCGACGTTAGGCAGTAGCCTCCCTCCAAATGCCTCGCAGCGCCCTTACCAGAGGCTTTTGCTGCATTTTGCAGGATTCTGGGCGCTTTCCAAGAACTTTTCTAGTGGCTGCAGAAAGCGACGTTAGGCAGTAGCCTCCCTCCAAATGCCTCGCAGCGCCGTTACCAGAGGCTTTTGCTGCATTTTGCAGGATTCTGGGCGCTTTCCAAGAACTTGTCTCGTGGCTTCAGAAAGCGACGTTAGGCAGTAGCCGCCCTTCAAATGCCTCGCAGCGCCCTTACCAGAGGCTTTTGCTGCATTTTGCAGGAGTCTGGGCGCTTTCCAAGAACTTTTCTAGTGGCTGCAGAAAACGACGTTAGGCAGCAGCCTCGCTCCAAATGCCTCGCAGCGCCCTTACCAGAGGCTTTATTGCTGCATTTTGCAGGATTCTGGGCGCTTTCCAAGAACTTCTCTGCTTCGTCTGCAACACCAGGTTCACCTCTTTTTTTGTCCGGGGTCGGCGGCAGGGGCGGCAGCCCTTAAATTCGGCTCCGCCGGCTCCCCACGAGTGGCTTGCCCTACGAGCGTCCCAGAGCGACTAGAGCTCTAAGGTGAGGCGCGCCCCAAGCCGCCGACCCTCCGACGCCGGGCCCCGAAAAACACCAAAAATCCTTCAGGAGGGTGGGGGAAAGCTTTTTGGCCGGAATCCGGGTCGCTCATAAGCGTCTCCAAGAGCAAAATCCCGCCCCCCCCCCGTTTTGAGGATACCTAAAATCGAAAAAAAGTGTCGTTTTGACACATTTTTCGGACGATTTTCAGCTTTTCGAAATGGGCACAATGCTGTAAATTACAGCATTTTTGCGTTTTAACGTCTTTTGCGGGAGCAATGCAAAAACGCAGAAAATGCTGTAAATACCAATACTTTTTTGACCCGAGATGCACACAACACTGCAAATACCAGTGTTTTTGAAAGCCAAGCCAAAAAACACTGTAAATTACAACATTTTTGGCAAGTTTATCGCAAAAAATGCTGGTATTTACACTGTTTTTGCAATTTCAAGAAAACGTGGAAGGCACGAAACACTGTAAATAGCAGTGTTTTAGCCACTTTTGGACGCTGAAACGCTGGTATTTACACAGTTTTTTGCCCGTGACGGCGCCAAACCCCTGTAAATTACAGCATTTTTTGCACTTTTTGAACCGATTTTTTGCCTTGATGAACGCAAAAAACGCTGGTATTTACGCGTTTCCCAAAAAATCGAAGATCGTGACGTGAACGAAACCCTGTAAATAACAGTGTTTTAGCCACTTTGGGGGACTAAAACTGTGGTATTTACGCGGGTTCTTGCCAGCTGACAGCGCAATATGCTGTAAATTACAGCACTTTGTGCGCTGTTTATGTTCAATTTTTAAACACGCGATGCTTTCACATGTTCTTTGCATTATTTTGCACTCTTCCACAAGAAACAACGTTGCAGATTGAAACTGGACGACAGCGTGACCCGAAAGAAAGCTGGAGGGAGGAGACGCACAGAAGCTTTTACCCACACACACAGGGGCTTTTACACAGAGAAGTCTTTACAAAGGAGCTTTTTACATACAGAAGGTTTTACACAGAGAAGTCTTTACTCTAAGGTGCTTTTGCAGACCAACGTCTAGGAGCTTTTACTCACAGAAGTTTTTACACGAAGAAGTCTTTACACAGAGGACTTTTTACACACAGACGCGTTTGCACACAGAAGCTTTTACACAGAGAAGCCTTTACACAGAGGAGCGTTTACACACCAAAGCGTTTACACACAGCAAGCTTTTACACACGCAGGGGCTTTTACACAGAGAAGCCTTTACACAGAGTAGCTTTTTACACACAGAAGGTTTTACACAGAGAAGTCTTTCCTCTGCGGAGCTTTTTCACACAAACGTCTTGGAGCTTTTACACACAAAAGCTGTTACACAAAGGAGTCTTTACACAGAGAGCTTTAACACACAGACGCGTTTACACACAGAAACTTTTACACAGAGAAGCCTTTACGCAGAGAGTGTTTACACACGGAAGTTTTTACACACAGAGAAATCTTTACACAGACGGGCTTTCACACAAAGAAGCTTTCACACAAAGAAGTCTTTACACAGAGAATCTTACTTTTACACACAAAAGCTTTTACACAGAGAAGTCTTTGCACAGAGGCGCCTTTACACGAAGTAACAAGTTGAAATCGGCAGCAGTTCTTTAGGAAAAACCATTCGCAGGAGCTTTCGGGAACTCACTTGCTCCCCAAAAAACGTCTATTCCAACAAATATGTTCCAAAAAACCTAAGGAATATACTTATTTCTGAAGCAGGTCCTCATTCAGTAACTTTCACGCCCTCACTGCGATGAAATGGAGGGCCGAGTGGTCCGGCGGAGCCGACGAGGGGCGTCAGCCCAAAAATCCGGCCAGGGGCCCCCTGGCCGTGGCATAGCCGAACGGCGTTTCTCTCCTCTCCGTAGGAGAGAGGGGCCGCCGCCCCAGCCGCCGACCACCCGGTCCGGCCAAAAACCCCCGCGTTTTACGGTGTTTTGTGCTCTTCCCACTTTTTCCAATTTTTCGGATCTTGTGGTTTAAGATGGGTCAACATGGGCCAACATAGGCCTCAAGATGGGCCAACATAGGCCTCAAGATGGGCCAACATAGCCCCAAGATGGGCCAACATAGCCCCAAGATGGGCCAACATAGCTCCAAGATGGGCCAACATAGCCCCAAGATGGGCCAACATAGCCCCCAAGATGGGCCAACATAGCCCCAAGATAGGCCGCCGACCCTCAAAATATCCTGCGTTTTACAGTGTTTTTTTGCTGTTCCCATTTTTCGGATCTTTTGGCTCCGCACGGGTCAACATGGGCCAACATAGGCCTCAAGATCGGCCGACAAAGGCCTCAAGATCGGCCCACATAGCCTTCAAGATAGGCCAACATAGCCCCAAGCTGGGTCAACATAGCTCCAAGCTGAGCCCACATTGCCCGCAAGATAGGCCAACATAGGCCAACAGATGGGCCAACATAGTTGGGCCCCTGCCCCTGACCTCGCGGTGGGGTGCGCGTGTCGACAGAAACCCCTGTAATTTACAGTGTTTTTTTGGCCCTGTGACATTCAACATGTTTTTGCACTAACATCGCGCACGATCGCCCAACATAGCCCCAAGATGCCCCAACATAGCCCCAAGATGCCTCAACATCGGCCCACGATGGCCCCAACATAGGCGAACATTGCCCCAAGATGGGCGCAACATGGGCCCAAGATGGGCTAACATAGGCCCAAGATGAGCAAACATAGCCCCAAGATGGGCGCAACATGGGCCCAAAGATGGGCTAACATCGGACCAAGATGGCACAAAATGGGCCCAACAACCAACAACCAACAACCAACCACCAACCACCAACCAGCCACCAACAACCAACAACCACAACAACGACCACAACCACAACCACAACCACAACCACCGCAACAACAACAACAACAACAACAACAACAAGAAGCAGGTCAACATAGTTGGGCCCCTGGCCGGCTGTCGCGCGTAAGCGCTTAAATAAATCTAAATTCATGAACAAAACGGAAAGAGCATGTGCAACAACATCTGAAAACAATGAACAAAAATAAACAAAGAATTACTTTACTTCGTGTGATCCCCACCATGACATTTATCGATTTGTTACTGGCAAATCTTCTGGCATTCTATCTGGCATATCTTCTGGCATATGTTCTGGCATATCTTCTTGCATTCTATCTGGCATTCTATCTGGCATATCTTCTGGCATATCTTCTGACTATCTATCTGGCATTCTATCTGGCAAATCTTCTGGCATTTTATCTGGCAAACATTCTGGCACTTTATCTGGCATATCTTCTGGCATTCTATCTGACATTTTATCTGGCATTTTATCTGGCATACCTTCTGGCATTCTATCTGGCACATCTTCGAACATTCTATCTGGCATATCTTCTGGCATATCATCTGGCAAATCTTATGGCATTTTATCTGGCATATCTTCTCGCATTCTATCTGACATTCTATCTGGCATATCTTCTGGCATTCTATCTGGCTTTTGAGGTCCAGCGGTGCGCACTGAGCTCGGAAGGCCCCAGGTTGAGGTCCAGCGGTGCGCACTGAGCTTGGCAGGTCCCAGGTTGAGGTGCACACTGAGCTAGGAAGATCCCAGGTTGAGGTCCAGCGGTGCGCACTGAGCTGGGAAGGTCCCAGGTTGAGGTCCAGCAGTGCGCACTGAGCTCCGAAGTTGGCGAAGAGCTTGGCCAAGAGTTGGCAAGGCAACAGTGGACGTGGAAGTGGAGGCAGAGGTGTTAGAAGAGGAGGAGGACGCGGAGGAGGAGAAGGAGGAGGAAGGAGGAGGAAGGAGGAGGAAGGAGGAGGAAGGAGGAGAACAACTCTGATAAAATCTAACAACCCTCACCTGGCAGGTGGGGAAAAAACATCTGTTGAATCTATTCACTGTACAAGCACCCGTGAACACCAATCATCCGAGAAGCGGGAAACGCGCTGCTTCTGAAACCTTGGGCACATCTGCTGTGCCTGGCACCTTCGCAGCAGCCGCCTTGGCCGCTTTGATATCTTCCTGCCACGGGGCATCACGGGGCTTTGGCACGACATGTTATTTGATGTTATTTGGACATTTTGGAGGCTTGGCGCCAATATTCCCAGTTGATTTTCTGCACTTGCACCATCCCAGGTCCTGCGAAGGTCCTTCCAACTTGTGCAGCTCCATAAGGAGATGAAGAATCTCCTCCAGAGGAATGGGATGGCACAGGCAGGAGTCAGCACTGACACAGCGGCACCCGTGAAACAAACCTCGATCAAATCAGCAACTGGATATTAGCTGGAACTGGAGCTTATCAAACTTTGAACATCCCATGTGTGCAGCCAAAGAGAAAGGAACAATTGTGAAAATATATCGTGTAAATGATTTTGGTGAAAGGTTGCCCAGTCCTTCTCTTTTGGTTCGACTGGTGGTTCCGGAGCAACTTTTCCCATCTCAGCCTCTGGCCGCATGTAGAATTCCATCCAGTTCTTGCCTTGAAGCACACAGGGCCGTACTGCACCCAAGTTGTCTCTCGAAAGAGAACGAAAATACAAATCAACTAAAACATGTGTGTGTGATTGTGTATAATATATATATATATTGTGTGCGCGCCACGTGGAACAACCCAAAGGCCAGGGTCAAAACGATATGACGAAACGTTGGCCGAGATGCTGGGGAACCTGCCGGGGATCTTGTTCCACATTGGTGTTGCATCACGACCAGCCCACGCCAAGATGGCATTGCGCTGCTCGGGGTGGTGCTGCAAAAAATCCGTCAGGTCGTACACCACATCGTTGATCTGTGGGGACACATCAGCGGCATTGAAACCAAGGAGAAAAATGAGCCCTGCGGCATCTATTCTACACTTGCTGTATTCATATCTGGTCATGGAAACAAAACTACCTTTCTGCATTGGGGAGGAGCTTCCACAATGACTTTACAGTACCTGGTCCTGCGATTCTCAGGGTGCTAAAAACATTCAGTCTTGACACAACTGACACTCCAATGAAGTGACATTCACTGTAACTCAAAGTCCGGCATAGTCCGGCATAAACGCAATAAAACATGTAAAACACTTCTGACATCTAGTTTGACATGTATTGAAACGGAAATTCTGCAATGCATTCTGAAATACATTTCTGAATGTTGCCAGCCAATATTCTAATATTAGACTTTGACATGCCTGTGAGGAGAGGGGAGGAGGAGGAAGTGGAGAAGGGCACGCTGACATGAAACCCAAAGATCCTTACCTGACAGGTGGGGGAAGAACGCTTGAGCGGCTATACAAACAAGAATTGCTGGTAAGGAAAAGTTAGACCTAACATGTGTCTTTGTGTCAATGACTGACAGGTTGAATCACTAGAGGATGCTTTGAAGGATGCTAAAGGCATTACTGAACGACCCATTATTGAAGGACATTAAAGTAGAATTACAGCAACAGTCTGTGAGCCACCTTACCTCTTCCATCCGCTTCATGAGTTGCAGCTTCTCCAAGGAATCTCTTCTCCGTGCTGCCCCTTCTCAGCATTAACTACTTTTAATTTTGTCTGATTTTCCTTTTCCCTGGGCCATCTCTGTTCAAAGACCATTGGGTAAGCAATCATCTAGCATCCCTCCTTTGCGTTTCACAATAGCAAGGCACACAGCAACATTCTTGGGTGCTTTATGCCGCCCGCATAATTGCTAAAATAATCTACAATCTGCGTGCGCCTCAAGAGACAAATCTGCAAAAAAACAATGTCTGGCACGCTAGCCCATTGTCACCCTGAACTAACAAATCAAGTAGCTAGTGAGTTCACTATTAAAACAATAGTGACACTTGCTCATTGAGTTTAGTAGCTCTCTAATTAGTGAACTACGCAAAAGCCAACTCTGTTTGACGTACGAGGCCATTCCTTTCGAGCTGTACGGTTTTGAAGTTTTTGGGGGATGTTGCTGTTCCACGCAGCAAGCACGAGTTTGTACAATTTTTGGGCCCCAAAGCACAGCAACGCATCGCTGTCGGTTCAAGAAACTCCCACTGGGATATTTCTAACTATGGGTGTCAAGTTGAACCATTTGTGTGTTTGGGGTTTGTTCATTACCTAATAAGGCCCAGTTGCTGCAACCCAGCAATCATGAGGCTTGTTGTGTTCGGACACTTCCGTCAAGGTGATGTCACCAGTTTTCTTGATCTCCACTGGCCTTATCAAATTGGGGAATGAGGAGAGTTGTGGTCAAACCTTGAATGTCTCGATATGTCTCGATGCTGGACATTCCTGAGATGTCGCTGAGATGCTTCAGGAACATTTGGTCCGTGTCTTTCTTTATCTGCGCTGCCTTCTCGTAATCTCCTGCGGGAAAGGGAACACAAACCACACAGCCCATGATGGGTTGGGAGCACTTGCCTGAAGAAACTTTGACTATCCATCTCTCTCGCCATCATTTGCTCTCCACGACATGTTATATAATTAATTACACTAATTATATATATATATGAACATATAATTATAGATATCACGCCATAAAGTGAAATGTCCTGCATCCAATGCTGCTCTCTTCTGCGTCTCCATTCGTTGAAGCTTCGCCTCACATCACAACATGATACATCAGGATAAATCAGGCTACTGGTAGTGGTTTGCCATCCTCCTAGGGGTTGACCTGGTCCAACCGATGCAGTTGGATCTTTGGACCAATTCCGTTTTGAATCTTTAGTGCCCGGCTGGTGCCCCTCCGAGTTCCAAGTAGCCTTGAGTTCTTGATCCAAGGACTTGTCGTTCAGCAAGACCGACAAACTCTCCTGCCTTGTGGGCAACTCCTGAGTCACTGCACTAATACCGTGGCAATCCGTGGCAATCAATGTAAGCATCAACAACTTTGACTTGAATCGCTTGATTTTTAGACGTCCCTAATTACAGTAGCACGATGATGGTTGCCTTGATGACTTGGAGCTGGATAGAGCTGCCAAGAATCTGTCTTGCCCAAGATTCGGTTCAGTTCTTCCTTCACTTCAGTGATTCGAGCTTCACGCAAAGTGTGCCAGAAGGACTCGGACCTGGGGCTTCAACAGCACGACGGCAAGCTCCTGTTGTTTTTGTACTAGTACAGGGCCATCTTCTAAGCCTGTACATACCTTAATATGGTAAATATTCCTGCCATTTCTTGCCATTGTTTATCATGTTACATCGACTATAGTAAAGGCCCCCCTATTTATTTTTTTAAGGGCAAATCCTCTCTTTTCTGATAGGCTCTGATGGGATCTTCATTGGATTCTGATTGAGAACCTCTGTTTTCTGATAGGCTTTGGTGGGATTCTCATTAGATTTTCTGTACCTGGGATGAATTCTGATGAATTGTTTGATGCTTCTGTACAGTAGCTGTTACACCTCTGCTCTGCTCTGTGATAGTCTGGCCATGCCATTGCTGCCTGATCTGTGGGACTCAGCCCTTGGTTGCATCCTGGATCTGGTCACTCTGGGCTGCCAGCTCTCTGTCTACATCTGGCTGCTGCTTCTGGCATTTGGTGGACATGTGCTTCTGGCATCTGGGCTTGCCCAAAATCTGTACCATACTCAGTTGTCCATGCAGTTTCTGCAATTTTGAAGGAGGTTTCTGTTCTCTTTTCTTAAAAAAAAGGCTATTTGCCACTGTTCTTGTTTTTCAGGAGAATTCTGGTGCAGCCTTCTGGTGCAGCCTTCTGGTGCAGCCTTCTGGTGCAGCCCTCTGGTGCAGCCTTCTGGTGCCAGCGCTGTGGTGCAGCTCTCTGGTGCACTAATCTGTTTCACCTTTGCGGCTCTCTGGTGAACCTTTTTGTTTCACCTTTCTGAGAGACATTGCATGCTGACACCTCTGGGGTCTAAAAACAGCAGTGCATCTGTTCATGCATCTTATTATATACTGGTTCTGAGCTTTCTTCCTGCATCCATACTAAGTCTCAATTAGCCCCTTTACAATTTAGTATTGGAAAATCTGATAATTTGGGAATTTTCTGAAAATTATTTGTAGCTATTGCACGCGCTTTACAATTGTCCATCCAACATTACTGTGCAAAAATGTTGAAAAAACACATATTCCCTCCTGTTTATGAAAAAATACTATGCATTCAATCACACATACATGCAACACGTAATTAATTTGTTCCGTGCACTGCCCTCACCTTGGCATCTGTCAACCCCATCCAACACTTCGATCCACGACGTTGCGCACAATCAAACAAAATCTGAGCCTAGAAACATCAAACTTTCATCAAGGCCGAGGTCTCCAAGAAAAGCTTCAGGCCGCAAGTAAGAGTCAATCTTCACACCTTCACTGGACAACTGGACAACTGGATCACACGCAAAATCTAGACCCATGACCTTTCCATTCGTTGCCCAATCTCAAAGCTAAGATATTCTAAGATCAAGCAAATGCCACCTTTGTGAATCTCGTTGAAGAACTTTGAGGCATCTTTCCTTAGCATTTCATGGCTAGAATCGAATACGGCATGTACCTGACTCTGTCGAATCTGGTTAGTGACGGTTGGTGGCCAAACATGTTGAATGATTTGAAAGGTTGTAGGTTGGCTGCACTCCCTGCATTATCTGCATTGCTTGATACCTCTTCAAGTTTGCCGCTTAATCTTTGTAGTTGTAGAATGTTGTAGATTCACCTTGGGAAAGGGATGTAGTGGGCAAGGGCAAACAGGACCGAACAGGACCACGTCAAGATCGTGGCGAGAATCCCTGCCCACGCCAGGATGGTAGTGGGTCCGCCAGGGTGTCTGTCCATAAATTCTGTGAGGTCATAGACTTTGCCATTCAGCGCCACCCAGCCTCAAATCATCGCGACGAAGGATGAGATAGCAGGATAAGATAGGATAGGACTATTGTGTTTCTTTAAAATGTTTTAAATGTTTTTTTCCCCACCTGCCAGGTGAGGGTTGTTAGATTTTATGTCAGTTGCCTCCTCCTCCTTCTCCTCCTCCGCCTCCTCCTGCCTCGTCCTCCTCTCCTCCTCCTCCTCGTCCTCCTCGTCGTCCTCGTCGTCCCCGTCGTCCTTGCTCAACTGCGACCCGCGATCCACAGTGTTCTCTGCCGGACCTCAACCACGACCATCCACGCCCAGTGTTCCCTGCCGGACCTCAACCACGACCATCCACGCCCAGTGTTCCCTGCCGGACCTCAACCACGACCATCCTCGCCCAGTGTTCCCTGCCGGACCTCAACCGCGAGTATCCACGCCAAGTGTTCCCTGCCGGACCTCATGTAGGAAGATATGGGACAAAGAATGTGCAGAAGAAGAAAGTTAGAAAGAATGTCAGAAAGAATGTCAAAGATATGCCAGAAGATATGCCAGAAGATATGCCAGATAGAATGCCAGATGATATGCCAGAAGATATGCCAGATAGAATGCCAGATAGAATGCCAGAAGAATTGCCAGATAGAATGCCAGAAAATATGCCAGAAGATATGCCAGATAGATATGTCAGAAGATATGCCAGAAGATATGCCAGAAGATATGCCAGAAGATATGTCAGAATAAATGCCAGAAGATATGTCAGATAGAATGCCAGAAGATATGTCAGAATATATGCCAGAAGATATGCCAGATAGAATGCCAGATTGAATGCCAGAAGATATGTCAGATAGAGTGCCAGAAGATATGCCAGATAGAATGCCAGAAGATTTGCCAGATAGAATGCCAGAAGATATGACAGAAGATATGCCAGATCATATGCCAGAAGATATGCCAGATAGAATGTCAAATAGAATGTCAGAAGATATGTCAGATAGAATGCCAGAAGATTTGCCAGTAAGAAAATGTATAAATGTCATGGTGGGGATCACACGAAGTAAAGTAATTGTTGTTGATTTGTAGTTGTTGACTTGATGAAACCATATTACCTAACAGGACCCAACATTCCAAATTCCACCACGGGTTTTCCATGGTTTTCCATGGTTGGTTTATGTTGGTTTTCTACCAAGTTCTGGTACGTTCTGCCAAGCAGCAGTCCTCTGGGATGCAATGCCTGGCCACCTCCGAGAGGGGGAAGTTCTTGGTGATGGCCGCTTGAGGTGCCTCGTGTGTCCAGGGGCAAACCATGGAAGTTTCACGTTAAGAGAACTACATGGTTCAACGTGATTCAAAATGGTTCGACATGGTTCAACATGGTTCAACTATGAAAAATGTTAGTTAATAAGTTATGAATATGAAGCTTTGCATATATCAGAAGTTATTAGATCAGTAATTATGGGAACATAAGAGGTATGCAACATCTTTGGCGAAACAGCGGGCAACTTTCAAACAATCCTCGAAGCAAGAAGTGACTGTCAAATGCAAGTGATTCCTCACAACTGCAACATGTTTTGACGTTTTTGTGCTGCCTGAAGCAATCAAGAGACAGGGAAATGCCCCCTTTCAAAATTATTCAAAATTATTTGACTGCATTTTAGCATTGAGATTAAAATACGTAGATTCAACGTGTATTGATGTGTATTGCATTGTCATGCCACTCCGTATCGGTGGTTTTAAGCCCCCGTTCTGTCTTCTTGCGTTACAATCCAATATGATCATACATGTGCAATACATGTGTTGGGTTTGTTTCAGCGCCGACAACGAGTGCCTGCTCCAGGCGGTGCTCTCGGTGTCGCAATGGCGCTGGTATGCAACGATAGGGTTGACCTGGCGCTGCTGTGTCACACCTTGTCACCTTGTCACCTTGAACGCGTGCGTGAGAGTTACCATAGTTTCCCAGGTGCTTTGAGAAAAATCTGTCTATATCGGTTCCAGTACACCAAGAATCTTGTCCACACAGGTCGGAAAACCCACAAGATCCAGCAGCACGCAACATATCATCGAATTTCAATCCCTATCGTATCTTTTGCATTGCCAGCACCCAGGTGCACTTGGTTCCTCAAAAGGCCTGGATGAATCATTTTGATGTGTACCTCCAACCTAGGCGCACTGCGACGCGGGCGTCCTTGTGACATCAATGTGCTATGACTCTCGCATGGTTTTCCAAGTCATTGCCTTTGAAGAAAACCAAGTGCAACTCCGAAGGCAATATCTGCGCAGTTATATAAAAATCTTTATTTACTTATAAAATATATCTCCGTGATTCTCTGTGTGTGTTCGTAAATGTGTATGTAATAAGCTCCGATTAACAGTCTACAAGTAGCATAGTAAGCCACTCCATAACACAGGGCCCAGCCACAACATTTTAATAAACCCCGGAACTAAGGACAACGAACACCCAAAGTTCTGATTGGGCCGCCTGTCAAAGGTCCAAGTGGCTGATTCCTCTCAGGAAACGCCTGATGAGACAGCTGCCAGCTGGAAGATCTGGACTGGATAGAGAGTGGTGCATCATTTCAACCCAACACGTTGGCTCACCAAACTCCCTCAATCCCCTCATGGAAACTCCAATGCAGCGGCAAACAGCATGGCTATACGTTGTGATCAAACCAAGCCTTGAGAATTTCAGTTCAGTTGCGTACAGTCTGTTGTAGTTGATCATCTTGCGGATGCGGACGCTACCGCCAAATGACATGAGGAGACAGGTGCACGGAACTGACACACTGACGAGATGCAGGAGCAATTTATCAAACGGCCAGCCTCTGTGCAATATCCGCATCCCAAGAAAGCTCTGGTCCCGTTTGCCATCGCCATGACAGGAGCACACCTGGCGAGGCAATCGTCTGTTTGCAAATTTGCATGCCTATCTCTCTTGGTGGGAAAGTGGATGACAAAACGCTGCAATGGGCCCTCGCTATGTTGTGAAGTGTTCTTTCTTGTGGGAACCGTGATCTGCATGGCAGCTCCGACTCAGAAAATAGACGACTAGGACACTGTGGTACCAGCAGCACGCCCACTCATCCAAGCAAGGAGCCATCAAACGGTTCAGCAGAAAAGTGTGAGGGACAGCAGTGGCAGGGGTAGGAGTGGCAAGTGGCAGAAGATGGCAGAAGCAATGAGTAAGAAAGTTGAGCAGCTAACTCAGTCGCCGGAAAAACTACCAAACACCATGCCGCTCAAAGCTTGCACAATGCCTCCTGGCAAAACAACGAGTGAGTTGCGCCCCAGATCTGGTTTAATTGGAATGCAGGTGCATGTAATACAAATGGAATGTATATATGTATATTGATTCTGATATTACTATTTATTTATTTATTTATCTATAATTATTTATTTGAGTGTATGCGGAATATATGTATCTTCATCAATCTGAAAAAGTCGTCATGCGCTGCAAGGTCACGGGGCCTCAATCCAGGATCCTCTTGCTAGTGTGCACGCTCGTGTCAGTTGAATGGGCCGACGCGTCTTGAGCCAAAGGCTGGGTCACAGGGCTGGGTTACATAAACTTAGATAGAACAAACACGCCGAGAATGTCTGTTCAGACATGGACCTGTAGAGGTCCATAGAGTCCCTCACAGTCTTGTTTACAGTGAAGTTTAGTATCACTCTTCATCTATAGTCTGTAGTCATACGACCTTTTTGTCTATTTGTTCCGATCATCTTCCCACTTTATATGCCACACACTCACTATTCCATTATTTGGAAGATTCGACCCTTCCACTACAAAGCACTCGGGAATGTCAAACAGAAAGGAACCCAAAGAACCAAGTAGCTGCAACCCAATTGGTCGTCTCATCATGTCTCATCTACCCCAGTGACACATTGACATGGTGGCCAGCGTCGAGAAATCCCTGGAATGATCTTCATCACACACATAACCTTACAGCTGAAGGGTGTCGGCGATGCATGGCGGGTAATTAAAAAAAACATCAAAAACCCAAGCAACGCTATTGAAATCAGAACCAAACTGCACGTAGACCTCTGAACTGTTATTAGTTATAAGGCTATAAGGATTTAATAGGGTCTATGCCTAGAGCACGGCTTGAAGCTCTTTCGCATCCACATCACAACGATGTTGCATTCAAAGAGCCAAAGCTGTCCATGGCTGCCAAGTAAGTCAACCGCGATGCTTGCAGCCTTCTGGATTGCATGTCGCCTGAAGGGTGCAGCTTGCGACATCTTGCGACTGTGCTCGTGCCAAAGTAGTCCAGTGAAGGAACTGAATGATAAGACAATCTAACATGGTCAACCCAATAATCAACCACCCCCAAAATCACTATAGATGGGTGGTGAACATCATCCCCAAATGGTAGGCTTGCTTAGTATTGGGTTACCCACATGAATCAATATTGATCAGTAGGAATAGCCGAAGGGTGAAGACATGAGACGATGAGATGGACCTAGTTCATGAGACTTCTTACGGAACTTAATTATTGTGATAATACAAGATAATACAAGTGCGAACTGACAACAGGTGTTCGCATGCAAATGGCACGGCTGATTTCCAATCAAGACAAGAACGCTTTACCAATCTGTGGCCTGTGACAGCAGCAGCCTACACTACAGTATATACTTCGATTTCTCCAATCGTGTCGCAAACGAAAGTCAAGCCGCCTAGCAATGCCAGGACGACCGTCCATTTTCCAGCAGATGCAGAGAGCATAGAGGTGTAGGTGATGATGTCCTGTGCACAGCATTGATCAAACCGTGAAGTTGGCGCCGCGATGTTCGGAACAAAGTTAACCAAACATGAACACAGTCTTGGCAGACGTGAATGCAAATAGACATAAATAGATATAAATAGACTAATAATTTCAGGGTCCATAATTCAGGGTCCAAGACAAAAGAAGTTGCAGTGCAATTGCCTGGTGCTGGGTACTGTGCAGCTGAAAGGCATTGAGCCATCCAGCAGGATCACCTGACACCACTGGGCATACCCCAGGAGGTTTTCGTCGGGACAGGGATTCTTGTATTTCACAGAGACATGAAAACGTTGAAGTGGAATGGGTAAGTTACGATATCACTGCAGTCTCATTCTGCAATCAGATCAAATCACGTCATATCATATCATAACCGACATCCATCCAGGGTCTCATACCTTTTGAAATTTGGGTTGATACATGTTGATACCATCTGCCCATGTCTGCTCCGAAGCTGCGGCTAGGCTACAGCTTCGCAGAATTGCGTTGCTGGTCACGACATCTGGAACCAAGGCATCTAGCAGCAGCTCCGAAAAGAGCTGAAACGTCACAGCCCAAACGTCAACACAGCCTGGGCAGCACTGCTACTGCTAAAATCTGGTAAAGTCTATGAACACAAATCAACAACTTTATATCATATCTTTATGCTTCTCTATGCGCATATGTGGAATAATTCTTTAAACAATTACAATTTTACACACAGCCGTAAGAATGCATATGTGCATCATGTCATGGGTGCAAAATGCTCGGTCTTGTCGCAACAGAATGACAGTCCTGGAATGACATCAGCTTAGGCTCAATCTATGATGCTGGTGTAGGATGCCACCGATGCCGCGATCTGGAAATACTCCTGCAACGGCTTGCTGCAGCATCGGCGGCACTCCGGTGTTGAGACGTTTTGAGCCCCAGAATAAGAAAAAAAGAATACAATCCAATACAACAAACGTCCTCGCTTTGTAAAAACCTAGAATGCCCATGGTTAGGCAGAAGCCCTTATTCGATCTTATCCGCACAGCAAATTTGGCCACCAAATCGTTGTTTCTCAAATTGGGTCCAGCAGCTATCTGACGTCTACGGATTGTCTTTGATGTGACTGAATTGTGCGAATACAAAGCGCGCCCCCAAAAAGAAAGATCTGTAACTGTGTGAGCCTTCAGCCATCTTCAGCCGATCATTCTAAATGAGACTCGACCGATCGCCTCGGGAGCCTAAAAGTAAAATAAACATAGACAAAAAAACATCTTAGGCTCCCCATAGGACTTCAAGAAATCAAATTAACATAAATTAACTTCAAGTCAACATAGTCAACATAATCAACATGATCGAACAATTCGCAAATATACCACCTTGAGCCAACCTCCAGAGATCAACATCGACTCCCACGTGATCCCAGGCAGGCTCCATAGCATCAATGGCTCGCTGCCAGCCATCGCTCGGGAGCGCTGCCCATGTGGCCCGAGCGCCCACTGCATCAACCGCTGCGGTGGAGGCGACGTGGAGGGCTCGGTGCCAAGCAGAGCGCCGAGCAAAGGAACCCAGCAAGGCGTTCAAATGAAACATGTCCGGACGAACCTATCGATCTGTCGCATTCTGTCGCTACAAATCTGGGGATGTCTGGAGGTGAACATGGCGGGAAGTTCCATGGCGGAATCTTCTGCTTACACAGTCACGCCATCTATTACAGTCCTGGAATGGCATCTCTCGCTTTGTGCGCTTTATCGTAAGATATCCTAACTCGGTGCATCCCACAGCAATCTGGAAGCCGGCTCGGGCCTCGTTGCAAAGCTGCTTGACCAAACCCGTCACCACATCTTCTGCGTCGGCAGCTGTCATCAAGAGGCAAGTCACAGTGGTGGAACTGGGTGTCAAACGGAGAAAGACCTCGACAGGGTGCTGACAGAGTTGTGGCTTCATGAATGGATAGCCTTGGCCTGAATGCAAGCAAAAGCATTATATAGATGTATATTGACAATAAGAAATAAGAAATGCATGAGGACAAATCGTTCAAAGACAGTCTAAAGGTTGCAAGAAACAATTGACATAAATATGAATCGAGCATACAAACTTGAAGAAAGGGCTCGCACATGCTCACACTATCTACACTTACATCCAAGTTGCCATATCTTCTACCAATTGCAAGGAGCGGCTCCAATGCATCACCTTTCCTTCGCAACATTTCGGAACTTTAAACAACTACACAGCCATGCCAAGCCAGACTTTAGCCCTACAAGTGCTCCACAAGGCATGTTCGGGAAATTGTTCCCTCCTCTATTCTTCCACATATTTCTACATTCTCATTTTATGATATCTATGATGGTGGCTGACTGTCACCTGAAGGTTTTCTTACGCAGTTGCCCTCTGATCATTCCAGGCAAGCGACTCAAACTATCACTGAAAAACATTGAAAAGCTGTCCTGAGGCACTCATCACAGTGTTAATGCACGCAGTTGCCGCAGATCGCATCCTCCAAGGCAAAGTGGATGGACAAAGCAAAAATCAAAGAACATCCAAATTTGAATCTGACCCAATGTGACCATCCATAGTGTATCACAAATCACAACATGATAATGTGTGACCCACTCAACTCTATCTCTCCTGGAAGACGTCTTAGCACCAAACCACTGTGGAACCTTCCAGCAAAACACAGGTCCAGGAGCCATGAAGTGGGCATGGCTGACACAACTCTGACACCGGGATCAACCGAGCTGCATGATTCAGCAAAGACAAGGAGGTCTTCCAGCAGGTGGCTTCGTCACAGGCGCTACCAAGGGCCGCCAGGCTCACCAGATTGGGTTGAAGGAGCTGGCCTCGGAAGCAATGACTCTATCTTGGTCACATCTCGTCAGTGTGAAAAACTGGGCGAGGGCTGAACAAATCCATATATGAAAATTATGTGAAACTGAAATGCTGAGGAACATGGTTGCAAGTGTTATATCAGGCTGGTAGCTTTGACATCTGAAAAAGAAACCAGGGACCCATACAATCTGCAGTAAACCATCTGCACTCTCCTGAATTCTCCTGATATCAATGTCCGGATATGCCGTGCAATAGCCATCAGCTCCTTTCGTCCTAGTGTCAATTGATCACTCAAGTCCTGTAAGCAACCAGGCGGCCATCCTTATTCATCGGCCAAAAGGGTCTGCTATGCAGCACAGTGGCTCAATGTTGATAAAAGAGTCAAAGACCACATCCACCTTGCATCTTTGTACGGGTACATTGTGGCATCAGAGCAGATGATACTGATTACTGTTTACTGTTTTGTTATATTCTCGCAGGGGTTTTGTTTGATAGAACTAATTTTCCTAGCCTATGAGCGCATGGATGAAGATGGATCAAGTACGGTTTAGCCAAAGCATCCCGTTTTCAGTAATAGCAGGGGCTGTTGCCAAATAGAATCGCTGCAATGGTTTAAGTCACCGGAGTCATAGCAGGCTCATGCGGAAAAGGAATTCCATATCTTCTTCTGACATCCAAATTGCCATGAAAAACTGCCTTACACAACTTACACTTATTTTATCTTATTTTTGCGTGTTTCCGGCGCGCTTACTGCTGTGACCTAACATAGACTGCTACGACCTAACCCCAGTGCCCAGTGTTGCCCAGTAGGTTTCACACTGAAAGCTCAGTGCCGCCCGCCTGGATGCTCTCTCACAAGAGGTGATGGCAGCATTGCCCAAAATGATGTTTGGCTCCAGGGCAGCATTCCTCACCTGCAAACCGAAGTCAAAGTAAACCCCCGAATACGCATCACAGGCTGTCTCTCTCTCTCTCTCAATTTTCTGCCTGGGTCCTGGGTGATGAACATGTTGCCGCAATCCTTCACGAAGCATCACGAAGCTATAAACAGTAGTAGTTAAGCTATGTTAAGCTGGCTCACCTGCTCTGCACACAGTAGAGATCGCTCCCAAGCACGCTGCCCAGTTCGAAAGTCATCTTTTACATCCTGGGTGCAACATGGGAGCGGTAGCCGTGTCACATCGAAACATGTGCTGAAATTGTACAGCACCAAGGTCAAAACACAAGATTGCACCCGTGAATTGACCACATGAAGGGCACATAATGGCAAAATGGAGAACACAAAGGCGGCTAGCAAAGGTTTTCCATGATGCTGCTCCAGTCATACCATGATGCCGGTAATGCATTCGCTCCAACATGCAATTGCTGCATCAAGGGTCATGAACAGAGATAGCAGTTCCAAAGGTGACAGCTGTGCGTTGGAGACCTTTTTCGAGCATGTTGCTCAACCAAGCCATGGCTGATGTCCAGGTGGTGCCATTGAAAGATGCAAGGACCACCTGAGCTTCTAGTTGTTGCTCTGACTGCGAAGACGGGGAGAGAACTGGAGACATCTCAATTCTTTTCAATTCATCTTAGTTTGATCCAAGGTTTATCCACTCACATGTTTACGAAGCTTAATGCTTAATCTTAATCATCTTAATCTGCAAGAATTCAAACGACAAACAAGAGAAATAAGACAGCCATTCAGTGGTATTCAGAACCTCGCTAGACTCTCGACTGCCTTGCAAGCTGGGCCGCATTGTGCGTCACAACGTCAGTCTCAACGCCTTCTTGCTGTATCTTTCCAGCCTGCTGCAAGCATTTCTGCCACTGTAGCTGGCCTTAATGCCATCAATCGGAACAATGCGTCTTCTCGTGTCTTATCACTTGGCACTTGGCACCAAAAAACCAAGAACACCTGCAAAATCCGCCAAACTTTGATGGCTTTGAGCTCATCCAAAAATGAAGTAAGCTGCAGCTTCAGTGGCAAGCGCTGATCAAATTGTTCACTGTGATCACGTCACACAGCACCGATGTCTTTGTGCTTCGGGCATACACTTCCTCAACTCACACAAGGCTGATCTCCATACACTTTGATCCCGCAAAACAAGGGCTGGAATCCATTTCATCCCGTTTTTCATCAAAGGTATTCCGTCTTCGACCAACGTTTCTATCTCCCCTGCAATTCAAGCCTCACCTCACGCAAGTGACACACTAGTGGCTGCAGAAAAAAAATAAAAAGGTGAAATATGGTGAAATCTTGGCACCAAGCCAGACCTAGCGTCTACTGCTGATCTCCATCTTGAAGCATCGGACAAGCAGCTCAGTGCTGAGTTGAGGAGGATGGTGCTGCCAGCAAGGCTGCTGGAGGCCACATAGTTCCTTTGAAAAGGCGCACCAGCCCAAGTGGTTGTGATTTGAAGCCCCTTATCATAAACAAAACGTCCTCCCCCCATCTCTTCCCAACGTTACTGCATGTTATCACTTCTGTTTCTGAGCAGGGGTCAACATGTGCCATGGTGCCCTCATGTTTCGGCCATACGAAAATCGATTTTCTTAGGTGACGATGTGCGTCACAATGGAGGCGCTGTGGCTCAGGGGACCTGGCCTTTATCTAAGATTAGCTGCTGGGACCAGCTTCCACAACCTATAGGGACCACTGCCATGCAACATGCTGGCAGCTGCTGGCAAGGGTCAGCCAATGCAAAACTTGTCGCCACAACATGGCCTTGCCGATAGCCTTGACCACCTCAGCAGCATTGGCACAAAGATCACAAAGGAATTCTATTCTAGGCAAATAACTTCAGAAAATCTGGAAATCATTTGGCAACTGCTTCATCCACAGAAGCACAAGCAAACCTATATGGCTTTAGTGCTGTCAGGATCTGTCAGGATGCTTTTCCAACTTGTGGATCCAAATGATCTGCCCTGGATCTCTACCAGTCACAGTCACAGGATCCAAGAACTTCACGCCGGCATCACAACTTGGCACTCTCCTGCCACGTCACTGTGCCGAAGGTCACCACGTCTTTTTGAAGCCCTGTACCCGACCTGTGCAGGACACATGGATCGACAGAATTATGCGTGATATGCTGTGCTATGCTATGATATGATAATGATCTGACATGATCTTGTACCATGCTGATGCTGATTGCCCTTCCAAACTCAAAAAATGCAAGGCCCTAGCCTCACCCACCCTTGGTTTCAAACCAAGTCTAGCATCACAGGACTTCAAACGAAAGTGGGACGGGACAGAATCCTCTCAGGACTGCCATCGAAACAAACCTCATACTGTACCATCAAGGAAGACTCAAGGAAGTGAATATTAAAGTATATCAAAATACGAGAAATAGGATATGGATAGTGTGAGTAAAAGTTTCCTGCAGCAGTGTTAATCCTTTTCAAGCTAAAACGTCAAGCTAGGTTCCAGGAATTTCCAGGAATTCTATCCCTGCCTGAACAACTTGATGGCTTCCTGCCATTCTGCAGCACGTGCGTGCTTGGACAGCTGAAGATTTAAGCTTCTCAGTGCATCTTGTTGCCGCCCTGCGACCATCCCAGAGAGCCGCCATGGCGTTGGAAGCCATTCGAAATGGACAGGCCACAACCATGCCCCAACTTGGCCTAAAGCTTCCGAATGCTTCCGACCGAAGATATAAGAAGGGCTACCAATACTACCAAAGTTCTAGCACATAGCGCTGCTATTCAGAATTGCTGTAGCTGAACTGGCTGAAGAACTTCACATGCCTCCACAACCTTCCAGGCCCTTCAGATCTGTCCCATTTGCTCAGGTTTCTGAGGTGGCTCGTGCTGTTCGCAGCTTGTTCGGGCAAAAAGGAATCCAAACTGTCCAGCACACGGCCTGTGTGCCCCGGACTGAACATATAATTACACACACACACACGCATGATCAATTATATGACAGTGTTTGATGTATGGAATAAATTTAACAAAGTTATATGCAAATAATTTATATATATATGCATGTATATGACTGTATATGCGACATATAGCAAACATATGCAAACATGCATCATGAAGGAAAGCATCCCAGCTCCAGCTGCTTTGAACAAATGACCGGAAGGCGCCTCTTCCGTCAGAGGGGCTGTTGGCTTTTTCGGTTGCAGCGATTTGCTTTGCCTACCCGATCTACTTGGTGACAATAGCGAGCCACCCTTTGGTGAAACGGTTCTCTCGCATCCTTTGAATCAGCACTTGCCATGAGTCACACAGAAGGTCTTTCCATCCTTTTTTATCATGTCCATGTCCACTGAAGTCCGTAGACACTACCGCATCACAGCCACCGCCTCCGAAAACCACTTGTTGCTCTAGCCAAGTGCTTCAGGGCAAAGCTACTAACCAAAGCAATGCTCTGCTTTGCAGAGCTTCACCTTGGGGTGCTATGTCCAAGTGCGCGACACTAATCAATGAACATTAACAAATATTTGATCCTGCTGGAAGGTCACCAGCACGAGAATGTGATCCAGTTCTATCCGCGGCTTCAGGTGCTCAATAGACCCCTGCCCCCGTCATAAAAACGATAGTGTGTGCTGGTCCCAGAAACCAGTTGGTGAAAGCAGGCACTGATGTTGGTCATGAGCCTTACATGCTGACCCTGTGGGTGACAAACTCCTGATCAACTGTGCTCAACAGATTTCAATCAGCAGTGAGCCAGTTCCACTGGATCTCAGTTCAGCCCGCAAAGTTATTTCAGCAATGGGAAGGTCTCACTACTCAGATCGGTCCACCAATCCAAATGCTGCCTGAGACAAATCTTGTAAAAGGCCGGATAAAAATGCATACTGTTGATCTGGCTTGTCTGACAGACTGTTCGACATAGCCGTGCTGACATACTACATAAACGATACATAAACAGCAACACAATGCTGGAATCCAAGTTTGGTCAATCCATTTCGCTATGCAAAGCCGGCTTTGGCCTTGAACCTCTGGAGTAGGACAGCAGGACATCATGACATCATTTGGAGAAGGGAATGCACATGACGAGGAAAGTAAACAGTCAGAAACAATAACTATAGTATATAAGCAACTTCTCTGATAAGGAGATGAGACACAGGTGCCTAGTCCTTCATTCGGATTTAATGAGGCTTCTGGAAGTAAACCAGTGATTCAGTTAAAAGACAGTCGACTGATGTTGAGTCAAAGCCGTTTAAAAAAAAACGCACCTGCGCCGTCGAGGCCCTGTCATTTTCAGCACAGTTGAATCCACGTAGCAACGTAGCCCCAGGAATGAGCAACGCTGTGACTTATTTTGACATGTTCTTTTTCTCGAAATGACAAATAGAGCCCGGAGGAATGGGCTGCAGCTGAAGGATCCAGTGTCTCGGTCCAGAGGTGGTTTCAACCAACTTCAGGCCCCTTGCAGGCTTGTAGATGAAATCGGGCCTTTATCATCCTTATCATCCAGACAAGGAAATAGACTAAAACTAATATAGACAAACAAATAGTATACCCATAGGATCCATGCATGCTATATATGCTAACATTGGGGGTATATTGATGGTAAATGTTACCATATATAGCATACATGGATCCTATGGGATATTGATGTATATTGCATATGCACTTGGACTTGTGACCGCAGCCCTGCAAAGCGCCAGGGTGACATCTGCGCACTTGAACCTGTGGCTGCCTTGGCTTTTGCAACGAGCATCACCAAGCTCTTCAGATTGGTTTAGGATGAGCCAAGATGCCAAGAGAGCCTCTGATGACCCAAGCCCACTTATGGGGTTCGCTCATGTTACGAAACAGGCTCTTTATATCTCTTTATGACTTCATGCCTTCAATGGTGAACTCAACGTAACTCAAATCTTTAGCGATGCTGTGGATTGTAGGAATAAGTATGAATCCGATAGCTGGAATCGGGATCAATCCGAGAGCCCCGGCCAAAGAGGGAAGCTCAATTGTTGTGGCAGCCTTGGCTATGCAAGCCAAGGGTGCTATTAGCTTGTGCAACAGTATTCAGTCCTTGTGTCTTGAGTAAGCCACGTTTCAAGACAGGATCACATCCTTGCGAAGCCAGTATCGCGATCCTGCTGCCGGTTCCTTTCAGACTTGCCGTATTGACAAACCAAGTTGCATTCCAGCGAGCAGCTGCACGTGGAGCCGCACCTTCCAATGGTCGTTCCCCGAAGGCGGACCAAGATCTGCACAAACAATTACAAAAATACGTTCCTTTTAGAGGGCCAAAGATTCAGTTTTCAAGACCATTCTCACTGTTCTATGTTAGAGGTTTGAGGGACTTTGCTTTGAACGTGCTTTCCAATGGTCAGTAGATGGCAATTTCTGATCTCAACAGTTTGCAGTTCATGGCTGGTGACAAACATTCTAGTAGAGATACACTAGGCATCCATGTGATTCATGTGGTGTACATACTGGCATCACTGGACCGAGTGAGTGCAGGAAACGTGTTCAGTTAATAGCTGAACAAGTTTCCTGCACTCAATCGAATCCGGATCACCAACTTTGCACCGAAAGACATGGGCCTTCGGAGACATCCAGCTGTCCTCCAAAATCGAAACAGCTGATGCAATGCCATTGGAAGATGCCAACAGAAATTAGTCCTGAATTGTTCGTGAATAATTACTGTAGTTTACATGACATGTGATTACATGTCCATTCAAATGCCATCCAAGGATTGGGTTCATTTGGCTGATATATTCAACCCACCTCCACTTTCCATGCCGTATATGATCGCATATGGTTCAACTATGACTATGTCCAATTGATCACATTCCCTCCGTAGAGTCATATTGCTTCTCCGCGAATGACTTGACTTGGAGACCAACTGAGCTGTGTTCAAAATTCCTTTATATCTCCTTGCCGAGAATTCAAAGCTTACGTAGGAGCTTACATTTCGCTTACGTTTTCCAAGGTTTTGCTTGCGGCGCAACAACTTCAAAGAACTAGCTTGCGCATCTCTTATGGCAAACCAAAGAATGGAGTTTTAGTGGGAAGACCCACAATTTTCACTCGCAGCGGGCAGGCGCGGCAAATGCGGCTGATAGAGTGCTGGTTTCACTGGTGGTTGAACTGTCAGAGTCTGAGTCGCGTTCGCTGGCATTTATATGTTTCTTTCTACGCCACTTGGCAGCAGCCTTGCTCAGACTTTGTGCTTTTGCGGCAAGTCGTTCCTCAATTGTCTTCTTTGGAGGAGGCATGTCACGCGTTGGATTTTTTTGGCTGCCAAAGCAGCGGATTACCTCGTTTTGTTCACCTGGAGATGGTCCACCTTTTTCCCAAGAGCGAGGCTTGTCATAATTAGTAATTCCGCCAAGAAATGATGTCATCCGAGAGCACGTCCTCAATTTTCCAGTTTGATAGGCTGGTTTGTGAGGGTGTGTCAGTAAAAACGTGTTGAAAATGCTCACCCCAGATGATATGTCGCATATCGGTTCAACTCGCCTGACAAATGTTTGGAATGCTCCTAGACAGCTTATCTTTTCCTGAAACGTCATACGTGAGAGATCAGATTGAAAGCAACACACAGCTTTTGTTTGTCACAACTGACTGTTGTTCTTGAATGTATTGAACAGCCTATATATATATACATCATACTTACTGTCCAATAGCATTTAAGTAAGCAGCACTTCACCATCCCACAAACGGGTCAGCCAAATCCAGTCCAGGCAAGAGCGTGCCGCCAAGTGCCCTGGCAGCATCTAGGAATGTGAGCTGGAAATAGCTGCAGTTTCAATCCTGCTCTGGACCCTTTCCATCCCTTTCCAGTTGACAACTTTGACGACAATGGATTTGGAATGATGTGGGTGTAAATTTTAAATGGATGAACCAGGACCGACCAGGATGAAACCTCCACAAGCGAACCTGTCATGGCGATGCCAATCACCAAACTCTGAATCCTGCGCTTGCCAAGTGCGACTCTGCCGAATCTGGTCTGACGATACGCATTGCAACGTCCTCTGTCTTTTTGCCAAATATGGAGGCCAGAATAGGCCGGAAGATTATACTTAAGAGCGCTGGATCATCCTTGATTCAGAACAGAATGAAAATGGGAGCCAAAGAACACGAGAGAACACATCGAAACCTGTTTTCCCTTTCCCTCCGAATCCTCTTTGCCCGCCAGTCCTTCCGCCGCAGTTCTTCGATCTTATCAGCCTTGCTACAAAAAAATCTTCCCAAATCTTCCAAAACCATGGGCTGAGCACTGAAACCATCATGATTATTTTGTATGTATGATGGTTGCATGTCATCAAAACATATCAGGCTATATAATGCTATATTATCAATCAAGAGTAATTTCTGCTCTCACTGTGTCACTCTGTGTATATACTAATCTAAATCCAAGTGTCTACATGGCCAAGCTACCACCTGCCCATCACAGAGCCACTAAATTGCTGAGCCCCGAACTTCGGGAATCCTGTGCATGGCGGAACCTCAACCTGGCCTGCTTGCCTGTCACCCTCCTTAAGTAGAGCTTCAAAGGCTTCTCTTTAGCACGTGATTTAGTGTTCTCAAGTTTCTAGAGGTTTCCACATGTTTCTAGTCATTTCTAGCTGCAGGCTGTGCGATGCAATCTCACACAATACTGGTACTATACCGCTCAGTGCAAGCTATATTAGGCATCTAGCGTTGAAACTTGTCCGCGGCCGTGGGATACTCTGGGGCCCGTCCTGAAGGTTTCCTCCAAGTTCTCCAACTCCAGACTCACTGGATCCTGTTGAAGCTTGGACCTGGAAACTGCACTGATCAAAGCATCATCCATCAGAATTGTAGGCATAGTCATGACATAGTCACTCCAAAACTTGCCGTGATGCATGTAGTGAGGAAGCTGACAAAGTCAAAACACACGCACACACATATATATGGTCCCGGCCGGCGGCCGGCAACCCCCCCCAAAAAAAAATGTAAAAAAAATTGATTCAGTGAATTTTTCTAAACTAATATCATAGCAGTATAACAAATCAAAATTTATTCATAAAAAAAACATAACAGTCCAAAAAACCAGTTTATATATTGTTAATTGCTTCATGTTTCTCAACAATATCAAAACATAATTACCTCATTCAATTTTTAAAAATCATAGCAGTCAAAGCATACTTACCTCATTCAATTTTTCAAAATCATAGCAGTCAAAGCATGCTTACCTCAGTCATTTTTTCAAAATCATAGCTGTCAAAGCATACTTACCTCATTCATTTTTTCAAATTCATAGCAGTCAAAAGCATTATTACCTGTTTCATTTTACAAAATCCTATCCATCAACCGTTCATACATTACATTACATTACATTAAATTACATTACATTACATAACATTACATTACATACATACATACATACTTACATACATACACACACATATACATACATACATACCATACCATACCATACATAGCATAGCATACCATACCATACCCTACATACATACATACATACATACATACCATACATACATACATACATACATACATACATACATACATACACACATACATACATACATACATACATACATATATACATTACATACATTACATTACATTACATTCCATTACATTACATTACATTAATACATTATTACATTATTACATTAATACATTAATACATTATTACATTAATACATTATTTCATTAATACATACATACATACATACATTACATACATACATACATTACATACATTACATACATGACATACATGACATACATGACATACATGACATACATGACATACATGACATACATGACATACATGACATACATGACATACATGACATACATGACATACATGACATACATGACATGACATGACATGACATGACATGACATGACATAACATTACATGACATGACATAACATTACATCACATTACATCACATTACATCACATTACATCACATTACATCACATTACATCACATTACATCACATTACATCACATTACATCACATTACATCACATTACATCACAATTACAGGGAACATCACATTACATCAAACCTTACATCAGCATACATCACTAACATCCCATTACATCACATCATCACATTACATCAAGCATTACATCACCTTACATCACATTACAACATCCATTCCATCACACTTACTACATTACATCACATTACAGCAATCACATTACATCACTTAACATCACATTACATCCAATTACATCACATACATCACACTACCATCACAAATACCACATAACATCCATCACATACCATCACAGACCTCACATCCATCACATTACCATCACATACCATCACATACCATCACATACCATCACATACCATCACATACCATCACATACCATCACATACCATCACATACCATCACATACCATCACATACCATCACATACCATCACATACCACCACATACCACCACATACCATCACATACCATCACATACCATCACATACCATCACATACCATCACATACCATCACATACCATCACATACCATCACATACCATCACATACCATCACATACATCACATACATCACCATACATCACCATACATCACCATACATGACCATACATGACCATACATGACATTACATGACCATACATGACATTACATGACATTACATGACATACCATGACATACCATGACATACCATGACATACCATGACATACCATGACATACCATGACATACCATGACATACCATGACATACCATGACATACCATGACATACCATGACATACCATGACATACCATGACATAACATGACATACCATGACATACCATGACATACCATGACATACCATGACATACCATGACATACCATGACATACCATGACTACCA